>CM055201.1:11910991-12445991 GCA_029224185.1 Karalla daura
ACTTGCAGAATCGGATCTTCTTCTTTCGGAACTGGAGCGGAAAAAAAGACAAAGTCTCGCATCAAACTGGAATGGACGGGCATCGTCTCGAGGAGGTTAGGGCTGGGGTGAGGGATACGGTTAGGGTTAGGGTGACCTTCAGCTGGTTGGGTTAGGGTTGGGGATGGGTTTCCCTTCAGCTGGTTGTGTTAGGGTTGGGGTTGGGGATGGGTTTCCCTTCAGCTGGTTGGGTTAGGGTTGGGGATGGGTTTCCCTTCAGCTGGTTGGGTTAGGGTTACCTTCAGCTGGTTGGGTTAGGGTTGGGGTTGGGGATGGGTTTCCCTTCAGCTGGTTGGGTTAGTGTTGGGGTTGGGGATGGGTTTCCCTTCAGCTGGTTGGGTTTACCTTCAGCTGGTTGGGTTAGGGTTGGGGATGGGTTTCCCTTCAGCTGGTTGGGTTTACCTTCAGCTGGTTGGGTTAGGGTTGGGGATGGGTTTCCCTTCAGCTGGTTGGGTTTCCCTTCAGCTGGTTGGGTTAGGGTTGGGGTTGGGTTTCCCTTCAGCTGGTTGGGTTAGGGTTGGGGTTGGGGATGGGTTTCCCTTCAGCTGGTTGGGTTTACCTTCAGCTGGTTGGGTTAGGGTTGGGGATGGGTTTCCCTTCAGCTGGTTGGGTTAGGGTTGGGGATGGGTTTCCCTTCAGCTGGTTGGGTTTCCCTTCAGCTGGTTGGGTTAGGGTTGGGGATGGGTTTCCCTTCAGCTGGTTGGGTTTACCTTCAGCTGGTTGGGTTAGGGTTGGGGATGGGTTTCCCTTCAGCTGGTTGGGTTAGGGTTGGGGTTGGGTTTCCCTTCAGCTGGTTGGGTTAGGGTTGGGGTTGGGGATGGGTTTCCCTTCAGCTGGTTGGGTTAGTGTTGGGGTTGGGGATGGGTTTCCCTTCAGCTGGTTGGGTTTACCTTCAGCTGGTTGGGTTAGGGTTGGGGATGGGTTTCCCTTCAGCTGGTTGGGTTTACCTTCAGCTGGTTGGGTTAGGGTTGGGGATGGGTTTCCCTTCAGCTGGTTGGGTTTCCCTTCAGCTGGTTGGGTTAGGGTTGGGGTTGGGTTTCCCTTCAGCTGGTTGGGTTAGGGTTGGGGTTGGGGATGGGTTTCCCTTCAGCTGGTTGGGTTTACCTTCAGCTGGTTGGGTTAGGGTTGGGGATGGGTTTCCCTTCAGCTGGTTGGGTTAGGGTTGGGGATGGGTTTCCCTTCAGCTGGTTGGGTTTCCCTTCAGCTGGTTGGGTTAGGGTTGGGGATGGGTTTCCCTTCAGCTGGTTGGGTTTACCTTCAGCTGGTTGGGTTAGGGTTGGGGATGGGTTTCCCTTCAGCTGGTTGGGTTAGGGTTGGGGTTGGGTTTCCCTTCAGCTGGTTGGGTTAGGGTTGGGGTTGGGGATGGGTTTCCCTTCAGCTGGTTGGGTTTACCTTCAGCTGGTTGGGTTAGGGTTGGGGATGGGTTTCCCTTCAGCTGGTTGGGTTTACCTTCAGCTGGTTGGGTTAGGGTTGGGGATGGGTTTCCCTTCAGCTGGTTGCGTTAGGGTTGGGGTTGGGTTTCCCTTCAGCTGGTTGGGTTAGGGTTGGGGTTGGGGATGGGTTTCCCTTCAGCTGGTTGGGTTTACCTTCAGCTGGTTGGGTTAGGGTTGGGGATGGGTTTCCCTTCAGCTGGTTGGGTTTACCTTCAGCTGGTTGGGTTAGGGTTGGGGATGGGTTTCCCTTCAGCTGGTTGGGTTAGGGTTGGGGTTGGGTTTCCCTTCAGCTGGTTGGGTTAGGGTTGGGGTTGGGGATGGGTTTCCCTTCAGCTGGTTGGGTTTACCTTCAGCTGGTTGGGTTAGGGTTGGGGATGGGTTTCCCTTCAGCTGGTTGGGTTTACCTTCAGCTGGTTGGGTTAGGGTTGGGGATGGGTTTCCCTTCAGCTGGTTGCGTTAGGGTTGGGGTTGGGTTTCCCTTCAGCTGGTTGGGTTAGGGTTGGGGATGGGTTTCCCTTCAGCTGGTTGCGTTAGGGTTGGGGTTGGGTTTCCCTTCAGCTGGTTGGGTTAGGGTTGGGGATGGGTTTCCCTTCAGCTGGTTGCGTTAGGGTTGGGGTTGGGTTTCCCTTCAGCTGGTTGGGTTAGGGTTGGGGTTGGGGATGGGTTTCCCTTCAGCTGGTTGGGTTAGGGTTGGGTTTCCCTTCAGCTGGTTGGGTTAGGGTTGGGGATGGGTTTCCCTTCAGCTGGTTGCGTTAGGGTTGGGGTTGGGTTTCCCTTCAGCTGGTTGGGTTAGGGTTAGGGTTGGGGATGGGTTTCCCTTCAGCTAGTTGGGTTAGGGTTGGGGTTAGGGCTAGGGTTGGGCTTACTTTCAGCTGGTTGAACTTGAGCAGGTCGCTGTCACATGCGAACGAGGACAGCAGGCGCCGCTGCTCCGAGCGGCGCTCCGAGCCCGCCCTGGTGGAGGCGTGGACCTGCGCCGGGATGCTCATGCCCTGCAGAGGGAGGACGGACGTTCAGACGGCTCCTCGGACCGACTGGTTCACTCACGGGGAGGAGCGCCGCGGCCTCCGCCGCACCCACCTGTGTGTCGACCGGCGGCTCCTCGGACTGCAGCCGGTTGCTCTGCAAGTACTTGATCTTGTCCTTCTTGTCGATCTTGTAGTAGCCCTCGCTCCTGGCACAGCCAGTCATGTGATCCCTCATGCCATCGTCTCTCCTCTTCTTCTTCACCCCGGGGATGTTGGTGGGTGCACGGGAGTGAAGGAAGAAACCAGGGGAAACCCGGGAACTGAAAACACCTCCGGGGCTCGTCATTCAAAACTGTTCCTCCTTTTCACCACCAGGGGGAGCTGGGATTCGATACAGACCAAACAAACCAAAAGCACCACTAGAAATCACACTTTTTTTTCCCTCCATGAAGTGACCAGACGGATGGCTTCAGCAGTAAAGGATATGAGGATGGTTGACCCAGAGCGTGTCGTTGAGCCAGTCGTTGCCGTTGTCCTGCTGCAGCATCTTGTCGTAGGTGATCTGCAGGAGCCTCACGTCCTCCTCGTCGATGCCCTCGTTCCAGATGTCGTACAGGATGGTCATCTCCTCGAACTCGGTGCGCGGGGTGAAGTAGGGCCGGGGCGGCGAGGTGACGGGGGACAGGCTGCCCAGCAGCAGTTCCTCCCAGTTCCTGCGCTGCCTGCGGGTGGGCTTCACCAGGATTTGCGCCTCCTCCTCGTAGGACAGGAAGCCGTCCTGCTTGGGGAGGACGGTCTGAGGCCGCACCTCCCCTTCCCTGAAGTCCAGGCTGGGGAGGTCGGAGGTCTTGGCGGTCGGCCTCTTCTTGTCCAGCTCGGCCAGGTGTGCGTCCCGAGACTCGAGCGACAGCTCCAAAAACTCGGCGTTGGCGGAGTTTGCCGCCACCGCCGCAGCCGCTGCAGCAGCTGCAGCAGCTGCTGCAGCAGCGGCTGCCTTTTTATCTTTGGCCCGCACAGGCTTCTTCTTGGATGGGACAGTATCTGATGGCACAGGGACATCTACAGTGAGACCGGTGGGGAGATCTTCAGGGACACTGGCTGACAGTCCAGCCGACAGGGTCTGGGGAGGCAGGGCGCTGACGGGCGGCTCTTTAAACACCGGTCTGTCGTCCAGACTCTCAGAGGAGATTTTCCTATTCAGGGTCAGAGCCGTGGGCTCGGGGAACACGGGGGTGAAGGTTAAGTCTCTTCCCGGGGTGCGGGGGACTCCGGCGCTAAGCACGGGGGACTGCGCCGGGTAGGAGAAGGGGCTGCCGGGGATGTGCGGGGAGCTAAGCATCAGGCTGCTGCCTGTCAGCGGAGCGTCGCTGCCCGGCGTGTTGGGCACCGTGTCCGTGCTCTGGGACTTACCCAGACCTCGGCCTCGCTCCATCAGGTCTCTGCCTGGTGTGCGCGGGATGTCCTCGTCGGTGGGGAGCCGGGGTCGCTGAGGGAGGTCGGGCAGGGGTGGGTGGAGGAGAGAGCGGCCTTCTACTGCCGGGTGAGGAGGGAGAGGCAGGTGCATTAACGAGGCTGAGGCGGACTTGGGGAGAGGAGCGTTTGCGTCTAACTGGGTCGGGGGGACTCGGCCGGGGGTGTAGGGGACCTCCTCAGGCTCTGCTTTACCTTTGGCTTTGGTCTCCTGATCGCTGTCGGACAGGCGGCCCGTGGGGGTGGCAGGCCGGATGCTGGCCACGGGCTCCTGAGGTTCAGGCTTCACTATGCAGGTGCTGTCTACACTGACGTCTGGCGCTTTGACTGCAAGGCAAGAGAGGGGATCCACTCCAGTCAAAAAAAACATCAAAATACATCTCCCTGGATGCAGCACTGACACGTCTGTCCAGGATCATCATTGCAACCAACCAATCTGCAGCACTTTTTGCATGCAGACAACCTCCAATATAAGGAACAAACCGTTTTCGAATGTGGGAATTACAGCATGAAAGAAATATGAGTGAAAAATATTGGTTAAGGCTAAGCTGTGTTAAATAGGCTAGAAGGGAATGTGTCTGTGTAGCCTCAGTTGACTCAATTTATTGGAACTTAATGTATGAAATATGTATAAAAGCATAAAATAATGCTGCTATTCAATATTAGATGAATAACTAGCTAATAGCTAACTTAATAACTAGGCTAGCTCTCACCTTGAGGTGACGGTGGCTTGTGGTCCTCCACCACCTCCTCTTTAGGGCTGGGAGGTCTGCGCTTGGCCTTGCTCAGCTCCTCCTTCTCCTCCGGCAGGGGTCCGGCAGGAGGAGCCACCGCCTCTGACTCCTGCTCGTCTTCGTCGGAAGACGAGGAGGAGGAGGAGGAGGAGGAGGAGGAGGACCTGCCGCGCCTGCCCTCGTCGTCCATGTCCCGCGTCGCCGCGCCGTCTTCGTCCTCCTCCTCGTCCTCCGAGCTCACCTCGTACTCGGAGTAGTCCTCGCTCTCCGAGGAGTCCGAGCTGGGCTTGGAGGACGACGAGCTCTCCGCTTCTGCGGGGAACCAGACCAAAGATGCGTGAGAAAGTGGACGGAAAACTAAAAGTCACAAACGAACCAGTGGCGCGTCCCAGTACCGTCGTCGGACGAATCCGAGGACGAGCTCTCACTGGACGAGTCCTCTTCGTCCTCGCCTTCCTCGTCGGAGCTCCCCTGTGGAAATGGGACGGACGGACGACACGTCGTCAGATCGCGCTGAAAGCCGGCGTGGAGACGCGCGGCGGCTGCGGCCCGGAGGCAACCTACTTTGGCCGACGACACCCTGGTGACGGCCTCCGCCGCGCCCGGCTGCTCCTCCTCCTCCCGGTCGGACAACGACTCCTCCTTCCCCGACGTGTCGCCCTCCTCCTCCTCGCCCTCGCTGTCCAGCTCCAGCGGCCTCGAGTGGCGGCGCTTGGCCGCCGTGCTGTCGCCGTCCAGCTTGGACTCGTCCGAGGGGAGCTCGGCTCGATCCCGGTCTGCGTGCGCGTGAGCAAAGGCAAAGAGGTGAGCGAGCCGTTTAGGTGACACCGAAGAGGAGACGAAGAGGAACTCTGCGAAAGTACAAACCTTCATCCTCCAGCTCGTCGTCCACTGGGGTGGAAGGTCGGGCTCGTTTGTTGTCCCCGGCCGACGCTGCCTCGGGCGGGTCCTTCCGTTTCACCTGAACACCAGGAGCCACACAGTTAGACACAGGCAGGAGCGGGGCGAGAGGAGAGGAAGGGACCCCCCCCCCCTCCTCGTCTCCGCTCCCCCTGAGAAAGCTCACCTTGAAGGAGGGCAGGCGGATGGCGCCCCGCAGGCCGATGCCCAGGCCCATCCCCTCGTAGCCCAGACCCTCGCCCTTGTTCCAGTTCTCCAGCAGGCTGGAGGTCATCAGCTCTTTGGGTTTGGGTCTTTCCTCTTCCTTCCCCTCCGTACCCTTCACTGGAGTTGTGGAAGCCTGCGGAATGAGAATGACAGGCATTAATAATGGAACGGGACAGATTGCGTTTCCGCTTTAATGCTCCAGGGCTGAGATTTCGCATCTTACACCGACTGACGGTCTAGTTTCATCTGTTAATTAGCATCACAGAAACAAAATCACAGTCTGCAGAAGGAACTTTCTGTTATCCACACAGCTGTCAGATGGAGTGTTTTCATAATATGTGACTGGAGTTCATCAGGCCTTTCAATGGATGCGGATGCGCGTCGCTCACCTTCGCCGAGCGTTCCTTCTTGTCCCACCAGTCGTCGAAGGCCCTGAACGCCACCACCTCCACCATCTTGCGGTTGAGGTCCCTCTTCATGATGGCCTTGAGCTCTTTGACGATGACCAGCAGCACGCCGTCCACCGTGGCCTTGTGCGGGTCCTCCTTCTTGCTGTCGTATCCGGGCGGCGGGACGGTGGGGTTGAACTTTGGTATGCTGGGGCTCTGCCACTGCTGGCCGGGCGCCGCCGCGCCGCCGGCGGGCGTGGCGCCCATGGCCAGGTGGGCGTAGGGGCTCCCGAAGGGCCCGGCCGCGCCGCTGTCCATGAAGTGCGGGTAGGCGTAGGGGCCCCGCGTCTGCGCCATGCGGCTCAGCATCTGCTGCTGCATCTGGAAGGACATGGGCACCGTGCTCCACTGCTCCCAGCGCAGGCAGTTCATCAGCTCCATCTGCATGAGCGGCATCATGGTGTGGGCGTAGGGCGCCATGTGCTGCAGCATGTGGTGAGGCACTCCGGCGTGGGCGGCCAGGTGAGCGGGGTGCCCCGGGACGGCGGCGGCCAGGTGCGGGTGCGGGATCTGGAAGCCGGCCTGGTGCTGGAGAGGGTGGAAGCCGTGGGGCGGCAGGGAGAGCGTCTGCATGGGGGACACGGCCGAGTTCATCACGATGCTCTTGTCGCAGTCGCCCGTGGTGATGGGAGTGCCCGGCATCTCGTCGTCCGAGATCTCCATGTCCTCCCCCGACGACTGCTGGCCCTGCCGGTTGAAGCATTTCAAGTGAGTGCAAGAAGATCTAAATTCTCTGATATCTCTAATATTCTCGAATATCATATCAGATGTCTAGTATCATATTCTCTAATATCTTCAGGTTACTGTAATCTGTGATAGAAAACTGAATGTGGATGTAGTCAGGACAAGAAAGACCTTATCTTGGCCGTTGTAAAACAGTCGCTAAACTAGTGAAATAAATAAACTTGAATGTGTAAACAAACTTAAACCGAACTGGAGGGTGAGAGGGGCTTGAAGAACATGACAATGTGTCTGAATCTGCAAGTCAAACAAGATTACAATCAAAACCGAGCTGACTGGTTGAACCATGTTTTCACACCTATCTCCGCTATCCTGTCAAAACGCAATGCCCTGTGTTCAACATCGGTGCGGGGTTACAAAGACATGGCCGAGATACTGCGCTTTGAGCTGTTGTTTGGACACAGTCTGGTCCTAATAACAGTGGCGGGTTTTCAGGGCTGATTGGAGTTCAAAGTTTAGCCGTCACGCGCAACTGACCCCGCGTTGCCGGTCAGCATGTCTCCAAACATGCAGATATTTGCTCAAGCTATCGCACCGTTTACTCCTGAAGCCGCGGGGAATAGTGTATGAGCACTGCAGGCTATCAGCCTTTAACCCTTTCCCCGCCGTTTGCCACCACAAAAAGGACCAGTGTCACAGCCCCTGCAGGGAGATGGAAAAAAAAAAGCAGGTAGAGTAAACTCGGCGAGGGAGTGGCCTCGTGGCCCAAAGGGCCCGTTTGCGGAGCTCGCCTTTGTGACAACATGAAACGTGAGAGGCGGGACGCCGCGGCCAATCCTGACTGTCAGGCTCGGCGCAGCCAGGAAGTGGAGCTGCTGAATGGGGCCAACAGCCAAACCGTGTTTTCCTGCGCCCGAGCGCGTGCCGAGGTGCTAGAAAGAGGAAGCGAGAGCGCTCAATTCCCCAACAGCGCAACGGCTCTCGTTTCTCCTCTTCAAAAAAAACAAAACCATAAAGGCAGCTCCGGGCGTAGAGGCGCCACGGAGCTCGGGGCCAGGCGGTCCGACCGGGGCTTCAAAAGTGGGGGAGCCACTTGGCGCGCGCGTGGAGGCGTTCCCCGCTCGCTCAGAGTCGGTTCCACCTGCCCGCGGATAAATGCATTTTCTGCCTGGCACGGCTTTAAACTAGGAAAACAGAGACGGGCCGAATCAGCAGGCTTTTTTTCATCCTGCGGCGCACGGGCCGTTGTGAAACCGGACATTGCTTCTGGAGGCAGAATGAAACGAAATGAAAAGTTTACTACTGCTGCCACCCGTGCTCTGAAACTAGACCTCGCTTCCTGTGTCCCCCCCCGCCCGAGTCACCGGCCAGGAGTAAACACGAGAAATGTGCCACTACCGGCTCAACAACACTCCCGGTATGAGCAGCACGGGGCGCTTTCATCAGACACCTAACACTTCGCGAGTGCGAAGACACCCGGGATCGTTTCTTGCAAATTTCACAGGAATCAAAGGAGAAACTGTCGGGCCTTACCGTGTCCATCTTATCGGGGGGAGTGTGGCTCCGGAAGTGTCCGTCTTTGTCGCTGTTGCTGATCTTGTCCTGCGCTGGGGAGCCGACTCTCTTGAGCAGTGAGGCAGTGCCGGGAATGGGCTCCTCGTCGTCCGAGTCTGGCAGTGGGGTGGGACTGATGTCCTCCAAGCCTGTGCTGGTGGGGCGGGAGTTTAGCGGGCCACCTTGGGGGCCACCTGCGTAGGGGGGGATGGGGGAGAGCTGAGAGGACGAGGAGGAAATGGGACTCCCCTCCATCCGCACCTCGGTGTCCGAGTCCCGCTCCTCTAGGAAGGGCAGCAGCTTTGTCCGTTTCTCCTTGAGGAGCATCTCGATGCGGGAGTCCAGGCTATTGCGCTCCGGGTCGGGCGTGGGGGAGGACGCGGGCGAGGGGCAGTGCTCGGGGGTCTGCGGAGGAGGGGTGGCCGGCTGGGGCACGGGCTCCGGTGGCGGCTCCGGGATCGGGGGAGTCTCCGGCCTGTCCTTGGCCGGCAAAAAGTCCGGGGCGGCGGCCGGAGGCGGCTGCGGGGGTCGGAGGTACTCGCCCTCCCTCTGGACTGTGTGGTGGAAGGCTGGCTCCGCCGGGGGGAAGGCCGGGGGCAAAGGGGCCTGGTAGGGCGAGAAGGCCGACTTGAAGTTGGGCGTGGCCGGCGGGGGCGGCGTGTAGGTGAAGGAGGGGGTGGCGGGGGGCGGCTCGGGCGGGGTGAGTTGGTGCTGCTTGAAGGGGGCCGGCGGCTCGGTCGTCGGCGTGTTCCGGTACAGGTTGCTGCGGTACTGCGGCCGCTCGGGCCTGCGGTTGTACGCGTCCTGGAATTTGCTCTCGTGTCTGCGGGATTTGTAAGCCCCGGAGCTCTCGGGCCGGCTGGACTGGTACGCCGGCGTGGACTGCCGGCTGGAGAAGTTGGAGTCTTGAGAGAAGGGCGTACTGGTCTGGCGCGGGGTGTGCGGGGTTCCCTGGGACTGGGGGGTGTCCTGCCTCAGGCTGGAGTAGCCCGTCTCCAGGGACAGAGGGGTGGTGGAGCTGCTGGGCGGCAACGTCCCTCCGACTGCAGACAGGTTGCCCTCGGACAACCTGCGGATGGGCTCGCAGGCCTGCAGGACAACACGCAGAGAGTCAGGATGGTGGTTAGAAATGACATCTCACTGAAAATGCCTTTCGGTCGTGACTTCCAGCAAAAGCTGGACGATTCATTTTACACTGCACGCGAGAGGAAAAGCTAAAACAAGCAGTGGATAGAAGAATAGAGAGTGACCTCATTCCACCAGGCCAAAGTGCGTCTTGCAAAGGCTGCGGGACTTCAGCCCACAGGCAAAAGGGGTCTGGATAACATTTCCTCTGCTCCACTCAAACACCTGCTGCCCTGATAAGGTTGCCGGCGCAGTTTGGCGAGTTGTTTTATTTCAACACAACAATTCAGGGTTCACTTCGGCACAACAGCTTGCAGCCGTTTCCCAGGCTGACCTTGCAAAAACGCCAGGAGAGACGGCACTAAATCATATTATTACCCGACTCCCACGGTTACAGTTGAAGGAGTGATTTCACGCAAACCACAACCCCGCACCGAAAGCCATATTGCACACTGTTAGAAGAGTGGGTTTTTTTTTACCAGTAGGGCTTCTGCCAGGCTTCGAGGGGAAACTTCTTTGGCCTCCTCTCCACCTACAGGCAGGGTCCGCGGAGTGTAGCTGCCATTCATCAGGAGCTGGAAGTATCGCAGGCGATTCTCACCTGCAGAATATTGAACGTGCATGAGTCTCATAAAGAGTTTATAAAGCATGCAGGTTTCAATAACTGTTAATTGTTGAACTTATTTAATGAAAGTAATTATTCAATGACTTACAAACTGGTTAACAAATAGACTCTACTTTGAACTCTGGAACTGTAAAGTTTCACTCTCATTGGAACAACAAAATGCTGCACTAAATGAATATAGGCAAAACATGCTCGTAATGAATATTCCTACTGTTTGAATATGAAACGATGTGTTATATGGATGCAATAACAACGCAGTTCAAACATGCTTTAAGAGTTAACATGAGCAACACAAAAGGTTTCATTCTTATTATAAAAGATAAGAATTGAAAGAGAGAGTATCACTTAATAGGTCATAGTCACATGAAAATGGGAAACAGAAAGTGTTGCTGGACACAGAAAAATCCTCGAGAGAAGCCTAAGCTGTTCTGCATCATTAATCAAAAATTATGCAAAAAATCCCAATCAAAACTGGACGGCAGAGTGGTTTTGTTAAAACTAATTCAGTGGACAAGGTGTGAGGATGCTAATGGATGAATTTGGGTTTGTTTACAGCACTTAGTCTCAATTATCATTTAGAAAAACCACAGTCAAAAAGGAAATTTGTGGAAAAATAACACTGAGGCAAGTAACACTGCACACCTCACAATTTACAAACCTGTGAATGAGCACGGGACTAAAACTGTAAGTAGCGAAACTGAAAAATACTTATCTCTGAAAAAACTCATCTCTGATCTGCATTACTAAGCACAAATGATGAGTAAGTCAATGAAAACAAAATTGTTAAGTGTTTTCATGAAACTAGACGTAGCAGAGACGATGTGAGATGGGACATAGGATTCTGACAGATCCTTTAGTGTTTAGTAACAAGTCTTATTATCATTTAAAGATACATGGTGCTCAAAAAGAGATTTATGGGGCAAAACAACACTAAAACCGTAAGACTATGAAACATGCAATGTACAAACACGTTAATAAGCATAGATCCACAACTGATAGTAGTCAAATAGAAAAATACTTGAGATTACATTGTTATGAATCTCTACACAACAACAGCAGAAAAATATGAGAAATACTGGAAATACTGGGGTGGTAATAGTTGAATGAGACTCGGCAAAGGCGATGTAAGGAAAGAGGCGACTGTGACAGATCGCTAAGTGTTTGTTTACAGGTCTGACAGCGTGCCCAGTGGGAATGCACAGCACCCTGAGCTCCGGGGCTCGAGGGAGCAGCCTAAACTTTCAATGAAATTCAATTATCCCACGTTACCAGGCAACACACGTAAACGTACAAATGTGACTGAAGAAGAGCGCTTCACGTCAAGCATGGTATTATTTACGCCTGTGCTTCTGCAACGAGAGCAGATAGAAATGTGGGTTACTCAGCTGTGTGAGTGTGTGTGTGTGTGTTTACCTTTCGGGTCCAGCTCCACGTGGATGATGTTTCCCATAACAGATGTGTCGTGCAGCGTCTGCACAGCCACCTTGGCTGCTTTCACCGTCTCAAAAACAACTTTGGCAATCCCCAGGTGCTTCTTGTTCTTCGGATTGTACAAGATCTCAACCTCCTCGATTTCCCCGAATTTTTTGCACATGTCGGTAAGAAATCCCTCCCGGATGTTGTCGTTCAGCCGGGCGAATGTCACCTCCTTGGGGGGCACGGGGCCAATGTAACACTCGTCGATCTGGTGGTGGTAGCGGCGGGTGGTGGTGGTGGTGGAGGAAGAAGAGGAGGAGGAGGGAGAGTGAAGAGTTAATGTTGCACCATGTGGGGGGTCATTTCTGACAGCTGAGATAAGAACAACAGTGGCCGGGCTTTAGGGATCGGCATGCAAATCCAATCAGCAAGCCGCAGATATGTGTCGGTGAGGCTCAAACAGCCTAAATATACAACTTATTATTCCTACCCGAGCCATGCGGCAGGTACATTTAGCTAAAAAGAATTACATAGGAGGGAAAATATTAAAGCGACATCATAAAATAAGAGCATAGAGTAACAACAAATACTGCTCCTTTTTCTTGGGAACACCAGAGGATGAAGGTGCAGCACTGGACATTCAAGTCAAAATGCTGAAATTCAGCACTACTACAAGTGCAGACTGTAGGTTCTGGTATAAGCGCAGAGCTTAGGCACTAGTAAAAGTGCTGTAGTGCAAGAATGAGCACATGGGCAGAGTTTAAGCACTAACGTGGAGGAGACAGCAGTGTATTACTTTCACTACACATCCCGTGGATGAGTGAGGGGGGTGTGTCTGCAACTTCTGACAGCGTCCCCCTCCTCCTTTTCCCTGTCCACATGGACTATCATACTTTCTGCCACAGGGCATCACCTTAAATTTAGGCACCGGCAGGTCTGTCTCCTTGTATTTAGTCCAGAGACGACCGATCCTCGGGTCTCTGACCATGTCCACTGGGGGTATCCCTGGGTTCTGCAGAGGAGGAGATTAAGGAGAGGAGATGAGATGAGACGAGACACAACGCCGCTTATCCATCCCATGCACAACTTGTTGCAAAAGTAGTTTCGGCAAAAAGCGTCTGGTTCGGTACGACCCAAGATGCATGGACATGCCCGCGGCCGGCCACGGCAACACAGCCGCATTGTAACCCATCATGGAGGTCGGCTACTCGGTTACTATTGTAGCCTCCAAAATATGCAGGTCCAAACTCACGGGCATGCTGAAAGTCTGCCCATCGTAGCGGTAGAGCTTGTGGGATCCCTTCTTCAGCGCCGGGTCGATGATCAACTTGTAACTTCTCCAGTGGTCCCTCCGCCTCTCCGCCGAGCCGCAGACGGGATGACTGTCCATGCCGTTCGCCAAACCTGAAACGACAGGCAAGGAGAAGAGGAGCTACCGTGAAGGTTTTAATAACACCCGCTACCAACCCCCCAACACTTTACAGATGGATGACTTTGGTGCTAGCGGAGAGAGGGGTAGGGGTGGTAGGTAACCCCCAAGTGAGAAGCGAAAAAACGGGATCTATCGTGGATCCCAGTTACGGAGAGCAGGCGTTTGGAGGGCTGTGGAGAAAGAGGAGGAAAAAAAGAACCAGCTTACTTGAACTCTGCTTTCTGCCATGGTCTTCGTTCAATCTGTTCCTCTCGCCCGGCTTGGACATGATTCGTCCGATCGAGTGTTTTTTCTCTTAGCGGATTAAAAAAGACGAAATCGCTCTCCCTTTTCGCCGCTCACATTACATGATTTAGCTTGAAGAATACTGCCTCCTTTTCGGCGAGAGCCAACACATATTGTGTGCCTCTGGTCTGTAGCTTCTGTCTCTCCCACAATACACCGCTAGGCTTGCCCACCCCCGATGCTAGCCGCACTTTCGCTACGAACTTGTTTCTACTTAAACTGCCATTTCGGTGAAGTAAATATTCTAAATAATTCTAATTTAATCCAAATCATCATTTCACTAAATTCGAAGTGCATATATGATATATATACAGCTACTGCAATTCGTCCGTGCAGTTAAGCCCCTGAACACTAGTGGTGTGTCGAATCTGCCGATAGCATTTACCTAAACGGCAAACACAAGATAGACACAGGGGGCAATATCTTCTTTAACTGCCAGTAAAGGCTCATAAAATGGTTCGCGCTCAGATGTGTTGTGTACAGACGTGCCGTCGTTCATAAATTCAAAGGTGCCGAGTTTTGATTTGTTTGTTTTTTTACTCGAATAAACGGGGACTCCCCCCCAGTTGCTGACCACTGATGGGAACACGGAGGTTAGCATTTAAATACGATACTCCGTTTGCAGAACGTCGAATTTAACGACCGAGCTAACGTTCTCTACCATTGGAATGCGGCAGTCAGGGGATTTTACGCCTCCCCCTCTGACAGTCACTTAATCCGGGCTGACTAATTTAGAGCACAGCCGATGCGTGGAGCTTCGCTTTTAGAGGCACTTAACAACCAAGGATGACTTCTACGCGACGGCAAACCTCTGCGGATTTATCGTGTTTGGGTTATTTTGCCGAACAGTATCGTGTCGGGCAGGCTGGACTTGGGTTGACATTGCCTTGGTCTTTTGCAGTGCTCGGGCAATTGGCTGGTTAACAGCGGCAGCTCGACGGACCAATCAGAGCGCAGCAGCAGCCGAGCTGTCTGCTATTAGAAGCTGTGCTCAGGAGTCCTTCAACAGAGAGCAGAGAGAGGGGGCCGAGCAGCCATTTTCCTGAAACAGGACTCAATGGCCTATATGGGTTTCCTTTGTTCCAAAAGGGATCTTACACTTGATTTCCTCACCTCTCACGGACTATGATAAAACTATGATTCCTCCTTTGAAAGGATTGAGAAGAAGGAAGAGAATGTACTGGATGTAATACCCTGTGACATTTTGAGCCTTTTTTCCTCTGCCTGGAATCCATCTTTGTCTTAACTAGGTCATGGCACACCCATAAAATAGTATTTGATATTTCTTAAGTGAAAAGAAACCAAATGTTGTGAATAAACAGCTTTTTATGATTTTGGAGATGTTGAACTAGGATTAAAAAAACACAAGTTTAAAGTGACAATGTGTGATGGCTAACTGTTGGCATTGCACTTATGGCCTTGTAGTGTCAGTAGCAAATGAGTAAGTTAAATTTTTATAATTACCAGTTTTGATAATTCAGTAATGTGAACTGTGAGGCATGCAGCTGTTATTAAAGTGTTTTCTGTCAATTTTATCTAATGATCATTAATACTTATAACATAAATGTCAAATATATATGTTCACTGGCATGCTGACACGGATATACAGGTTCTCGTCACAGGGCCAGGGATAACTAATGGCCTTTTGAAAAATAGTTTATTATGCAGCATTTTGATTGTTGATTGATAACTCCTCTGCTTTGATTAATGACTTAAAGCACTTTCCTCTCACTACAGCAATGCTTTAAACACCCCTGGTGGCTTGCGTTGTGCCCTTGCACACAACTGTGGAGACAAGTCAACAAGGTTAGGTTGGTTGCTGTCCATTTGCCATTTTAAGAACTGCATACCAGGCTTGACCTTGTATCAAGGGCATATTTAAATGTCTAAATAAGCCCAGACAAGGTAGTCTTAATACAGTTTCTATCACAGCTTTTCTTTACAGGAAAAATAGGCTGTCAAGAGTTGAGAGGAAACAGATGGAGGGAGAGCTCCAATGGTGAAAATATTTACCTCAGTGGTTAACAGGCCTAAACGCAGGGGGAAAGCTTTCAGCTCCATCTTCGGATCCTTTAATAATGGCATTAATAAGGGGTGTCTCCTGCAAAGGAAGGAATCCATTAGCACGAAGGAAAAATCTCTTTTGAAAACTTTTTTTCTTTTTTTTATATATCAGTGGCAGTAGGGATTGCCTCCCAGCCAGCGAATATGCATCTTCAAGCATCATCTGTGTGGGCAATATGCAAAAACCATCTCCTCTCTCTCTCTCTCCTTGAAGACAGGATTGCAGTCAAGTATAACCTCTTCCATTTCGACATTTCTCACCCATCTACATCATATACACCCACAAGGAAATATTGTTTTGAAAAGGTAATGGATTTTTTCTCACATTATATGCTGTTTATATGTTTTACGTGTCATATATTTTTAACAGAAGAGAGACCACATGACTGGCTAAAAACGTAATTATTAAATATTTTAAATGTTAAAAGTTTATCACATTCACCTAGGTTTTTTGTTTTTGATTGATATAGCAAACTTACAGTCAGTGTTTAAAAACATGTAATCCAAGGTTTATAGTAGGATTATAGGGGAGAGATCTTGCATATTTCACAGCTCTTCCCCGTGTCGACAAGCCCCCTTTTTAAAGTGAAATGCAGGCTACACTTGATCAGTGTTTTCTTTGCTGTCCCTTCTGTCTCAAAATGGCTTCTCTGCAGACAAAGGGATCAGTGTGCTGTGAAAAGCTGCTACGCCATAACTGGGTGAGGCTCAGCCGCTCGATGAAGAGTGTTTCTCTTTTTTTCCTCTCTCTCTCTCTCGGAGGACGTTTCTCAACAGGGAGTGTGTACACGGAGCAACACGCAGGGGCGGATTTACTTGTTTTACGAGAGGTAAACGTCAAGAAAAAAGATATTGAGGAAACGCTATTAGACGTGGTGGAATCGTCGTTGTGGCCGAGGCTGATTCGCCCCTGACAACGACCGTTGGATGGTTGCCATGCGAGCTCGAGCGCACCCCCACACTGCTGCCTTATAAGGTCATCTGGAATCCTCTGCGCGAGGGTGAAAAACAACCGTGTGGGGGGTGGGGGAGATTGTGCGAGTATACGCGCGTGCTCTGTGGCTCGAGACAAAGGCTAGGAGGATCAACAGCGTGGTGTGGCGCAGTTTAAAACCTTATATCCTAACGTTATTTGTCGTGTTTTTGTTCAACCTATGGACTGAGATATTGTCATTGCGTTGAGGGTTCGTTAGGTGTCTAGTTGTAGAAAAGTTGTGCAAAATGACACAAAAAGCTGTAAAATGGAGAGCTAGTTCCTTTTTTTCCACGACCATCCACAACACCTAGAAAATCTTGCATTCATTATTTATCGGACATTTAATAATTCACTCAAGGACCTCAACAGGAGTACCATTCATTCGCCTAATTTTTTGCACCAACATGCATAGATTCTATCAACTTAATATTTAGCATTCCTACAATGGTTGCTTGTTTGCCGAGGCTCATGGATATTTTTTACAGAAGCTGTGTTTTCCTACAAATGCTGTAACCTATCTATTCGTATACCTAGTCAAATGTATTCAGAGAGGCCTTTTTTGTGGTTATCTGCTTGCTGCACTCCTCTATGTTCCTCCATTTTGCAGGTCACAAGGCTGATAACACTCTTGCTCCACTTCCCCCTCCCCCAGCCTACTGCAGATAGTGTAGAAGGTGTATTATGTATGAAGGGATTGTGGAGAGGGGAGGATATGGTGGAGAACTTTTTGAATTCGGCATCATCTGGGTTATTTATAGGCCTTTGTTAAGAGAGAGAGAGAGAGAGGGAAAAAAAGGAAAAAAAACCCTTCCCCCCGGTGGGTTGAGCCATTGAAGCTGTACACGGCGCTGACACACTGGAATATTCCACACACAGGATTGGCCTCTCTTGCTGGACAGCTGTCTCTATGCTCGACGAGAGAAAAAAAAAAAGAAAAAGCTATTTTTGACATTTATTGATCTTCATTAATTGGCTTTACACGTGTGGATATTTTGTACACCTACAGGACAATCTCACTTTCCTATTCAAATGATAGGCAGCCTGTTTCACCTTTGTAAGTCAAACAAGCACTCTTTTTTTAATTGTTGTTATTCTTATAATACAGCCGTTTTTCAGATCTTGTGCACCACCATGCTGTGTTGTAGGAGCATATGGGACGTGGACGGTGCATAGCTGTTTCTGTGGAGCCAGAAAAACCAGGCAAACTTGCTTAATGTCCTTTCTGTCTTCCCTTTGTGTGCTCTGATGGATTGCTCACTGAGACAGTGTGAATCTAATCAGCTATCCTCTGCGCTCTGTAGGCTTTTTTTCTCTCGATTATTTACAGGTTCGCTGCTGGGATTTTTCATGGAAGATTGGTGGTATTGTGCTTATGTTGTCTTTTAATTATAGAGCCTTGTGTTTTTTTATTCTTTCTAACTCTAGATATTTGCATGCCTGACATTAACAGTGTAATAATCCCCAATGGTTTGTAATTTTATCTTTTTTTTTACTTGGCATTATTAATCCCCTGTCTGTGCTTCTGAAATGTGTGAATAAATAGATCATACACTCATTTACTTTAACGTTTCTTTTTGTGTAAAATTAACTAGGCTGTATGTTCGGTACAGCATCATCAACTCTAAATGAATTTAAGGCCCACATTTAATGTAGCATTTAGGTATTAGGCACAAAAAAACACAATGAACACACGTAACTTGTGCAGTACGGCTGTAGGTGTTTCTTGTTATTTGTGAAGATAAAATTCCTTTCGGTTACTGCAGTAAGGGAGTGTTTGTGTGAGTCTGTGTTTATGCAAAATGTTTTCTTAAAATAGGCAAAGTGAAGGGTAGTGTCAGCTCATCCTCTTAAAGGCACAGGTAGCTCCAAATTTTCAGCACTCCAATCCACTAACCTCACATCCCCCCCCAAATGTATCCTTTAAATCTGACTCCTGAGCACAACTCTTGTTTGGGTTGAGAAAATGCTTCAGACTAGACGCCAGATGACTCAGGATTATTAAGAAAACACACATTTGCTATTCCAGTTATTTCTCTACAATCCTGACACACAGTGCAGTTATCCACACAGCGGCTTCACGTTCCTAGATCTGAAGGTAAAATGTCAATGTTGTTGCGTGTATAGTGTCGAGGAACTGAAAGGCTGAACTTATAAAACTACAGCAAGTGTCCAGTGTGTCTGGATTGTAACAACATTCATCTGGCTAATAATTTAAACACAAGTCATTTCTCCCACCCTTAAGAAGCCTGTCTGCCACAAACACACATTCACATGCACCATCTCTGTCTCACACATACACACACACACACACACACACACACACACAGCCTCCCATTAAGAGAGAAACACGTTGGGCTTTCATGTTCAAGTGAGGTAATGAACTGTACCTGTTTTGTAACAAAATATTATCTCCAAGCAAATCACTGTGTTGCTGAATGTTCAGATGTCTGTGCGATACACCCCAGGACAGCAGAGAATAGTTTGTCCTGACGCCCAGTTTGTGATGTCACAGATGTTGTCAGCCATAGAGGCTGCACACGAAAGCATGACTGACATGTTGCTCAAAAAAATGTGGACTGAAAATTCTCACACCGGAGTGGAAAGATACAGCAGAAAATTGCCCAACATTATTAATGTCAAATGATCAGAGTAGACTGGCTGCATTCGAAACTGTAGACATTCAATTTCAATAAAGTACTAAGTTTGTACTATGTAGAATCTGTCATCGTTTATCATGGTCATGGGGTCACACATATGTATTAGAATTCCATTACAATTGCAAGAATATTACATGTTTATTCAAACATCTGCACCACATGTTGAACAAAACCCAACCCGTCAAAGCCACAAATGACAGGAAAATCACACACAAGTTGCAAGGTATTTTTTCAATCATTATCAGATGAACGTCTCAATTTTACTTTCCCATGAACATCGAGAATAAAGGCATTCAATTCCATTCATTTCACAATTGCAAGCACTCCACAATAACGCACTCACAGGACATTTGAAGAATCTGAAAGGGATGTAACGAGATGTGGAGTTGGCTTTTTACATGTGTATGCTTTTGAATTATTATTTCAACTGTGACATAAGTGTTGACAGAGTTGACCCATTCACAGTCACTAGAGCGTCTCCTTGCCATGCACTCATGACTTCACCGATAAGCATCCAGGAATCTCCTGGCGATAACTGGCTGCAGGAGCTGAACGGTGTCAGTATTATCTCACACGCACTGTGGTGTGGATGGAGGCCGTGCTTCAGATTGAGAACCCACCCAGAAAATGCACATGCAATAAGAGGAAGTGCAAGTAGCTGGACAAAACTCTTCCACATGTGCAACTCAGCTGCTGCGTTGCTTGCAACCAGAGATGCTGAGAAGGAGCCGGCTGATGGTAGGACGGGGTCGACCAGAAGCAGCTTGAGTGTGACAGGAACAGGAAGCGGTGATCAGAGTATGCTACCTGGTAAAACATGAGGCGGGAGTGTTCCTCTCTGTCGACACCGCCTGTGAATCATCACAGCTTTCCTAAAAACCACAGGCTCGTCAGGCTCTGCCATGCATTCAGCTTAAACTTGGAGGGAGTATCTTCAACCCCAACCCACCTGGCACCTGTTTGATTTTTGGCGGTTGGAGGGGAAAATGCCGCAAAATGGTGCCAAGGCTGGAAATGGCAACACACCAAGAGAGGAACTCAAAATTGTGATAGTGGGTGATGGGGGCTGCGGGAAAACATCACTTCTGATGGTTTACGCCAAAGGTGATTTTCCGGAGGTAAGACGAGTTCTCTTGTACTATGTACTATACCAAATTCAGTTTTGATATTTTGTTTGAACTTTAGCCCTTTTTTCAATTAACAGAAAGACAACTTTGTGTCTTTTTATAACAGCACCACCCATAAAAATGTCACAATTTATAAAAGGGAGGAAATATGACAAATCATACCCTGAGCCACTCAGTTATAGGTACCTTGTGGTTTTAAGTTGACAGTTTTGTAGACAGTTTCAAGGAGTTGTCACCCCTAAATTTTGACTGTCAAGGTTCAGAAGTATTGAATGCCCAACGACACGCCCAGTATGAATTCCAGAATAAACTCAAATTACAATTATCGCCTTTCTGACGACAATAGAAACTGGAAAGTCGAGAGCACAACTCATGGCGTGACTGTTTGTACTGGACTGCTCAGGAGTGTATGATGAAATGTATAAACATGCAGTGACAGCTGTGGCATGGGCATGTTTCTCTTGTGTGTCCCAAACAGAAATATGCTCCTTCTGTGTTTGAAAAATATGTCACCACAATCTCTCTGGGAGGAAAAGAGATTCAGCTCAACCTGTACGACACCGCTGGTAAGACTCTGTGGAAAAACAGTGATTAATGTTTTAATATCAAAACATTTCACATGATCCTGACTCACAGGCTCACACGTTTTGGTCACTGGAAGGAAGACATACATAGTGACGAAAAGCTGGTTTTAAACAACAATAATTATAATGTTCTAATAAATAAATTTTATCACTGAAGATGTATAAAGTTCAGTCTGACACAGACAGAGGAAGCGGTTAAGGTTGATGTTGACGTCAGAGCATCATCATCATTATAATCTTTAGATCTCAATTTCACAACCATGTTTGGTGCATGTAGTACTGCACACTTTTTAAAATTTCACTAGTAAGGAAATACTAAACTAAACTAAACCACACTAGGATGCAAGACAATCTCTTCATTCTTACTGGTTTAATGTGCTAAAAGTGGACTTCAATCTACACACTCACTGACCCTTGCTGGAGTCAAAGTAACACTTCAGGGTTATTTTTAGAAGTTTATTAATAAACCACTTCAACTCTTGTACTCATTATTCCCAATACGATTATCACTGACTGAATTTGAAGTGTGTCAGATGCACTGATAGTATCATCTGAAAGGATACTGATGGGTTTTGATTCCTAATTTTATCTTTCTGCATCTTATTTAAGTGACTTGTCACTTAAAATAAGTTGATGGGGTGGTGTAAGAAAATAAATTGTCAATTGTCACATAATTGTATTGAAAACCGTATTAATCTGGAATGGGTGGTGCAATGCAAAAGTTCCACTGTAAAGAGAGTCGTTTTCAGGGAAACTGGTGTCAGACTATGTAGGCAGCTTATCTTCTGCAGAACTGTGGCAGAATGCCGTACATCGACTGAAAAGGAAGCTGAAGCCAGGATGTGGTTTCATGTTTTCTGCCCTCACTCTGTCACACATATCATATCTTTGTTTTCTGGTATCCAAAGCAAAGTCTCACAGCTATTTAACCAGCCTGAGCTATTTAATGTAGATGTGTGCACATGGTTAACGGCCCTCAGCTCACAGGTATCGTGTGTACCTCGGTTCTTTTTAGGACAGGACGACTATGACAGACTGCGGCCGCTCTCGTACCAGGAGGCAAATCTGGTGTTGGTCTGCTTTGATGTGACAAACCCCACCAGTTTTGAGAATGTCCTGATCAAGGTAAATATTTATGCTGTCACTGTGCTACGAACAGGCACAATGAAAGAAGAATGTCAACTTTTCACCGGAGGTTTTATTCAGCGTGTGAATGATTGACGGAGCCCGGTTTGTTAGTGTTGGCTGCATTCTTCACGGCTATGATTAACTGAGCCTGCAAATGAACATTGACCCCTCCCGTCTATGCAGGTGGGGCTGAGAGGTGGGAGCTCTCTTTATGGCATTAGATTACCCCTCCTTTTGTCAACCCACCTTTTATTATATTTATTTGTTGATTTAAGCAGCACCCACCTGCTTGTATTTCAGTTGCAGTTTGCTTCATTCCCCTGCGTAAAAGGAAATGGTCTGAATTTCCTTGTTTAAATGCGGGTGACCCTTTTCCAACAGCTTTTACGTTACTCCCTTTTCCTTTCTGGCTTTGTGGAAATAACAACAGTCCAATCCAGCCAAAAACATCATCTCGACCCTATAAGCAAAATAGCTGAGAACAAAGGCGCATACCAACCTGTCCAAACAGCGTACGTGTCTTTATTAAGGTAAACGAGCCAACGAGGGCCCATAACTGCAAGGCAGTGGTTTGATGAATTACCAGTGATACTGCGGCATAAGTTCTCCAGGTTCTTCCTCGGTACCTGATACCTCCTCTGAATGTGGCTCCGACATATCAGGCTGGATGTGTACGCGCTCCATACCTGCATTACACCAGTTACCACTCGGTTTTGGACAAAGAGTTGTTCAGTAAGGAATGTTAAATCACGCGATCCTTGTTGCCAGATAAGCACTAAAGGTTGCCAAATCGATGCAGCATCATAATGCTGCAGCCATAATATTCTACCTAAAAGTGGGTTCGTAAAAACACCTGAGGCATTTGTGATGAGACCATAGCTTCATCGGAGAATGAGGATAAGAACCCCATTAAACCATTCTGGATCCCCTTTAAAGAAAACATATAATGACTGATGTAATTCTGAATGTTCTACCCAGTGGTACCCAGAGGTTCGGCACTTCTGTAGAGACATCCCCATCATCCTGATCGGCTGCAAGACTGACCTCCGAAAGGACAAAGAGTGCGCAAGGAAGCTCAAGGCCATGAATCAGGATCCCATTACCTATACGCAGGTAGGACAATAAGATGTGTGCACACATTCAGTGAAACTGTAAAAACAATAGACTAAACAAGAGGAAGCACCTCGACCAGATTGTCCAACCACATTACCTATGCAGCAGTTTCAGTGTGAGAACAAACCAGCCTCCAAAATGTGCACCTGTCTTTACTTATTATTTCCCAGCGACACATCTAATTCTTGGTATTGGTTTGGTTTTGCGGGGTTAGGGAGAGGAGACCCGGCAGCAGATGAATGCAGAGCTCTACCTCGAGTGCTCGGCAAAGTATCAGGATAACGTGGAGGACATTTTCAAAGAGGCCACCAAAAGAACTTTGGCCTTCAATCGCAAACAAAGAAACTACAAGAGGAAGAAGAAATGTGTGGTTTTGTGAGGTGAAACGGGCGAGAGGCGCGCTCTCTAGCCTGCTCTTTGTTTGCGTAAAAAGAGCCACTCCCTGTGGGTGAGAAAGGCTGGACACTCAGAGACCAGAGGTGTTCGACAAGGCTGTGCAGTTCACACAAGGGCCCCACCGAATCAGCCTGTAACTGCCACAATAACACGACGAGTGATGCAACAGGAAAGACCGTTTATGCAAAAAGCTGCAGCCGTGTGAATGTTTTCCTCAGTGAAACTTGAAATGCCTTTTGTCAAAAGTGTTAAATTTGTGCAAAAATGTGCCCCCTCCGATATAAATCTCTGTACTGTTTCCAACTCAATCTATTTAATTCTGACCAAATGTCTTGCAAGAGTTTGTACAGCCAGTTCTTTTCACGTTGACCGGACGGAAAAGCTAGATAAAAGTTATGTTGTGCAATTTTTAACCCGCAATGCAATCTGTAGCTTTAACAGTGAAGCCATAGAACAAAAAAAAACAAAAAAAAAACCAAGTTCATTTCCCAGGAAACACAACACTGAGCCACTGTTCCGAGTTTAAGCTTGAACCAGCAGCGCCCACTACTGGGGAAAAGCTGAACTTGCCACATACAAAAGCAAATGCACTGAAATGTATCGTGTCACTGCACAAGGAGCACAAAAACAGTGAGTTTTTAAAAGGTTTTTTTTTTAATTATTAATATATTTTTATATTTTACAACAATGTACATAGACCGAGTGAACCGTCTCATGTTACTGACCACACTTAGGCACCAGTTACAGTCTCGTAATAAACGATGAAAACGTTCAGTATCGGCTACATCAGAAAAAAAAAAACAAAAAGAAAAACAAATGAGGAACTCAAGTTGTTTTGTGCAGTCTGGCAGCTCTGGCAACAACATTTTGGTCTGTTATTTCATTTCTCCCTTCCATAACAATGATAACAATAAAAAAAAGTGATGCATATAAATACTGCGATTCTCTTCAGCGCGATTGCTTTGTGGGAAACGTCAAATGCTACGGTCTCTTACTTTATCTTTTCATTTGTTTATTTACTGGCTGCGACGGGCGGGAGGGGAGGCCTCACGCCACCGCAGCTGTTTGCCTGAGCCCATCTGAACAAACAAGCGTGAAGCGGGGACCAGACAACACTACACTGAACTAGAGCAAGAAGCTCCAGATTTGGCCGTAGATTACCTCAAACAAGTGTCTAGTTTAGTTTGTTTGTTTGTTTGTTGTTCTGCATCTCATTCTCACAGCACCAACACTCATAGCAGCATTTGGTCAGGGTACATTTCTGCCACACGGAACAAGGTGGGAGCTTAGGGCTCGTTATTTTTTCCGATCTGAACGATGCATGTGGATTTCAAGTTTTAAAACCGGATGATAACAACAAACCTATGTATTAGTTCATCAGCATAATGTCAAAGAGAGCTATAGTAAAGGGAGGGGTTCACATATTCCCTCTTTTATGCCTCAGGGAGGAGCAAAGGCAGAGACAGCACAAGTGTTCATGTGTGTGTGGTTCTTGTGACCTCGCCACAAAACCAAGTTCAGGCGAGATCGAGATCGTGCCAAAACCGTTATGGCTTTTGTAACCGTTGCATTCCCTTACATGACATTATCAGAGCTGCCTCCAATTCCAGACAGACAACTGGGAATTAACTCTTCACAAAGTTGAGCGTAGGACGTGAGAACGTCAAGTACCGGGGTTTTCTTTTTATGAAATGGAAACAAAAACATAGTAAAATAAATGTCGGTTAGCAGTGAGATAGCGCGGCAGAGTCGATGACGACACGTTGGAAATCGGAATCGGAAGTGCAAAGCCACGATGTGTGATCCTGGTGGAGCCGGAGACGAGAGGACCGTCTCCACTCCACGGGAGAATCTGACGCGGGACAGACGCCGGGCCTTGGAAGGCAAACCCAAATCCAGTGTGGTCACATCGAGGCCACCTGCCCTCTCTCACTTGCATATGCTTTGAACTCTTGGGACAGACTCATGCGCCGGCTGACACAAACACCCAAAACACAACACACTCCTTCTTCCCGCCCACTTCCTTTTATGTACAGGACAAAGCGACAAAACTGTTGGTCTATCAGGTGAGCGCGCACGTTTGCGTGGTGACCGACATGGACGAGTCATTAGAAAGCAGAAGCTCCGTTGGCCCGGACACCTTGGCCGGACGCCGCCTCCATCGACAGCCTGAGAGAGAGAGGGGGAGAGAGAGAGAGAGAGAGAGAGAGAGAGAGAGAGAGAGAAAGAGAGAGAGAGAGAGAGAGAGAGAGAGAGAGAGAGAGAGAGAGAGAGAGAGAGAGAGAGAGAGAGAGAGAGAGAGAGAGAGAGAGAGAGAGAGAGAGAGAAAGACAGAGAGAGGGGGGAAAGATAGACGGTGGGCGCCTTCGTCCGAGTCTCCTCCCGGCCCGGATCGCACCGTGGTCAGTCTATCAGGCGAGTTGTGCGTGTTGCTTCAAAATGACTGGCTGTCCGCAGGAACCCGAGGCGTCTCGCTCGGGTCGCCCCTCAGTCGCTCTTTTGTACCTTGTCCTGGTTTTTCTGAACCTTCTGGTGCACGACTTTCAATGTGGTGAGGAAATTTCCCAGGAACAGGACGAGGAATGTCAACGCCAGCATGAATACCTGTTTTTTTTTTTTGGTAGAGGAGGAGAGAAAGGTGGTTTATTGCCATCAGGTCACGGCATGCCTAGATATAACTGTGGTTGCCTACACACAACTTCCCATCCATCCATCATTTTACCCACTAGTGACATGTACAGTATTACAGAGACCTGCTGGAGCCTATCTCCAGAATACAGTGGGTGAGGACAACACCCAGGACTGGTCACCAGTCCATCACACAGGCTCACAATTGGAAGCCTCCACAGTCTATCGGGTCTTTCTTACTCTGAGGCAACAGTGATAACCACTGAGTCACTACAGCAGCTTAAAACAGCTAATTTGTTATAAAAATCAATAATCTTTCTCATTTGTTTGCATGAATTCTATGAATTCAAGGTCGGTCGGACACTCTAAACTGCCGCTAGGTGTGAGCGTGAGAGTGAATGGTGTATTCCCAGCTTTCGCCTTTTTTATTCCCAACCTCTATGTGTCGTGGGACATCCAAGCAGCGACCCTTACCTGCCACTCCTTACAGTCCTCGTGTCCCGCCAGGCGGAACAGGGTCACCGAGTTGTACAGCTGCCAAAACTGCGCGGGGAGGGAGGGAGAGAGAGGAAGAGAGAGGACACGTTTACATTTCACAACGCCGCCTCACGGGCCGGTCGTGCAGGCCAACGTGGCTTTGATCCCCGCATTCGTCCTCCTCGGGTGATTAAAGCCGCGTTCTCCCCCACCTAATGCAGGTCAAACGTCGGGGGGGAAGGGGCCCCGAGCGGGGTCGCACGGTCACGCGAAGCACGTTAAAGTTTGGACTTACGTGGCCAAAGAAGAGGAAGGGCAAGAGAAAAGTGAGGCCTCTCCACATCCAGGACTGAAATCCCTCTGCGGAGACACACAGGTGCAACAGTGACCTTGGGGCAACGTACAACACACGACACTGCGCCGGCACTACTCTGACATGAGAGTAAAGCAGAGGGGCCGATCAACCGTGCTCAGATTGCTCCCGACATCGCCGCGGCTGCATGCTGATGTTGACAACTGGCTCCGTCTCTCACCTTTACCCCATTTTTTCCCCTCTTTTAACGGAGCAATGCAGAGCACCCCGGAGTTCAAACCATCGACACGGCCACCACCAAAAATAGCCTTCAACGCACCCACTGTGAGGTCCAGCTGATTCCTCTCTCCCAAAGCTCGCAGCCTGTATAAGCAGCCGCTCTGGTAGTAGTACTGCAGGAACTGAACAAAGCCTGGGGACAAAAAAAGAAACAACAGGGGATGAGCTCAAAAGTCTATACGAAGTGACGTTTATTGACTCGCATCTGCTTATCACAGGGGGAAGTTCTGCGCGTGATGATTGGGTCAGTCTGTCCTCAAAACAAACCACAAAAACCTTAAACTGAAACGCCACATCGTTTGAATTTGCCGGACGAGTGTTGGACGCATCATCCGTCGCATTATATGATCATGTGTCACAATGTGAAATAAAAATAAAACTCCTTCTCTATTCCGGGGAAGAAGGCCGGTCCACGCGGGGAACCACTGCATTTACCATTATTCACAGGCGAGGGTGACTCATCTGCAGTCCAACATCTTTAATAGTCTGGAAGTCTGATAGGAACAGCCAGACGCTCACGTCCGGCTCCAAACCCTGAGACTGGGGAGTCCTCGTGCCCTCTGGACATGTTTCGCAGCGGTCGCTAACCGCGCTGTGTTATAGCTGGCCTACGAGCGCACCGCGGCGTTCGAGACGGTGCCGCAGCGGACATGCGACCGCTCGTCCGGAGGGTCTTTCATCAGAGCTGTTCGTTTCCGGGTGCGGAACAAAGACAGCTCACAGCCCCACATATTTCATTTGATAGTTTAGTCTCATCATCTGTTATTGATTTTCTGCTCCGTGGCGGAGCAGATGGGGCAGACACAGAAACACACTCCTTTCTAATTCAATGATGTTTCACGCAGAATCACTGAGGTTTTGGAAACTTGGCCGAAGATTACATAGAGATTCGTCCCACAACACGCAATCCATTGACACCTAAAACTCGTACGCATTGTAACAGGCAGATCTAGTATGCGTGACCATTCTGAGCCCTTTAAGTCACATTCATGACGCATCTGCCGCTCCAGTAGCTTTAGCCATCCACATGCATTCACAGACTGATGACACAGCATAAGGGCAGTGTCTTTGGCCAAGGATACCTCTACATCAAGGCTGCAGCGGGCCAGGACAAAGAACAAACAGACTAGATCCTTACTCTGATATATGGAGAAAGCAAGGAACTGGCTTCTGAACATCTGATACATGGGTCCCTCTGGCCTGTGAAAACACGCAAGGTCACTCACTGATGCATGCGCGTTAGAACATTAGCTGGAATGCGACTTCTGGAAAGACCAAACTCACCAGGTGAGCATGACGCCTGACAGAAAGGTGGACACATAATGGTGAGACACCCACCAACCTTTGATCCTACAAAACAAAGAAGGAAAAAAAAAAGCATCATGATGACATGATTGCTCATGAGTCGGAACAAAATGAAACGAGTAAGATCACGTGCATACCTGGAGCCGTTGCTCATGAGGATGCTTTCCCTTATGGTTAACGTGCAGTAGTACCACACCAGCAGAAAGTTGAAGATTTCATCAGTGACTCTGAGAAGTCGGAGAAGGAAATGAATTAAAGAGACGCTCTTGGAGACGTTTAGAAGTGAGTTAAGTTGGAGGAGGAGTGGCTCGCTCACCGACAGTTGAGAAAAAAGAGGCAGGTTATTGCTCCGAACATCAGGATGATCGTCATGTAAAGCTTGAACTTCTCATACTCGTCTTTGTAGGCAAATCTACGACAGTGAGCGAATGAAGGGAGGACACGGAGAAGATCAGGGGCCGACAACAAGCAAATTCACAGGCTGAACCGTCCCTCGAGCCATGAGCACTTGACATACTTTGCCTGGTTGCTGAGAAGAGTTACGTTCACATTGCCCAGGACCAAATTTAGATACAACCTGTAATTGCACAAATAGAGTGACGGACAAAAAATGTAAACAAAGACGAAAGGAGAAATGACATACTTGATAAAAAAAAAAAAAAAGGCTACTGACCCGTTTTTCTTTGGCAAATATGCTTCCATATCAAAGAACACATTTTCCTTGTCTTTGATTTGCATTTTGATGTCTGTTATTAGCTCCAGCTCTTTCTCCTCGCACGACTGTGCGCACCTGTGAAGACAGCGATCGCAAGTGGGAAAAGTGGCGAAGGACAAGAAACGGCTTTGGGCTCTTTCCAGGAACTGAGACACAGTATAATGTCTGACTTGTTTCACTGAGATACAGATGCCCCCACTGCTTGTCACATCCAATAACTATAAGCCCTTTGGCTGAGCTGGCGACGGAACCGTTTCGATGCTTGCTGAGAATATATCTCCTTTATTCTGCTTCCAAAAGCAGAGGGGAGAGGGCGACGTGTACCTATGAGTGAGTCAGACTGTGATGAATCAGTGTGGTGACTGGCTGTAGTGACTGGCTGCGAGTACTTACTTGGTCAGGCTGTGCCGTAGGTCTTTCAGGCATTTTCTCTGTTTACTGATGGCGCTGCTGCACGTTGCCTGAAGGTTGGTGAGCTCCTCAAGCTTCTGTCTGTATACTTTGTGAGTTTCCTATGGATCCCGCAAACACAGACAGAGGGTCAGAGGGTGAGGACCTTGTAAAGGTGGAGACGGGCGGCTCACGTCTGCCTCTTATCATCTACGTTGTGTTGCGAACAGCACCGAAGGGAAGTCTCTAGTGAGGACAAGATGGGAACGCTTTGCTCTAGAAGATCTTCTTTGACCTTTCTGCCTGAACAGCCATCACACTAGATCATGTGGTGAGACTATATGTCACAGTTCATGTGCATCGGTGCTCGTAGCACAGGCCACAAGTCCCGGCAGCATGATCCCCACTACTTCCCCATCTGCACTAGTGTGTGTGTGCGTGTGTACGTGTAGATGCACAGTCAGCAGAGATAATCCCATGGTTTGGTCTGAGGTTAGGGACTCACTCCCATCCCCCCAAATACGATCTGCAAAGCCATGGAACTGTTCCTCACATTATTTAAATTGCATTTCATGTTGAAGGACACACATTAGATGAGTGGTTAGTGCTGGTATCTCAAAACAAGAAGGTCAGACAGGGCAGACGGCCTTTGCTGTGTGGTCTCTGCACGCTCTCCCTTTCCAAAAGCATGCATGTTAATGTTAATGTTAATCTAAATTACCCCTGCAGTAGGTGTGAGAGTGAATGGTGTCTTCCCTTAGGACATCTCACACAATCAGAACATGCAAACTCCAGACAGAAGTGACTCTGGCCAACAGCACTAACCAGACTACGCACAAATGAAATGCCTGGTTAAAATTGTGTTGCATTAGAGAGAAGAAACTATACTGTGTGGTGATAGAGGCAATGAAACTAATACACTTTTATAATCAATGGTCAGCAAGATCAGCAACAGTGTGAGATATATTGGGCTGTTGATTCGTGTTGAATCAAGAGTCCGATAAACTTCAGCTCCAATGTAAAGTGTCTTGAGATAACACTGTTCTGAATAGGCATTTGGAAGAACTAGATGCTGTACTGGATTTAATCCTGACATTTCAGAGGAGAAAAGCACCCAGATACGAATCATGTTGGGCTGTATGTCCCATCAAACTACAGCTTTCTCAAATCAATTCTAGGACTCAGAAATCCCAAATGTGTGACCAAAACACTAAAACATTAAAATGTAAGGGGACAGACTTATTCGTTATTTATGAGAATAAGTATGCTTCATGTCACCTTCATCCCCTTTCCCTCAGGAGCAGCTCCAGATTTAAGATAGATTTTTAGAGACATCCATGTCTCAGTAGTCTGAAAGCAGCGTGAGAGAGGACTGGTTGGTCGAGGACACTACACACACGTCGCAAAATGCCTGATTATACCTCGAAATGAACCGTTTTCGACCCCATTATCATCTTCTTACACTCTTCTTTCTAGTTAGCAAGCTAGCGAGCGTGAGCTAGCCGCGTAGTGATGTATGATGATGCATTCAATGGTCACTACGTCAAAGGAACAGTAACAAAAACACGTGGAGTTACCTTTACGACATGTGCGTAACTCTGGTAGTAAATGGATTAATCATTACATCGCACCTAACGGAGCGGACAAGTGCACACAATGTGGACAGCTTGAGTTATTGTAATGTTAGCCGCTCGTTAGCCGCAAAGACATGCTAATGTTAGCAGCTTGAAGCACACGCTGGTTATAGTGAAGTCAAGAGATGTTAAAGACAAAACGTCCAGTGAAAACACACTCCATCCCTCAGATCTTGCTCCAAACAGCACACTTATTGGTTGAAATGCTGCGTTTACGACTGGGCTGAGAATGAATGGCGAATAAGGAAGGAGCTATGCAAACTAACGTAACCCACTGCTGTCAACGCCGTTCACGTCAAGGTAAAGCCAACTACACGCTAGTTTCAGTGTTCTCTCCGTCACCTGCAACTGCTGATATTCCTCGTCAATTTCCTCCCACTCCGTCTGAAACTTCGGTTTGGACATGATGGTACAGCAGCTGATGAATGATGAGGAGAGGACGGCTTCTCTACGTTCCCACCCCGAGTCTCTCCTCACACTGACTGTCCACTCAGGAGCTGCTTTAGCGGGGCAGCACTGAGCATGCGCACATCGAACGACGCGTCAACGAATTTGCCCCAACAACCATGGCAGAAACAGAAGACTCGGGTACATACATGAATAAAGACTTCCAACAAATAGTATTAAACAATTTACGTCATAATTAAGCAATACACATTGAACAATGACCAACAATTGTTTATCAATACATTTTCAATTTTGCGTGAGTGACTGTACTGCAGCTTGGATACAGTGACACGTTGAAACAGCTCTCAAGCGTAGATAGAACATAATAAATAAACATTTAAGGAAAAACGTACGTAACAAACGTAAAAAGGGTGCTAAGACGCAGACTTACACATTCGGGGACATTGTATGAAACTATGGTCTGCATTAGCTACAGGTGACGGTGCTGTTGCTAGGATACAACGAACACCGCTTTCGTCTACATGGGAAGACGGAGCTCGCGCATGTTGTAAAAAACAACCGTGTTTTATATACATTATATATATACATTTATATACATTAAAAATGAGGAGTTGGACACATTTACCTACAATATTTGGCCATTTATTTACAACTCCTTACTCTTTGCACTTGCTAAGAGCATAGACTGCCTAAGAGTGACAATTGTGTTGCTAGGATACAACGGACACAAACCGTTCTCAGGTGTACGGAGCTTGCGCACGTTGTTAATGAACTGCTGTATTGACCGTGCTTGAAAACTCAAGTAAATAAATAAATGCAGAAAGACTATTCAGACATACATTAAAATATATCTGTTGACTCACTCCGCGACATAACTAGATTTTTTATCAATTTATTTTCCTTTTAATGTATTCTGTCCTTCCTATGGTCTACCAGGCTGTTGCTAAGATACAACAAACACAGTGCTCGGCTGCGGGCAACAGCACCTGCTACGCTGGTTTCAGCATGTAAACTTCACAAGTTACATTTACAGGTTAACATGTCAAGACCGAACATACTTGGACACACAAAGGTAATGGTACTTTGCTCCGATATGAGTGCATGTGAACCTTCAAATATTAGATGTTTGGTCGAAAATTGTTTCTGTATTCATCATATATTCCGAGCATGTTTATTCATTTAATCCTCCTCAGCAGGACAATGGGCCATGTGCAACTTCCTAAGTATGACGTTTTTCTTTTTGTATCACAGGGCTTATATCAAACTATCCTTGGCTATGCCACTGCCGGACACTAAGACGCAGACATGTGAATTGCGGGGAACCGTATTCTCTGTCAATGGCAATCAATATACCGGAGAGTGGCAGGACAACAAGAAGCATGGTGAGATGCAGCAGTTTGTGCTTTCACCAAACTAGTGAGAAACCTATGTACTGTGACACCTTTCAAAATGGTTTAACTTGAAAATCCAAGTTAATTCCATTGTTTCAACTTAGAAATGAAAATTAGCAAATGTCTCAAATAGTCAACATGGTGAATACGTTTTAGCAAAGTTTAATTTTCAAAAATGTACGGAGATGAGTTAAATATCAAAACCATGTCAGAGTTCACTGAGTTAAAAAGAAGATGTAAGTGGACACAAACAAGCAGTGCTTTAACGTTTTGCAGTGTGAAAGAATGCTGATGAAATGCAACACGCTCTGGCTTTGCTATTATGACAATAGTTGTTTTTTCTTACTAAGGAAAAGGGACTCAAATCTGGAAAAAGTCTGGTTCCATGTACAATGGGGACTGGAAATTTGGAAAACGGGATGGATATGGAACCTACAGTGTGCAGCTCCCAAAGACAAAGACAAAGACATATACCCGGAAGTACTGTGGGGAATGGAAAAATGGACTAAAGCATGTATGTATTTTAAATTCAGACCCACACAAACACAATCATACATACGTACATAATGTCTATATAGATTATTGAGTGATTTTGAATCTCTTTAGGGGTATGGGACCTACTTCTACGACAGCTCAGTATTTTATGAAGGGGAGTGGAGTGAGAACTGTCGGAGTGGCTGGGGAAGGATGTACTTTGATAATGGAGACATCTATGAAGGAGAGTGGCTTAAGGACAAGTATCACGGACAAGGCGTCATCAGGCTTGGTGGGACAGCTTTGCTTTACATACCTTTTTAATAAGTTTTAAATGGATTGGAATTGGATGAATTGAGATTTTGAAGGTCGTCCAACTTGTGTTCTCCAGCAAATGGGAACTGGTACGAAGGCACCTGGAGAGATGGCAAGAAGAACGGACATGGAAAGTTCTACTACTCGGACAAAGGCCAGCTCTATGAGGGCCTTTGGGTGGATGGCACAGCTAAATGTGGGACCTTGTCTGATTTTGGGAGAGATGAAGCACCAGCACCAACAAAGTATCCAATTCCAGAGGTGCAACATTTTGATTTGGCAGACGTTTTCAAAAAAAGTTACAATCTGCCTCTGCATAACTTTAATTAATAATAACGTCTTCTTTTCTTTAAGCTACATTTGAAGGATATGCAGTTGGTTTTAAGTGAAGCCAAGTCAGCCTTCTGTGATCAGTCTTCTTGAAGAACAGCAAGAGGATCAACGGCTCAATGTTCCCGCTCCACTAAACATCATGATGGCACTCAGACTGCTGAGTTTTGCTTTGAATATTTACATACAATAGTACCTCTTGTTTCCGTGACAAATCATATTATACTGATGTATGATTTAACATCACTCACATAACATTATCTATATATGTACTATAGATTTAGAGAAAGACTAATACAGATGGTAACCACATGATCCCATAAAAAAACATGATGTATCTGAATGACTATGCGGGACCTTTTTGGTACAAAAGTTTGAAGGCCAGAAAAGATCCTAGTATGATGGTTTAACAGTAATATGTCATATCCAAATGACATGTACCCATTTAGATCAATCATCAGCTTCAACTGTATTTCTGATATGAGAAGGCAATTCTGTGGATATGCAAGTAGTGCAGCAGAGTGGCTATACAGCATGGACAATGGCGCAGACCTACCAGAATGCTATCCATCCACTGATTTATCCATAATCTTACCTGCTTTGCACCTTAATGGTGTTGTGGGGTTATGCAAGAGCCTTTCTCCAGCACACATAGGGCAAAACCAGACAATTCACACACCGATAGAAAATGATCAAAACATATGTTGGTCAAATATTGTCAAAACATATAAATCAACTGATCATGATCCCATAAAATAACATTTGCAACTCTTTTGTGGGCTTGACTCCAAACCATGTTTGACAGTCTGAAACTTGAAACTCACACTTGGTAAAAGCGTGTTTATTTTAACAGCGCAACCGGTGCTACAGATGTCATAAAATATTCTCTGATAATACTGAAGATCAGCAACTGTTGACTCGGTCCAAGCAAACAGCAGGCGTTAAGCTGAAGATGGTGAACATCTCAAGAAAATCATGTAGTCTGTGAATAAGCGTGATTAAATACCTGTGGTGTACAAAAACACAACAATGTTCTAGATAAAGGTAGTATCCACTGATGAACAGTTAACTCGGCGCAGCAGGCAGCAGACAGGATCCCAAAATTAGTTTTCAGAAGTCTCCGTCAATACGTAAGAGATAAAACAAGCGACTATCACACTTAAGACTTTTCCAATTTCAAGTTACATGCACATGGCAGATTTGCAAGTTCACAGTTGATCAAACGTGTGGTCTAAAAAATACAAATTCTTTTCACAAAAGTACATTTCACGACACAGAGGTGAGACATCTTCATTCCTGTTAAAAAATAAAATAAAACAAAAATAAATGGCAATAAAGTGGCTCCTGGTCTGGAGAGAGTAGAGTTCTCTACTGTGTCTATGGGAAATGAGAGCTTGGAGACTGCAAGATGGAGGATTCCCCTCTGTTGTCCAGCTCATTCTGTAGCCTGGTGAGATTAGAGAGCTCCTCCAACTCCTGAAACTGTCTGTCGGTTTTGTGGCTCACCAAGGAGCGGTAGAAATGCACAGCGAAGACGATGAAGACTAAACCAAAGGGAACCATAATAGAGGTGGAGGTAATGGCAGCAGCCACGCCGGACGACACTGTGCTGTTGCTGGATTTGTTGGGCTTCACGGGTAAGAACTTGACCCAGCAGAGTAGCACGACCTCGGCCAGGAAGAGCAAAGTCCCGATGACTGTGGAAAACGCCCATGCCAGTTCAATGTGCCGGTGCATCCTCTCGTGCGGAGACTCCTTGACTGAGTTGAGGTTGTGGACATTGCTGACGGCCTCAATGTTTGGCAGAATGCAAGTGCTGACCATCAGAGCGAACAGGTGTACGGCCACGAGGACCGTGGTGCAGGCACTGAAGGCGATGAGTAGTGCTGGTGGGTAAGGATAGCTATTGTCAAGCTGCACTTCCACCATAGCCACCTTGAGAGGGACGAGAGAACAGAAAACAACTTCAGACAACTAGAGACGCCAAAAAATGTAACATAAATGGGGGAAAATGGCCTCATCTGGAGGCGTGGTGTTGGAACAGTTGTTAACATAAACCACCTAGAAAGTCATTTCTCAGCACATAAATTACATTTAACGTCCATACCCTGTATAAAACAAAACATAACAAACAATATATCAATGTAGAATTACCATTGCTCCATACTATTTGCCAATGTAGTCTGAGTTACAGTAAACAACGCCTGGAGTAAGAGTGTATGAGCCATGTGACTTATGATGAACTCCTTGTAAGTCATATGAGTGATATGGCTTATTGGGTGTTTGTTACAGTTTATAATAATGCTGTGTAGTATACAGACATTTCATTGTCACAATCTCATGGGCTGTTGTCCATTGACTGAATGGGTCAAGGCTACATCCTGGGTTAAAATTAGGTTCCTTGCCAAGATCCTAAATCAAAATGATTAATTATGGTCTGCCAGCACCATTAACGATATGTTATTATGGTTATACAAGCTTAAATGCAATCTTGGTGTGCTTCACCCTGGATGTGTATTCAGTTCACTTTAAGGCCAGCACACACAGACATTCATACTCCAGACAAAGGGCCCTGGTTTGCTACTTGAACCCAGAATCTTATGACATATATTTGTGGTTCATACTTTTGTGGCTAACATTTGGTAAGGAGCAAGTTAATTGTGCAACCATTAATAAATCTGTTAAAGAAAAAAGTGCATTTTACTCAAACATTTTGGTCAAAGAATTACAAGAGGCGCAGTTGTCCTTTTTGGCTTTTCCAAGATTCAAGATTGGTCACGTGCAACACACAAGGCACTGGCAGTGAGATACAGTTGCTACGTAACCAACTGTGGGAAACAAGAGTCAACATACAAGATGAATCTAAAAATAGAAGCAATCAATATTTTCACTAGATCAACCATTTTTGTATGTTATTATCAACTGTTATCAACTACCTATATACATTAAACACACATTATCTATAAATATCACTAGTCTACTAATAAATTCCTGTGAAGAATTTAAGTCTGACATTAAAAAGTATTGTCATATCCAACTTCTTTAACAGCAGTAACAAATTAGACAGTTTATTTACAACGTTATCATCAACTGTTTTTTTTTACCCATTTTCACACACCAGACCCATTTTTATTTTTAATACTTCTGTCAACAGTAATTATCATAATACTTAACAACTTAGCAATTATAATTAATCGTTATCTTCCCAGGTGTTATTCGCTAAAATGACAAAATATTTGAAATATCCACACAAAGCTAGAACAGTCAAGTCATTTCCATGTGCATAAATCTGGTCCCAAAAAGTTTGGACCCCCCCCACCCCGGGTTACAGCTACTAGTTAAGCAGGTGGAACATGTATGAATGGGCGTGCATGTGAGAATACGACCAGTGTCGCTTTGAACGACCACGACGACGACGACGATGAGCGAAAGGGATGAGGATGTGATGTAGAGACAGCCTCACCATTGCAAATCCAGACAGCAGGGCTGATGTCCGGCTGGAAGCTTTGAGTTTAGCCCGGCTCAGGTAGAGCTTTCTCCAGGAGAGAGCCTGCAGCGAGTGCTCGTTCAGACTCATGTCGGGACCTAAACACCGCGACTAGCAGCGAGCTAAGAAAAAAAAAAACACCCTCCGATATCCGCTCGTTGCTCTTCCGTAACACGACAGGAACCAGCCTCCAACATGCCAAACGCACGCTTGAAGTGCTCACTTGAACCGCGGAAGCTTTTCTCTTTCCCACCACCCTTTGCTAGTCTCCGGCGTGTTGTGCACCTTACATTACCCGGAAACCCGTGCTGTGCTGAAGGAGGGAACATCCGCTCGCTGTCTGCTGCTGTTTTGTTCTCATTGATGTTGACATGGCTGTCAACAGTCGCGTTAAATTACGAATTATTGCGATGAAACACACATTTGTCAGCGGGTTTTGACATTTCAGCACCCGATCGCGACTATCCACGCCACGCCAGTCACGCAATAACTACCCGAATGAATGAAAACGCGTTTATTTACACCATATTGCTTTTTTTTTTTTTTTTTTTTTTTTACAGTTTATCCCCCTTCAAATCACAGTGGCTAAGCTATCCCCCCCACAATGATTCAAATTACAATTTTAATTTTATTTTAACTGCAATCATTTTTACGATCACACGCCGCAGTAGTAATCGGCGTCTCTGTTGTAAAAGAGTCCAAACTAAAAAAAAAAAAAACGTGCAACGTGACGTCGCTCCCACAATGTTTTGGTTCCCGGCGATGACGTAATACACAAAAACATGGTTCCCTTGTTTTGAACCTGAAAAAGCGTGCTAAGTGTTTCTGTCTGTGACTTGCCCCCTCGCGGGCGTGTGCGTGCACGGGTGGCGCGGGCGGGATGAGCTTTAACGGACGCTGAATGACGGGAGAACAACACCCAGGAGAGACGATGTCCGAGGCCGAGGAAGCGTGTGCAGAATCCGGACGCAGGCTGGTGTGTATGTAACGCTGCCCCTCCGACATTGGCAAGCGAGCTAATTAGTTAGCTAAAGCTAACCCTCCGCCTCCGTTACAACGCTGGGAGGGGGGGAAGATTTTGTCAACTTGCAACTCCGAGTCGCAGGCACGACCCGACGGGAGCAGCATCTGGTAAAACTCGTGCAACTTACCGTGCAATTTGTGGATAAGTTCTGCAGGAGTGCGGCGGTGAAAACGCGTCTTAACTTTCGCCAGTCAGCCCCTGCAAACGATGCTTAATTGCACTCCACATTTTAGGAAACAAGTCCATCGCTAACAGTCTTGTCTGAGGTTGGGACTGGAATAAAACGTTCGCATCAAGTCTGGGTGGTTGTTAATGAGAGGTGGAGAGTGGGAGAGAGGAGAGAGATGGGGGGAGTTTGCAGCACGTTTGTCACGTAATTGATGGAGGGTTTTTTGTGTGTCTGGCAGCGCTCCATCTGCCGGAGGATGTACGACGAGAACGAAGATTTCTCCGATGTGGAGGAGATAGTTTACATCAGAGGTTTCAGTGTGGAGGAGAAGCTGGCCAGCGACAGTTACAGGGCAAACTTTGTCCAGATGCTGGAGGGTAAAGGTAAAACGAGCACTAAGCGTGGTTTCCTTCAAACAGTGTTGCTAGATATCCATGCTAGCTAATTTATAGTTTGGATAAACACTGTATATGCTTTGCTCTCAATTGCAGACTTCTCCTATGAATATGTGCAAAGAGAGGCTCTTAAGATCCCACTTATATTTAAAGAGATGGATGGACTCGGGATCAGGTGAGAAACTTTTTTTTCTGTCAATTCAGTAAGTAGTTGTAAGGAATAATCTGTGTAAAATTGTGTATATTAAGGCCACAAGGTGAAATGGTGGTTAGTGCTGTCGCCTCACATCAACAAGGTCCCAGGTTTAACTCCTGGTGTCCTGATGTCTACATAGCTTTTCTCCCACAGTCCAAACACATGCATGCTTAGGTCAGCTGGAGACTGTGTGTGCCCCTGCAATGGACTGAAACCTGCCCACGGTGTATTCTGCACCTTCACCCTTTGTCTCTTGTAAGACAAGATGTTGAAGTACAAACCAGACAAGATAACGGATGTATGGAGTGATATTTACTCAGACATGTCAAAAGTAAACAAGATACTGTATTAAAGATACAAACGACATGATTACACCTCTCTGGAGGACACATAATTCATGCCTCCTGGAGGAGGAAAAAAGTGTGAACTTATCCAATCTTACCATTTCTATGTCTATATTTTTTTGTTGAACTGTATGCTAGTCAAACACAACTCTTCCCATCCACTATCATACCCACTTTGTACTTCCACAGTGTTGAAACAGGAAATACACCAGTCCATCACGGGACACATAGAGTGTGCCATTCACTCATTCTCCCCTATGGGCAGTGTAACCCTTAATGCATGATTTTGGACTGTGGGTGGGGACTAGCGCACCTGGAGAAAACCCACACAGACATAGGTAGAACATACAAACACAGAGAAGACTTTGTTCTGTCCGAGATTGAACCTGGGGACCGTCTTGTTTTGAGGTGGCACAACCCTAGGTTACCTTGTACAAATTTGTGCAGGTTTGTCTAGCAATGTACATGTTTTCTGTTCTTTCTCATTAAGTGATTTCTTTGATTCTGCTTACATTTTACGTTTGTTCTCACTAACCGTTTTATCGACTACTGGCTCCCCTCAGGTTGTGCTGGGTTTCTCTGACTTACAATTTATAAATACATCCTGTTGTTTGGCTGAGTCTTCCTCCTTCTCTTATAATCACAGAATGCCAGATCCCGAATTTACAATCAGTGAAATCAAAGGATTAGTTGGTAAGTACAATGCAACATCCAGACAGAGACACAAATATATGATTGGTTAGTATCAAACAAAAGCATATAGCGAAAGGAAAGGACCACAGAGCCTCAGAAGTTTCCCAGCTGTTTGTAGAGAGAAGAAGAGCCAGAATAAAAAAACAAAAAACAAAAAAACAAAGCAGGGTGGGGGAAATTGCAGCGCTTCAGCCAGATAGGACATTTTTGCAATAAGAACGTCGGGAGAGGCTGGATTTATCACAGTGATTGAAACAGCTATTCTAAAAATCTGAAGTATCCTGAAAGCATCACATCGTCTCATCCACTACCATATTGGGTTGGGATGGCGGGTTCAATACCGGCTCAGAAAGACCCAATTTTGACATAAACAGCGAAAAGAGCTCATCTCTCTACGTAAAACAGATGTTTTGTGTGGACTGGTCTGAACCAGAAGAATCTAACATTAAATCTGTTATGTATTATCAAAAACAACTAGGCAGATGGACATAATTCACAGAGAAGAGGAAAAGGGCAGCACTTATGTATAGAATGAAACTGCGTTTGGTTCTTCTCTGCATTAGTCTTTAAACTGTTAAAAGTGTAGTTTGGTAGTTTGTGTGTTTCCGTGCATACTCATCATCTATGGAGGGAGATTGAGCACAAATATGACTGGGGTGTAGTTCTGCCATCTAGTGGGAAACATGGTGAATTTAAACAATTGAGATATGACAAAGACTGACGCTATTGACTTTCTCCTGCAATGCTAAGCAGCATTAAGCGTTGGTGGCAGCGTGCCTTCTGGTGTGATTTGAACTCGATGCCTTGGCTGTGACCTGCAGGCAGCCGTCGCTCTGTGGACGTCATGGACGTGAGCACTCAGAAAGGCACTGAAATGAGCATGGCTCAGTTTGTCCGCTACTATGAGACGCCAGAGGAGGAGCGGGACAAACTGTTTAATGTCATCAGCTTAGAGTTCAGCCACACTAAGCTGGAGCACCTCATCAAACGGCCCACAGTGGTAAATATGACGCCACGCTCTTTGTCCGATGCCTCGACTCCTTAAAGTTCAAAAAATGTTGTGCTTTATTTAAAGGATGTGTGACTAATATCTGTGTGAACAATGGATAAAAGATCAGCTTTGGTCACAGGTTGATCAAATCGACTGGGTGGACAACATGTGGCCCCTCGATCTGAAATACAGCCAAACCGAAGCCACCAATGTCATCTCGGAGATGAAGTACCCCAAAGTGCAAAGGTATGACTTCACTCCATTGTGTCTCTGCCTTCACGAAAAGCAAAAACTGCTCAAAGGGACAAATGCTCCTTTGAGTCAATGAGTTACACGAAAGAGGAAAGATTGATAGATAGATAGATAGATAGATAGATAGATAGAAGATTTAAAGACCACAAAATTAGATAAAAAGAATATGAAAAAAAAAGAACACTCCAGATTTCTAACAGGTTCCCTGATGCTGAATGTCATAGCAGTAAATAAAGGTAAATATTGAGCTGCAAAAGAAATGTGCAAGGCGACAGATATAAGATGTTGGGAGGAGATGGGAGGGGAGGGGAGGGGAGGGGAGGGGAGGGGGGTGTGGGGGTAAAAATGCTGCTGCTTCCCTGGCAGTGAATACAGTGTCTCTTCCCATCTGAACGTCCCCTGTATCGCTCTGTCATTGCAGAGTGCTGTGCGCCCTCAGTGCTATCCATCTCCTGTAAGTGCTCTTGATTGTTGCTAGGCAGCAGAGTTTTCCTCAGTGAAGGATGGTTTTGTAACAGCCGAAGCCCGGCTGCACAGACACTTCCCAGCCAATCAGTCGCCGGCTTTTTCTGCACAGCACAAACGGGTGAAAACGACTGGTGGCTGTGACTGAAAGTCATGCTGGCTCGAATAAATATCAGTTTTTGCAGATGACCGTTTTTAATTATCGCAATCGATTTGCCACTCACTGTTTATTTACCCTATGTTGTTAAAGTGATGATTGGTGTCAATAGAGACACTTCATTCAGATTCTCCTCTGGCACAAAATTATGTTTTTTTTAAATTTCTCTAAGAAATCAACTGATCATAGCTGTGGAAAACACTTATTTTGTTACATTTAAAAAAATATTTCAATTACTTCTCGTTAACATACACGTAACATAGTTCCATACATTTATCATTTATCTTTTATCATTTATACATGCTTAAATGTGAGACACACGTTTATGTTTAATATCCACTCCAGAACACTAAGGAATAAATAGTTGAACAAGAATAAAATAACAGCAGCAATGCCAACAAATAAAAACTAGCAAAAATAAAGGAAATGCAGTTTGCAAAGAGGATGGCTATTTGGAGGTTCAGTGTGCATGTAATTTGCTCTGTTTGGTGGAGATGTATGCACAGATCTGGCTTGAACCATATAATGGATTTATATGTTAATGCACGCACTCAAACACACACACACACACACACACACACACACACACACACACACACCACTGACTCCCACTCTCATACCTGGGGGCACCAGTAAGCCTAAACACGCATGTTTCTGAAACTGTGGGAGGAAATTTCAGAGAACATGCCGCACAACTCCCTCTGAACTCTATAGGAACTGCTGACCCTGCTTTCAAGCCGCAGCACTTACTTACCACGTGGCCCACGAATGATGCACTGAACAGATATCACTTGACACCTCCTTCCCATCCTCGCTTTTGTTTTATTTCCACGTCAACATTTGCTTTCCTCCCACGAGCAAACAGGCTTTTTTTTCGCCCTGTGAATTCTGTCTAAACTCTGGGCAGCTGTTTGCCTTGGATGCAATGAAAGAAAGATTTCTCTTCTCCTTCAGGAGCTCCAGCTTGTAAGTCACAGCCGAGGTGATGACTGTATCTGACCGCGATCGCCCTGCTCAGCATCTTTACCGACACGTCCCGATCTTTGTTTATGGATCGTTTGCTGCGTTCGCCGCGGCAGACCGGCTACTCTATTTGTCCGCATAACCGTCACATTGTCTCTCTGTGGGCCACATAACCTCATATCTAAGCATCTAAGCGCATCTCTTCGCTTAGATACTTACAGATAAATGGAGCCGCTGCCGTCGAGCTAAATTACTGAATCATTTGTGTCTCTGAGTGCTAATCACTCTTCAATTAATTTCCAGAGGAGTGTTGTCCCACTGTGACTAATTTTCCATGCTGCAGTGCTCTTATGAGGTATCTCCACAGTGGTGTTTTTTCTTTTTTTCTTTCCTCGCTCTCTTCTGGTAGCTGTTGTTTGCAGAAAAACAAACTGTCAAGACTGCAGCCCTCTAATTTGGCTGAGTTGTGTTTTTCCCCCCTTTTCCCTCGTGTTATTCTCACCAGCCGCCTGACTCCACCGCTGTCATTACTCTTTCTGCTGCAGGTACTGTCTCATGAGTGTGAAGGGCTGCTACACAGACTTCCACATTGATTTCGGGGGAACGTCTGTGTGGTATCACGTATTCAAGGGACGGAAAGTAAGTCCACCCTCCTGCCCCCCCTCCCCGTCTCACCTGTGCGCCTCTGAGTGAACTCTAAATAATAAATCTCTGCTTCTCCTCAGGTGTTTTGGCTGGTGCCGCCAACCCCACATAACCTCGCCCTTTATGAGGACTGGGTCCTTTCAGGCAAACAGAGCGACATCTTCCTGGGAGATCGGGCTGACGGCTGCCAGAGAGTGGAGCTTCAGCAGGGATACACCTTCTTCATCCCATCTGGTGTGTTGGCATGGCCGTCTGAAAGTAGCCAGCAGGAAAAGATTAGCCGCCACTTCAGTGGCCAGTAATGCTAAGCCTTCTCTGGCTGTCGAACAATAAATGCAACTATGTGAGTTTGCATGAATTCCTTCCCCTCGTCCCCTGTCTCTTTACGTTTTTTTTTCCTTTTGTCGTAATTAAGGGTGGATCCACGCCGTCTACACCCCCGAGGACACGCTGGTGTTCGGAGGCAACATTCTGCACAGCTTTAACATTCCTATGCAGCTTACCATCCATGAGATAGAGAATAGGACAAAGGTAGGAGTCCTGCTGCATTTTTCAATATGTGGCTGACCTCTGACCTCCACCGCAATACAGTAGAGTCCAGCCGAGATGACTTGTTACCTGGGAGAACCAGGAGGAGGTGAGGAGGAACTAAAGGAACGGAGCCCAAAGGCAACATATGTAATATACAAATGTATAAAAATACAGCAATACATTCTGATGTGTGCACGCTCATTTTAAATATAGACAGACTCTAATGTGGATTTGATTTGGGTTGTTTTTTTTTTGCCTCAGAGGGAAATAAATCAGACCTGCTTCTCTCTAATCAGATTTCATCACTCTTATTTAACTGCCTGATTCATGTTGCACAGTGGCTTACTCATGGTACAAGATGTAGCGTAAGATGCTGGAGTATTAATCTCCATCTCGTTGTACAGAGGACAACTTGAACCAGATTAGATGTAAATGTCAGCTGTGTTTTCCTGGTCAGACTGATGTGAGTCTTGTCCCTGGTTCCAGGTTCACTCCAAGTTCCGTTTCCCCTTCTACTACGAGATGTGCTGGTATGTCCTGGAGAGGTACCTGCACTGCCTGACCAAGCGCTCCTACCTTTCCATCCGCAAAGAGCCTCCTGTAACAGGTCGGTGCTTGTGTCTGATTCATACAAGATTCAGACTACAAGACTCATCTATACGTGTCAAGCGAAATCAGCTCCCTCAATATTATTTGGTTTCTTAATGTTTTGATTTTTTTTTTTACCTCCAGACATTGAGACAAAGGCAAACACAGAGAGCCCGTCCTCTGACTCGAGGAGCCAGGACCTGAACGAGGACTCGTGTGAGCCTCAGATCAGAGAGGACCAGGCTGAAAAAACAGAGAGAGTGTCCCAGGACGGCTCCTGCTCTCCAGACGCTCAGAAGGGCCAACACCTCAAAGCTGTCCTGTCGGTGGACTCCGAGGACAGTTGTAACCCCGGCTCCACCTCCCTGGATTTCCCACAAACCCCCTGCGATTCCCCGGCCTCGGAGTCTCTGAGTAAATGGACGCATTTGACCGAGTTCGAGCTGAGTGGGCTCAGGACGCTTGTGGAGAAGCTGGAGTCCCTGCCCGAAAATAAGAAGTGTGTCCCAGAGGGAATAGAGAACCCCCAGGGCCTGCTGGAAGACATGAAGGTGAGAAACAATCGACACGAGATGCCATAGTACCAGGTTGACAATGTTCCCTTGTAATCACATGAGTTCCTTTTTTTTCACTTTTTCCAGGTTGTCTTGAAAGAACATGCCGACGATGACCCTAAACTAGCAATCAGCGGAGTTCCTGTGGTGTTCTGGCCCAAGAAAACTACCAAGGTAGGGATATTTCAGCTACAAAGTGAGATTTTTCCACTGCTTTTGTACCAAACACAAACTGAGCTTTGCTCCGTCTGCAACATAAACGCGCCCGTTTGAAGTATTTGAACTTTTATTGATGTGCGACCTTGATTCTTAAAAGAAGGTGTCCAGAACTGAAAACGCCTCAGGAACTACACGCATGGAGTAAAACAGCAGCAAAAGACTGTATCGGTGGGATCACTCTGGGTTATTTTGCGACAAATGGACGAATCATAGCCGGGTCTGAAAGGAGCATCTTTGTAAGGGTCTCAGAGTGTGACGGAGCAAAGTTCAGCTCGTGACTGGATAGTGGAGATTACCACACGAGTTCAGGAGCACTTGGCAGTGTCCAGAAACAACAAGACGCTCCGTATTCAGAAAATAAAACGGGCTTACAATTACAGAGCTGATGGATCAGCAGCCGTCCACTGTACGGGAATCTCGCACAGTGTGTAATACACTGTGTAATACCTATTTAAAAGTCACCTGCAACTACAGTGAAAAATGAAACTTCTCTCCAGAAGTATCTGGGCTTCAATATGAAATGAGGTTAAGAACAGTATTATTAGCTGCTTCTTATTCTCTCTTCCCTCTGTGGCTCCAGCACGCCTTCCCTAGAGCAGTACATGTACTTATTTGCATAATTTTGACTTAACATGCTGCAATATTGCTCACTAAAATACATAATGAGTGTTTTTTTTGCCCATTATGCCCCCCCCCCACCTTCATGCACATAATTCTGCATACTGTAATTCGCCATCATTAGCACGCTTTCTTTCTCACTGCAGACAAACATAAAACACTGATTTGGCACTTTTTTCTCTTTTACACCGGATTTCACACCTAGTCATAGTTTTCAGTCAACGTGGATGTACATTATCGAAGCGCTACTCACACGTGCGTCTTCTCACCCTCGGGACATACATCCTTAGATAACGTCCGCGTGAAATTGAGGTATTTTAAGAATATCACGTAGCGGTAAACACCATCCAAGACCAAGTCTATCGTGACATTTGCTCTTTAACTGGGTCACATGTTGCCCTGAGCAGCACTCTCTTAGCACACCATCACCTCTGAATCTGTTGTAGTAAGAAAGACTAGTCAAAAAAACACATTAATGAAAGCACAGTGTTCATTTTTAACACCCTGTAGTGCAGGGGAGACAAATTAATTTTTGCCCTCAGACAGAAATGAGTCCCCCGAGAACAGGAGGTGTGTCGATGTGCAACTGCATCCAAGTCAGCGAAAATTTAGTTTAGTTTTATGTTTTACGCTTTTCTCTTTACGGTTAACTGTCAAAACAAATGCCTGAGGTGTGTGTGCCATGCGGAGGAGCTTAAAAGGAGGTGGGAGGACAGGGAAAGTCTTGTCAATGGATATATGGAAGCGATTTCTATTGGTCTCTGGGACCCTGTGGAACCCCCCCCTCCACCAACCCGTCCCTCCAAAAGGCCAGCTGCTGGCTGTGGGGGCCTCTTTGTGTTTTTGCCTTTTGTAATGAGATGCCATCTGGCTCTATTGGCTGTGCGGATCCTGCTCTCCTCTCTCTCTCTGATGCGCATCATGAATATGGAAACAGCTCCTCTGCATTTCCCTCCCGGATTGGACAGAGCTCGACCCCCCTCCCACCCCCCCGCCTGCACGTACTCCGGTGCACCGCGGCCTCCCATTGGCTGCCCCGGCTCCCGGCAGCCCTCCTCTTACCCGTGGAGCCGATTCATATTAACGAGGCAGGCGAGCCTGTGTTTCCTACATCTGCTTGTGGTATTGTGGAGTGGGAGGGGAGGGCTGCAGGCCAGACAGTGGTAGCAGGAGTGGAAGGAGGAGGAGGAGGAGGAGACTGCAGCCATGTCAGTTCGCTGCGAGCTGGACGGTGTGTGAGGAACCCAGCCATGGCCATGTCGCTGAGCGCCGACGATGAGGACTACGACTCTGACTCGGAGCAGGTTAGCACGCTGAAATCCCCCCCCCTCCACCCCGAGGGGAGCGAGTGATAGAGACCACCAGAGGAATGCTTGTGCCAGCGAGAGCAGTGTGCAGCATCACAGTGCAGGCGAGGAAATGGAGCTACCTGGGGAGAAATGCATTGATTTAGTCCTCTCTCTGCGCTTTGATATCTGCTCTTCTTCTCTGTTTTAAATGGCTCTGTTTGACTGAGTGTGTGTGCGTGTGTGTGCGCATGTGTGTGTGCATGCCTGTGTGTTTGCACCTGGCAGAGCTAGCAATAGGTGAAGCTGGTGTTTGTAATGCTCAGAGCCTCGGGGCTGCTGTTGGTCTCTCTGAAACTGGGGATGCAGAGAAATGCCAATTTGTGGGGATGATGCGGAGGATGAGTCCTGATGGCAAAAGCATCTGTCACATATCAGAAAATGTGTGACAGCAACACAGGAGCATGTGTTTGATGAGACAGTAGCAGCCTTTGTGCAAGAATATTCGATAAGTGTTCAGTGTGAGCCGCTGGGGCACATCTCGTGCTTACACAGCAAGAAAAATGTGTTGTGCTCATTTGAACATTTCCTCTACTTTAAAGAGCCACACCCCCTTCCTGTTAAATCTGTGGCTGCATTTGGATTTGATAAACACTTGACTGCAGGCATCTTCGCTCATTTATAAAATACAAGGCATTTTTCTCTCTCGGGTGTCACATTTGATCTCCTTGGGGGAAGAAAAAAAGAAACAACCGCGAAATATACCGATGCAATGACAACAGGCAAAAGAGCCCCAAAAGCTACAACTCTGCATCATCAACTTTGTTTATGTGCCTGCTTGCATAGTATTCCTCTCTGCAGACTTTCTCATGCTGTTCTGGTCCTCAGAGCTTCAGAGTAGCTGCTCACTCCAGAGGTTTTCCCAGAGCGCCTGTGAACCACTTGTTCCACTTCCCTCTCCACGCATCAGTACGTACCGCACGCTACAGAAATCGCAGGTGTTCGACAACGTATGAGGACGGCAATCCTCGCCGGGGCCCAGTCGGTTTGCTCTACACAGTGTCTCTTCCTACACCAGGCAAAGCGAAATCCTGAAATTTGAGAAACATCCTAATAGGCACCGTGCCAGCAGAGACGCCACAATGTCGTATTTATTGCCTCGGTTTGAATTCTGCGCCTGAGTAGTCTTTATTTATCCCTCCGCTGGGGAATTTTTACATGTTTGTCAGCGGCAGTGAAAGCCTGAGAAAAAGACTATCAAAGCGGTTAATAAATAGGTAGTAGAGACAGAATGAAATCAGTTGATAGATCTAGCTGTCAAGAGGGGCCGTTTCTTGTGTACATCCGGCACGAACAGCATGGCAGGCAAGAAAAAAAGAAAAAAATACTGTACAGTGTGTGTGTGTGTGTGTGTGTGTGTGTGTGTGTGTGTGTGCGTGTGTGTGTGTGTGTGTTCAGGATGATGTCAAGTGTATCCATGGTGATTTGATCTTCACTCCACAGCGGCTCCAAAAAAGCTGTGAACGCCAGAGTCTGCCCCCTTCTCATTTCTCTGAATTGGCCTTTAAGAGCCAAGAAATGAACAGTGGGCTAATAATGGGTAAGAAAAAAAAAAAAAGAAAAGAAAAAGACAAGAAAAGGCGCGCGGTTGCTACCAGCTTGCAGTTTTTGGATTAAGGTCTCTGAAGATGTTATTAAACGAGAAAGTTTCCCCCGAGGCGGAGAGCGGCTTCTAAGACCGAGAGGCCTGTGATTTTTTTTTTTCCCCCTCGCGCTGGTTGTCGTCGTCGGCCTCTTGTATCGTTCTCATTCGGAGCATCGGAGGGACATCTGCTTCGGAGACCGCTCACTTAGCAGACAGGGAGGGCTTTAGAGGGGATTTAGGGGACAATATGGGCAGCTTTGCGGAGGATCTCTCCATCCGCCGTCTAAAACTTGCAGTTTAAGTTACAGGTACGGTCACATGGTACGGGTACACGTGTTTGGGTTTTTTTTTCTTTTTTTTTGTTGAGGCGATTGATTTCAACTCTGGCCTGTTGTCTCATGCTTTTAAGAGCTGACACATGCCATGTCCCAGATCCCAGCGCGGGGTGTTTTTCCGGGGTATTTAGTCTCATTTCAGTGTTCCTCAGAGCACATCTCTCGTCTGTAATCCCCACGAATACCTCCCAGAAGAGTCCAACCCACCCCCCCTCCTTTAATATCTCACTCTAATCCTCTGATTACCACATTTCTGACTGCCTGTGTCGGTCCTTTTTTCCGCCACGTTTGTCTGAATGAACGACCGTGGATGTGGCTGAGATCGAGCCCTGCTTTTCTCTCTCTGTTTCGAGTCTCATTACTGCTCTTATTGGTTACAAGTCTGTGTGTCATAGACTGTTCTGTTAGGGAACGGGACGTGGCTGTTGCTATGCTGACGCTAGGAAAAAAATCTGCACTGCCGATGTAACTAAAGAAATCCAATCTTCATTTCCAGGAGCTGCAGTGCTTTCTGCTCCCCTCGTTCCTCTTGTGTTTTCATCTCACACACACACACACACGTGCGCAAACACGCACGCACGCACACACACACACACTCACGCATTCTCTCGCACGGCAGCGTTTCTGACATGTGGTTTCCATATCAAAAATACATTGGATCCCGAGCGCAACGCCAGCCACTGAAGAGCGGCGATGGTGGAGATCAAAGGCGTCTCATCTCCATTACCCAGTCCCATTAAATAGAGCACATTTAATGCGTAATGTAATAAGTCGGCGCGTGCGGCCCTGAGAACACAGTAACGGGTCCTAGTGGTCCGTGTGTGAAACGTAACCACAAGTGCGATTTTCCCTTTGAAGTAGAAACAAGAGAGCAAGTGGAGTGCTAAATTTGGAGGACGCCTCTGGGGACGTTCTTGATGTGTTTGTTTTTGTTTTTTTTTTCCCTCCCCGCTCCTGGAAGCCGTGCTTTAACAGGGGCAAAGAAATAAAAAATAAAATAAAAATCAAGAGTTTGCACACAGCCTGTCCCGATGAGCGGTGTGGTCGGCGGCGGTGGACGTGCGCGCGCCTACGCGTGCAGGTGCTGCTCCTCCTCGTGCGTTCGCAGCCGCTGACCTTAAAAGCCAAGCGAGGAGGATTAAGCGGCTCCACCTACAGGCAATATAACACCGACCCCCCCCCCCCCGTTTGAGTTACATACAATGTTTTGATGCTTCGTTTTTGTTTTTTCGTTTTTTCCCCCCCTTCCGTCTTATGTAACTTGATTGAAAGTGCTTGTTATTCAGCCAGAGCGCCATTATTAGATGAAAAACAGTGTCAGATCAGATGGAATCGCTCGCTGGCTTGTCACATCTGTCGTGGAAAGATAAACGATTCCGAAACGTCTGCTGCCCTTTCAGTTAAAGCTAATGATCTCAGCTACATATACGCCATATAGTCAAGCACTGCCTCTTCTTAAGTAGAGTGACATTTACAGCTATTTTGGTTTAAAGCTGGTTAAGTTCAGGTTTCTCAGAGTGTAGTCAGTGGTTATTACTGCTCTTGGTGAGTATATTGGTATATATCATATTTTCCATCCATCCGTCATCTTTTGTACCTTGATGAGGTCGCCAGGATCTTGTGATGCCTATCTGGCACACACTTGAGCTTCTTAATGGTTTAATGGAGTGACATCTTCTCTTCTTTTTTTAAGACTGTTTCTTCTTCTCTTCTTTCTCTTCTTTTTTGTCTTCATTCGTGTAGCCCCGGCCTCCCAACCGGCCCAAACCTAAGATGGCGGCGTCCCCCGCATCGGCGGTCAAGCTGTCGGCCAGCCGGGGAACCTCCGGCGCCAGGAGGAGGAGGACGCGCTGTCGGAAGTGCGAGGCATGCCTGCGGACGGAGTGCGGCGAGTGCCACTTCTGCAAAGACATGAAGAAGTTCGGAGGTCCGGGCCGCATGAAGCAGTCCTGCATCATGAGGCAGTGCATTGCAGTGAGTGTGTCGTCCGCCCTTTCCTGATTTCATGCTGGAAAAAGACGTGCTTCGGAAGGACATCGTCTGCGGAGGCTTCTCATCTTCTAGCACACCGGCTGACGTTCCTCGTAAAGCCTTGTCGCTGGCATCGAAGTTTGTTTTTCCGTTACACTTCTCAACGTTCACAGTGGCTTCTCAGCCAATGGCGTCCTCCCGAAATCTCAGCAGAGGCTCCAAAATGAAGGAATGATGCTTACTATGAGATAATCTTCCCCTGTAAATCTCAACTGAATATAAAAATGCATCTAGGTCCACTGTGCTGAATTTTATGCTAGTGGCCATTAGTTCTCAAACTAAATAATACGCAAAACACACGGGTAGGAAAAGATGGAAGACTGCCCGACAGCAGCTCTAAAATTCACTCACTCACTTGTCATATTTCAACCCCGCTCCCCGGGGGAACGCTTGCTTTAACGTTTCAGATGTTTCCTGCTCCAGCACACCTGATTCCAATGAGCGCCTCGTCGTCGAGGCCAGGGGTAGGCCACCTGTTCCACAAAGAGCCGCTGTGGCTGCAGGTTTGTGTTCCAACCAGGCAGCGGCACACCTGATTTGGCTTAGTCAAGCCACTGATCTGAGTCTTCAGACAGTCGACTGGTCAGTCTGTGTGCTACGGACGGGTTGGAACAAAAACCTGCAGCCACAGCGGCTCTTGGCGGAACAGGTGGCCTCTGCAGATCTGCTCGACGATCGGCCCATGGTTTCACTCAGGTGTGCAGTCAGGGAACAGGAAAACATCTGAAACATGCAGGGCAGCGTTCTCCGAGGAGCGGGGCTGAAAAACACACAGGTTCTTGCTTCTCGAAATCTCCTCAGTGACTGAGGAGATAAGAGCGCAGGCCGAATGTTGCAGCACCATGGACAGAGTAGTTCAGGCCTGGACTAAGTTGTTGTCTTGGTGCATGCTGCATACTCAACAGTGCAGTTGGAGCGATCGACCCCCCTCCCTCCCAGACAATCTTTGCTGATGTCCCACGCTTTGCCGTCTCGAGCCCTTTAGTTACTCAGTCCCACTTCTGAGATATGCCAGTGTGCTTTAAAGCCACCCTTGATGTTCACTTACCCTAATACAGCTTCAAAGCAGGACTCCGGGATAAGTGATGCCTCGGTTCCTCAAGGTCTGCTCTGGCACGTTAACCCATTTGTTGGTGGTAACGCGACATCCCTGCCGGCCCACATCAATCGACGTATTTAATCACATATTGTGGAGCAAAATACAGAATTGGGCCGCCATTAAAGCGCGGCACCACAGTGCCAGCAGATATTATTCTACGGAGTGGACCGTGTCTCGTATTGATTCAGTATTACATCACTTCGTTTTACGCTCTCTGGTTAAGTTGACTCATCCGAGTAGGCGATAACAAGCTGTGGCAGTGATGTGTTCTGAGCGGCGGTAGTGTCAATATGCTGCGCGATCTTACAGGTAACCCCGCGCTAATCGCTCACTCCAGCCGTAAATGAGCGTAAGCGAATGGCCGTCTCACCCCTCGCCTCTCTGCCCGCAGCCCGTCCTGCCTCACACGGCCGTGTGCCTCGTCTGCGGAGAGGCGGGGAAGGAGGACACGGTGGAGGACGAGGAGGAGAAATTCAACCTCATGCTCATGGAGTGCTCCATCTGCAACGAGATAGTCCATCCCAACTGCCTGAAGGTAAAGCGCCCGACGCCGCTCGGCGTCTCTAGGGCACGTTAAAGAGGAGGGAGAAATGAAGGGAGGCTCTCATGACCCTGGTTGCAAAAAGGAAACCATGCTCTGCTTACTATTTCTCCCAATGTTCCTGATGATGTTGTCATGGAGACAGGTGCAGGCTCGGAACATATTTTGCCCAGCAAAAAAAAAAGAAAAAAAAAGGACACGATGTCAGGTAGAGAGCAAGGGGGAGATGGATGTTTTTGCTTCAGAATAACAAGAGGGAGAAAATTTTAGTTGCTGCCTGCAGCAGATTCTACAGTTCATTAATGAACAAGCATGAACCGGGCATCTGTACGTTTTTTTTTTTTCCCCTCTGTGTTGCAGTAATCACACATCGCTCTCGTTAGCGATTGCCTCACCGCCTCAGTTTGCCTTCTAATGATCGTATTATCACTATTATATACAAGGCTACAATTTCACACGCTTCTCTATGCTTCTTGTAATCCCATCAGTGTAATGTTTTGATGTGCTTGAAAAGACAAAATCCGGCAGAAAACCTAATTAACCTCCGTCCTAAATAGGGATTCTGTGTTTGCAGAATGTTTCACAGCCGCGGCTCGAGCTCACCCAACGGGCTCTGTCTCTGTCTGTGCTGCTTTTCGCTCAGGTAAAAGATTCAAGCGGAGTTGTGAACGACGAGCTGCCAAACTGCTGGGAGTGTCCGAAGTGCAACCACGCTGGAAAAACCGGGAAAGTAAGTACCTGTGCGGACCTCGGACCATCTCTGAAACCCACCGGACCTGAGAAATAAGGTCTTGCTGTCTGTTCTTTCTAACCTTCTGGCCGCGAAGCAAAAAAGGGGCCCAGGGTTTAAGTACGCGTCAAACCTGCCCGGCTCGCTGCTCAAAGAGCCCCGGATAAACCGGGACGCCAAAGAGGAGCCGGAGCCGCAGGTGATAACCGCCGCCATGGTCACCGCCTTCACCGCCGCGTCCGCCGCCAAGAGGAAGGCCGAGCGGGAGGAGTGTCCCAAGAGGAAGGAGGAGGAGCCGCCGCCAAAGAAACGCCCCGCCCTGCTGTCCCTGGACGCCGCGCCCCGCCTGAGGCTGGAGGACAACCCGCTGAGGAAGAAGAGGAAACTCTTCGACACCAACGACGAGCCCGTCCTCATGAAGAAGAAGGTAAGAGCCGAGGTGTCTGGGCTGTGCCGCCGAGCCGCCGAGTTGAGTTTTCTGGAGCAGAAGCAAACGGATTGAATCGAAACCAAGCGTCGTTATTTGAGTGATTTGTAAAAGCGGTGCGGTGAGTCAGATTCCCGGCTGCTGCTTTGGCACTCAGATTGTTTCATTTTTGGCTGCCGTGAGGCGGCGGACCGTTCGAAATATCGGTCTCGACTGACAACGTAATCTCACCAGCAGGTCCATTCGGCGGCCGCTCTGAAACTTTCGATCCTATCGTATGATATTCCCCAGCAGATTTCATCAAGTTTTAGACAACCAGATATCCGCTCGCATGGCTCTGCCTTTGTCTAGACTGCAGAGCAATGATGGCGCCACGAGGTGCTTTTAGTCGCTCCTCTGGTGCATTTAGTCACATCACAGCCTTTTTGTGACACTCGGCTTCGTTTTTTATAACGGCCCTGAAAACTGAAATTAGAGCATCTTCTTTTCCTTCGACAACTGGACCAGCGTGATGATGTACCCCCTCCACCCATCATATTCATTATGAATGTAGCACCCTCAAAATATTGCCTAAAAGTGCAATTTAGTGTGAATATTTGAGTGCTAGAATTTATATACCAGGGCAAAGAGGAGAAATTAAAGTAAATGAAATGTGCACGCTCTCAGCAGAAGACTTTCTCTGGTCAAAACCGAACTGGTATACGCGATGTCAGCATTTTATGAATTAATCTAGAGCCCACTGGGACCTGTTGGAAATCTAATATTCAGTGTAATATGTAAGAACTTTTAAAATTCACAGCGAGAAACCGTCTAGCTAAATCTTTCCCCTCTGTCCCCGAAGAAGCTCTCCAAACCTGAGGAGCAGTCGTCTCCAAAGCTGCTGCGGCCGATCAAGACGGAGAACGACCTCAGCGACGAAGACGACGAGCCGGACGAGCACGACGACGAGGAGTTCGCCCGCGACGGGACCCACCTGAAGGAGAAGCTGGAGGAGTACGACGACGAGGAGCCGGAGGAAGACGAGGAGAGGGAGGAGGAGGAGGCGCTGAAGAGGGACAGAGACAGTAGCACAGAGGACAAAACCAAAGTTCTGCTCAACCCGCTGCTGAGAACGTCCGCGGCCAGGGAGAGCGAGCAGCCCGCGTCCATCTCTCCCAGAGCGGGAACGAGCAGCGAGCCGGGAGAGGCCCAGGAGAGGAACCAGGCGCTCCTGAAGGCCCGCCATCCCAGGAAACGCCTCCCCAACAAAGAGCCCAGCAAGGAGCTCAACCAGGAGGCCCCCAAGCCCGAGGACGGCCTGCCCAACCAGAACCACGGCCCGGCGAACACGGAGGACGCCCCGGCCAACCACGACCGGCGGCCGCCGAAGAGCGAGGACCCTGGGACCAATCAGAGCAGGAAGCCGGTCCGCACGGAGGAGGCGGCGACCAATCAGAGCCGCAGGGCCCTCAAGGCGGAGGAGGGCGCGGCCCAGCAGCCCAGGCGGCCGCCGAAAGCGGAGGACGGCCTGTCCGGCGGTCAGAACCACAGGCCGATCAAGACGGAGCCGGAGAGCGAGGCGGAGGACCAGAGGCCGCGCTGGCCGCTGAACAACGGCAGCGGCGACCTGGGCGACTGGCTGCGGCACAGCCGCAGGGACCCCGCCGAGCCGGCGCGGGGCGTCTGCCCCCTCGGCTGGACCCGCGGCTCGCAGATTGCGCCCGTGTGCCCCCGGCCGCTGCCCTGCCGCTCGCCGCCCAAATGCATCCAGATGGAGCGGCACGTGATCCGCCCGCCGCCCATCAGCCCGCCGCCCGACCGGCTGCCGCTCAACGACGGGGAGGGCCACGTGATGAGGAGGGAGATGTGGATGTCGGTGTTCAGCCACCTGACTCACAGAGACCTCTGCATCTGCATGCGGGTGTGCAGGACCTGGAACAGATGGTGAGATGAAAGATTCGCCTTCCTCTCACACACACACACACACACACACGCGCACACACACATTTAATCACGGCGCAATGTAACGGCTTCGGGTGTCGCCAGGTGCTGCGACAAGAGGCTCTGGAAGCACATCAATCTGAACCGCTGCAAGTCCATCACGCCGCTGATGCTGAGCGGCATCATCCGCAGACAGCCGATAGCTCTGGACCTCAGCTGGACCAACATCTCCAAGAAGCAGCTCAGCTGGCTCATCAACAGACTGCCAGGTAGATGTGGGGGCGAGCGCTCGGCTACAGGGCGCAATGTACCGGGCTTGGGCAAGGAGCCTCCTTATTAACCAGGAGCTTGATTGGGAAAAAAAAAATACTCGAGAGATAGAGATTCATCAAGAGAAATACATCAAATGACCTTTACGAGTTGTAGTCGAGGTGACCTAGAATGGAAAAAACAATTTATTTTTTTCCTCCCTTGGTTTTGTCAAATGACAACAGTCTGTTCCCGGTCAAAGATGAACAGCGGGTCCCAAAACATCACGTCACGTCCTCATTGGGGACCTTGAGTAAATGCAGCCTCACTCCCTCAGTATCTGATGCCTCTTCTGATTCAACATATAAGACTGTATGTGACTGTATGTGTCACACTCTTTACTTTTTTCACTCTGGTTACCGTTTAGTTTAAAAGACATTAAATGTTGTTTAACAAGGGACATGAAGAAAATTTTCCAGAAATTCCCAGACCAAAATGTTCCTTATTCCTTGACCCAACATTACAGTGGCATCCGTTTGTATTCATTTACCTGTACCTATGTGGAGTCCCAGGCTGTAGTCCAGATTCAGGGCTCTGGTTTCCTCCCACAGTCCAGAAACATGCATGAGGCCAATCAGGTTGGGAGATTGGGGGAATGGGGGGAAAATAAAGCTAAAATTACGGGGGTTGAATTAATTGTCTGGCTGGATTCGTCTCCACGAAAAAGTGACTGCACTGAAGGAGCTAAATCACTCTTTTAGATATTGATAAAAAAAAAAGAGTTTCTACCCAAAGTGCAATTTTTAATAAGTTTGAAGCCTCACATTGCTCCTCCATCTGGATAATTGCGTCCCCGGTGGCTGTTGCGTTCAGATGGTTTTACAGTATTCCTCATAAATGATCTTTGCCGGTTCACTCAGCCAATTAGATGCCGATACCGGCCCGCCTCTGTGTCGGTCCGGTCCGTGACCTCCGCTTAACTGAAACTCCAGAGGGGCGCACGCTGAGAAACGTGCCGCGATTCCTCCACCGAGCCAGTCCGCGAGCGCGCGGGGAAATCTAGCTTGGGGTTCGATCTACAAAAGGAGCCTGACGAAGGCCGTGTGCCCCTCCCGCAGGTCTGCGCGTGCTGCTGCTGTCCGGCTGCTCCTGGGTGGCGGTCTCCGCCCTCTGCACGTCCAGCTGCCCCCTGCTGAGGACTCTGGACGTGCAGTGGGTGGAAGGACTCAAAGACCCCCAGATGAGGGACCTGCTGTCACCGCCCACGGACAACAGACCAGGTACCGGCCTCGTTACACACGCACACGCACACACGCACACACGCACACACACACACACACACACACACACACACACACACACACACACACACACACACACACACACACACACACACACACACACACATGCACAGACCGTCTCAGCAGCCGAGGCCTCAGTGAGCGTGACCGAGGCAGTGGTTTGCTTTGTGGCTCGTCACCTCGATCACTGTCAGATCTGAACGGATCGAGAGCGACTGGATGGTTCCAGCGTGGTAAGATATTGACTCCGAGCTGCCGATACCTCAGCTAAATGTAGCGGATGAATTATGCTGGTGATATCTGGCATTTGTGTAATTGTCAGCAAGTCACTGAGAAGAGTTCAACTCCGGATGCATCAGTCTGTTTACTTGATACTGAAGAACTGGTTTCTGAAGAAGACGGACGGAAACGTTAGAAAAACAGCCAAAAGTTGAAGAGTAAATAAAGATTATGAATGGAGCAATATTTCCAGCAGCAGCTCGGGTTAGGTCAGAGTAAACTATCGTGAACTCTGTGGTTTTTGTAGCAGGCACAGAGGATGAAGGCTTTGGATACCCGGGTGAAAATCATTCCACAGCAACCTACTCTTCCATTAGGCTAATTTACATATGTCTCCGTGGCTGTGTGAACCCCCCTCTCTCTCTCCTCTCTCTCTCCGTTACAGGTCAGTTAGACAACCGCAGCAAGCTGCGCAACGTGGAGGATCTGCGTCTGGCCGGCCTGGACATCACCGACCTGTCGCTGCGCCTCATCATCCGCTACATGCCCTTGCTGTCCAAGCTGGACCTCAGCTACTGCAACCACGTGACCGACCAGTCGATCAACCTCCTGACGGCGGCCGGGACCACCACCCGAGACTCGCTCACTGACATCAACCTGTCAGGTAGGAGCCCGTCTCCGTCCGCTGTAAGTCTGCCCACACTCGACTGGCTCCACCTCATGGTCACATTGTGAATTGTTTCCCTGTCGTCCCATCACATTTCAGTTTTGTCTAGTCTGCTTTTCTTCGTCTTCATTCGTCTTCATTTATATTCATGCACGTGAACCCTCATACACTGAAAATGACTTTTACTCCTGCAGATTGTTCTTTAAAGGCACGTATGCTTGTGTTTTGTTTTTTCTCAGTGAGTTGCTGACGGGATCAGCTCTGGAGCTGCACAAACTAATCTAAACTGATGTTTCATTCTAGGGATATCCCAGTTTAGGTGGCAAAGCCTGCAGCAGCTCCAGATATTAGATAAAGGCTGTAGTGTGTGTTGCCTTTTATTGTTCAGATAGATTCAGGAAATGCCGTAAAAAACTGTGAAATCAATCCCACGTAGATTTCCTTCATTTTATGCCATTTATTGCACGGTGAACAAATGCATTGTTATCTCGATCTTGTACGTGTTGTCTCTGAGAAACCACTTAAACCTCAGAGGCCGGTGGATCAATGGGCCATTATGGAAAACAGCTGAAAGGCAAAAAGCCTTTTGGCTCTCCGCATTCATCCGAAAATCACTACTTGCCCTGGCGAAGCCTTTTAGGTTTCCTTTGCTAGAGTTTCTTAAAGCGGCGGCTAATCCATACCTGTTAAAGCTCCAGGAGACTTTTAAAGTGTCGTTATTTCCCCCCTCCCCCCCTTCCCCTCACCTCTCCTTTAACCCCGTGTCTCCCCGCAGTCTGTAACAGGGTCACGGACCAGTCGCTGACCTTCTTCAAACGCTGCGGGAGCATCTGCCACATCGACCTGCGATACTGCAAGCAGGTGACCAAGGAGGGCTGCGACCAGTTCATCGCCGAGATGTCAGTCAGCGTGCAGTTTGAACTCATAGAGGACAAGCTGCTGCAGAAGATCAGCTAGGCTGGGGGAGGAGGAGGAGGGGGAGGAGGAGGAGGAGGAGGAGGAGGAGGAGGAGGAGGAGGAGGAGGATAAAGTTAAAGCTGTGCCACACTCACACGTGTTAAAACTACTGTCCACACGGAGGCAGCAGACGACCACGAGCGTTCAGGAACACCTGTGGGTGGAAACTGTGCTGCTATGCCAGAATGTATAAAAAAAAAACAAAAAAAACAAAACAAAACAAAACGAAGGAAATCCTGTCCCGTGAAGGCAATATTGCAAAAATGTTTCCGTTGTTGTTTGCACCTGTTTCTAAGTTATTTATTTCTTTCTATCGGCCGTTTGTGTATCGTAACATGATTCTCTTTTGGGTGTTTATAGACTTATTTTCTGTTCAAATGCACCGTTTGTTGCATTATAGAGTAATATTTTTGTATCAGAAAGTGCTTCATACATCTATGTGCAGTACTGATTGCACCACCATAAGGTGTCACGACATCAGAATTGATAATCAATAGGCATTATCGTTAAGCTCTTTATTGTGGAGAGGCATTAGTCTAATGACATGTTGTCAAACCGTAGGATGTTATGTTGAGTTTGTGTTCCGTTTTTTCTTTGTTTTATATATATAATGATATATATATATATAATCATATGTGTCAGTGCCATGTTACCGGGTACTGTGTATTGAGTTGTCGCACCATGTACGAAGGTACACACACATCCACCATGCTTCTTATTGGCGTACATGTTAGTCACTATAGAGCACTTGTTAATGCCTTTTACTACATAATTTTCAGCAAGTTCATTTCAACACGTTTCTTTGTCCTCGCCGAAATGATTTACGCAAAGTCCTATGTTAATCTTGACTTTTGGCTAATTTGTCCCAAAATTTGTCAACTTGAGACACAAGCAATACTCCCAGTTTTTCCCAAGTTTCACGAGAACCCATCCACCCACAAACACTCAAGAGCTACAGGAACTCCACAACCCTGTAAAACAGAGCATTAATAGGTGCTTTATAATGATAAACAAAGTGCCAATGTGTGGCTAACATGTATGTCAGTAAATCTATAGCTCATGGTGTAGTGTGTGTACCGTGAAATACGGTGGGACCCATTTTGTTTTCCTTCTGACACCACGTCCCTTTTGGAGGCACAACGTGTGGGGAAGTTTGAAGTTATTTGCACTGATCCGAGCAAACGCGAATACATGAATGTATTCACACATACACTATATAGTGTACAGTGTCCGAAGCCTATTTTTCACCACTAAGATGTTAATTACAGCCCCCTCCCCAGCTGCATACGGACGTCTAGGCCAGGCTCCCTCACTCTTACTTTATTATACAGCTATTATACAGCTATTAGCTCTGCATGCACCCAAGACGTATGTTAACACATCGGCCAGTAGGTATAGTCACGGTTCAATCAGTACAGTAGCTAACCCTCCATAACCTGAGCTATGGGAACCAACAAAGTCCAGGTCGGGGACTTTGAATTTGCAGAAAATCTTATTTAACAGCAGTGAGTTCGTATTAAACCAGTGTGAGGTTTACACCACAAAGTTGAGACCAAATACACAGGAGTCAGTGTTTGTCGGTGATCACAGGCCCACATGTACATGCCAGACTGCACTAGCAGAACAGCCTGCAGCTTTCATCTCTCCTGAGAGACTTGTGCTTACATTTCTTTGTCCTTATAGATTCCATTCAAATACATTTATCAGCACTGGTTGTTTTTGTTCTATTGATTTTGTTAAAGTTTTATTTTTCTATGCCTCTTGGGTTGAAATGTCTGGAGGGAAAGCACACTGTTCTTGGCACTCCTTGTTCGTTGTTTGTGTGCATTTATTCATCATTATAAAGTCTGAAGTTATATGATAAATCTAAAATGTTTCTATTTGGACTTGCCTAAAAACACTTGAACCCAACAGTTTCATGTTTTGATGGGTCTCCGTTTTTTCTTGAAAGCTAAACTTTTTTAGAAATAAGCTCTTTACTGTCTTTTGTCTAACTTTTGAATAGCACTTGATATGTTTCAGTGGCTGGGTTTACATTTATTGGTTTCTTTTCTAATTGTTGCTATACAACCACGTCTCGGTTAAAGAATTTAGTATATCACTGTAAATCTTCTGTCTGTACATAATGTACATGGAAAGCCTCTAGCAGAAGTTAAGTCAGCCTTTGAAATATTAAAAATCATTTTAAGATCTGAGCTGCGTGTGTACTTGGCGACGATACGACGGTACAAAGCAGGTAAGACGAATCAGTCCAAATGTACGATGGTACAAAATGACCAGCAGCGTGTGACTTTCTGGTTTGTAGTACTGCATTTTATTGAATCTAATAAATCATTTTTCTCTTGTTTACCAAAATAAAAAGGTTCAACATTCCAAAATATAAAGATCCAGGATTATGAGTGCTCACGATGACCTCCTACTCTGTTAACTCTGTAGCTGCCCATGAATGACATCTTTGAGAACCAGCAGCAGCTAACACAAACAGGCGTTGTACAGGGGTTGTTACAGTGCATGGTGTCTGTGTAGGTTCTGGATGAGAGGGGGGGCCTGACAGGAAGTGCTGGGGAAGTGAGGTCATGACCGACGCAACCTGTTTAATGGCGAGAGGACTCGTCTGACCAAAACCACTACATTCTGCAAAAAAAAAGTTTTATCTTTATTTTAGAATTTTAAATCATGTCGTCTCCCAAGTAAATGGAAAAATATACATTTAATGATTTATAAACAACAATATGAGCTATCTATGCGGTTCACTTTAACAGCGATTCAGCTTCTTAAAAAAGAAAAAAAAAGGGTTTTCTGATTTTGTTAAACATAACCACAGGCATACTGTACACAGATAGTTTAGTAACATCTGAGTTAACTGGGTCTCATGACAAGAAGAACAAAACAAATGTTTCATTTGCATAACAGGTTAAAGTAAACCTCGCCTCCTTCCACCTCTCACCACAGATGGACATTTGGAAGATCGCCATGGCAACGCAACAAACAAAGAACACAGAGGGTTGTTGATGTTGCGCTCAGAAAAGAGGAAGTAGCACCTGTTACCTATCCTAAGATCGGACACATCCACAGACAACACAATCAAAGAAAGACACTTGGTAGACATGGAAACTCGATGGTATTGCTTGGTGGAAGTTGCTTGAAAACGAGTAAAAAAAGTCTTTTAAAAGAGATGAAACGTCACTCGACATCCTTGTACCTGCTTCCTTTGCTTTCAGCTGCAAATGCATGTAGGACCACGCCTGTGAAATGTGGCCGCAACAAACAATTATGTATGCAGTAAAAATTATTTCCGTCATTAGGTTGATAACAAATGAGAAATATCCAGAAAAAATGAGGATCCGTGTCACAGAACATGTTGCCTTTGGACACTTTTCAGATACGCTGTTTGCCGCCACAGAGGACTAAGGAAACTTTAACAAGTTCATATTGCATTTATTCATTTTCTTGACCTACTTTGCACAATAGCAGTGTTGGCTGCTGGAGTCTTTCTGGAGCCTATCTCCAGCTCACATAGGGTGAAAGCAGGGAACACGCCCTGGACAGATCACCAGTCCACACACACACACACACACACACACACACACACACACACCTCGGGGTAATTTCTCAGCCAAAACATGCATGTTTTTGGACTGCTGGAGGAAACTGGAGAACCTGGAGCAAACCCATGCAAACTCAATGCAGTAGTCAGGGGTGACAGTGCTTAACATATCAAATTCAATCAAATTAATCAGAAAAAAAGATTACTTAACGAGTCAATTATTAGTCAAACACTTAATTAGCAGCTGTAGCCGAAAGCAAGGGAAGCGGAGGCTGGAGTATAGGTTTCTTATCCTTTTCTTTTTCCTTTTTTTTGGTAACGCTGCTGCTTAAAGGTGATGAATGAACTTCCACGCCGTGCTGATGTGACAGGAATGTAGGGCAGCGAGCTCCACTGCTCGTGTCTTCGGCAGAAATCACCTCATTTTCGCTGAGGAAGATTACATCCTTCACACCGCCGGGGACCGGAGACGGGGGGGTGGGGGGGACGCGACGGGCGGTCACCTGCACCAACTCGATTACCAAACATTTAATTTGAGAAGATACAAAAAAAACTAAACAAAACAAAAAAAAACAGACGGAAGGAGTAAACGATCACACCGAGCATGCTGGTCGTGAGATGCTGTGAAATCTTAACCGAATACCAATCCAAAGGCATGACGTTTGGCACCTTACACCCTCCCTGTGTGTTAGTGTTAGTAAGTACGTGTGTGTGATCAGATTCCTCGGTGCGGCATGTGATATTTTCTACAAACACATGTAAGTCTCTATTTTTTTTCCCGATATTGCACATCCTAGAGAACACTGCAGGAGATGACACGGTGTCATGTGGCATGACTGTGTAAACCATATTGACTCTAAACCTGGGATCTTAAATATATATATATATTTTTTTTCATCCAACTGCTCGTCTGCACCACACAGAACAACCCGACCCACTTCAAGTATCCGCGGGACCACCTCCTCTCCTCTCCTCTCTCCTCTCCTCTCTTCTCTCCTGTGGCTAAAACCTAAATCGAGAACAGAGAGTAGGAAGTGATGGCGTGGTTGGTGGGGGGGAGGGGCTTCCGCTGTGTGTCGTACAGACCAGAGAGAGGTCCACCGGGCGGGAGAACTGGGACCGGAATGTGAGCTAGTAGTACGGGAGGTGGAGGAACAACCTCTGGTGGGCGAGAGGCAACAGTTTTCAGGTTTCAAAGATCGGCGTGTTGGGCGAGTAGGGGCTCTGGGTCCCGTGAGGGTGTCACACACAGCGGCTCATCCTCCACCAGAGTCATAGAGAGAGAGAGAGAAAGTCAGGGTTTGGAGGAGGTGGGGATGAGGGAGGGATGGACGGAGGAGGGGGAGGCCGCTTCCGATGCGTGCGCACACACAGTTTTAAGACTTGAAGACGTGCACGGCCCGCACCACGTACTGCCTGCAGATGGGGCACTCGCTCATCCTCTTCCCACATTTGGTGCAGGTGACCATGTGGCCGCATTCCAGCAGCACGCAGTCGATGATGGCGTCCATGCAGATGCGGCACAGGTTCTCGTCCGCCGCCAGCTGAGCTTTGACTCCATCTGTGGATGCGAGGGGCGGAAAACTGTTATTTCTCGTAGGTTCAGTAAACTGTGCAAGCGACAAAACAGAAACAGAGACCTGTTGAATCATCCAAATGTGTGAGTTTGGACCATCCGAATCTTTACCAGTCTTCTATGTTTTGTCAACACAAATAACTTTTCATTAGACTTCAACTTTCAGACTTTTTAAGTCTATATTCTCACCACCACACTTGGTAAGAATATGACTCCAGGCACTTAACATGAAAGACAAACAAACAATGTGAATCACACATACACAGATTTACAAGATGGAACAAAAGCCAAGAAGATGGTAAGAAGTGGTGATAAAAATGTGACATGCGAGAGCTTCTTCTTTTTCTTGTCTCTACAGCTGAAGAATTTATCTCCAATTATATTCCGTCTAATTTCAGAATTTGAGTTTTGAGATTTTAAGTGGACCTGTGTTGGATGGTTGGAGTATTTGTTTTATTTTTGTATTAATATAGAAGCTACAGATGATTGACGTCGTCAGAGATGCCTCAGATGCTATTTTATAAGCCCCTCTAGGATCCTGTTCAAGGCAAGGGGATATTCATATGATGCATGATGTGACTTTACATCCCTTGCTGATCCCAGTAACTAAGCTGTTATTTCTATTGTAACATGGAGCAGATTCTGGTTTCTGCAGCGTGCAATCAGATGTCTGCACCCTGCACATCTGCTTGACAGAGTAATTAGACCTGATGGACACATGCTGCCAACGTGATATGATGGCTCATCGGGAGGTAAAAAGCCGAGGGACCGAGCTTTAATGACAGCTGCCCCTCACAAAAAAAGCAGGTGATGCACGGAGGAAAAGACACATGAGTGACAGGAGGCGTGGGCGCTGACTCGGGCAGGAGGAAATGACTGTAACTTAGCGATAGAGGAGGGCTTGTGTGATGCGACATGCATTTTACACTTCACTGTGATCACTGTGATGTTATCGTGGGCAGATGGAGGATGAGATGGGGAAAAGCCACCTTTAATGCAAACATCTTACCTCCAACTCCACTGTTGCAGAGCGGTGGAGGATATGCAACCACTTGTGTAGATAAGAATAAGTGGTCACAAAAAAAGTCCATTAGTTTCAGAAAACAGCAAGTTTAACCTTTGATGTAAAAACTAATTAAACCGTCTTGGAGCAGGAGATAGCTGCCCTGGATGTTGATTTAATATACTGATATCCGCGTTCACATTCACATCGCTTCGACCTGGGGTTGAATCTGATAATCAAAAAAGAAATAATTACCTGCAGTTATGCTGACATTTTCCACTAGGAGGAGAAGAGCGGAAAAAAGAGAGTTATTAAAACACACGCAGAGCATTGAAAATCAACACATGGGTCCCCGGGCCAAGCAGAGGTGGGAGCTTACTGGACTTCCTGTTCTGCTGATCTTCTCTGTAGAGTCGATGCACTCTCTCCAGCAGCTCCCATTTCTCGCAGCAGCCGGAGTAATTGACAAAGTTCCTGGCGAGGATCTCTTTCAGCTGGCGCACGGAGAGGTTTTCTATCGCCTCTTCATTGTCCAGATCTGACAGCGAGGCTCTGATCCTCCTCTGCGTCGCCGGGCTGACCTACAAACCCACACAGCGGTCAGCCTTTGTTTTCTGTCTGGGCCCGCTCTTCAGAACAGTGAACGTGTGTGAATTGAGCTGTACCTCTATCATGTTTTCTGTGGGCTCCAGGTTCAAGAGGGACGCTGTTGGAGTGTCCTCATGCTCCTGTTTGCACACAGACAAAGGCGTTTCATTTCAACGACTCTGCTCCACGCATGTTTCGACTGACTGGAGAAAATACATTGAGACTGACAGTGAATGGTGTGTGGATGTCATGGGAAGGACTGGAGCCCTGTCCACTGTTATGTACAGAATCTATGATATCGTCAAAATAGTGTTGTTTTTCCATTGAACAGAAGTGTGAACATAATTTCTGTGGCATTTATTTTTTCCATGTGTCATCAAACTATGTGTCATCTTGCTTATTCCAAACACATATAGCAAGTGTGGAAGGATACTATTATATAATATTACTGCACTAGACATATAATAATAGCTCAGTGCAGACACCAACCTCATTTACCCTTTAGAATCAGACTAATCAGACTAATTCAGACTGAGAAGTGCATAAAATGCTGAATTAGTCTGGTATACAGTACATATAATACTGGTCATAGAAAATATTGACAGTTGTTTATCTTCAATTGCACAATGCAGACAAGAGGACGCTTCCTGATAGAACCTCATAAACAAAGTTACCTTGACTTTGCCTTTCCTTTGACTGTTTTCCAGAAAGAAAATAAAAGCATCATACATAAAAACTTATCTTATATAATATCAGACTTCATAAAATGTCACTAAAAATATCAAACATAAATCCACATAAAGCAGTGAATAAAAATACAGGCACCAGGAGTGTTCAACCCTTCTGACGTGAAAAAGAATGACCTTGAATTTTATTCTTTTATTTCTTTATGCTTTAAAAGAACTGACACCGAACCTCCTGGTGGCATATCTGATGCGGCTGAACTGACAAGAGAGGCACGAACATCGATCCGCGTTTGTTTGCCTCGTTGACAGGAGGATCGCAGCCCGCTGAGCACGACTGACTCACCGCTGAGTCCGTCCTGCCACATCCCCCCAAAGATGAGACGAGAGCCTGATCACAATGCGGGCCCCACCCACCCACCCCCTCCAACTGCTTCCACATCACTATCAACAAGCACAATAAAAAGTGACTTTGCAGCTCTCCGAGATCTGCTTCTTCCAAATTGCAGCCTTTCAGATTCCTAATGAGTGAATGGAGACGTAAACACCGGCTGCTCGGAGTCTGAGCTCGGTGGTAATTATGCTGTTTGAAGGTGGAGGTCGAGGCATTTGTTGGATGAAAGGAGAATAAATGGAGCTACAGAAGAGCGGGGGGGGGGGGGGGGGGGGGGTGCTCTGCATTATCTCAACCATTTATGTGCTTTGAGAGGAGGGAGACGGTGTCTGACAAAGGCTGTGAAAATCAGCCCGCGCTGAGTGATATCCTGCAGTCTCTACGCTACAAAAACTAAAAGAAAAAAACAAAAAAAAAACCCTCTTCAGATTCCGGCAGACGGCCGCCTTCTTCCATCGTGTTAATAATGAATCCGTCAGCGTCTCGGTGCGAGATGCCTGCCAGCAGCTTGACATCATGCTTTCGCTCAGGCGAGACTCCTCGGAGACAGAAAAAAAACAGGAGCGGCAAACACGCAAAGTGGCAAACCTCTGCGGAGCCCCAACTTTCCTTTGGCTTCGTGTTTTTTGCCTTCGCTGCAGCGTCTGAAAACACGGAGGGGGGAAAGTACTAGAAAGCACTCAGAGGCCGCGCACTTCTCTCACGGCCGCTACACTTTACTTTACAAAACTGTTTCATCTGCGCCAAAATCTACACGCTGATAAACCCCTCACGGTTTGCACCAGGCAGGTTTATTTCTCTGTGACTGTGAAGATGCAGCTCTCTCCCTCTTCGCCTCGCCGCATGACTTCCAGTTATCAGTCAAATCCGTTGCCACATCTTTTGAGAGATCCCGCTGGCCAAAAGTAACAGGACTGTGATCAAGTACCGTCAACATTCAGAGTCTCAGAGTAGTGAGAAGTGTTCAAAATATTGCAGAGCGGGGACAAAGCTAATTCCCGCCTGCGGTACTTTTCATTAAAAGGCTTTCAATCCACTGCAAAAATGTCTGCTCGGTGCAGTAATTATACCGGATTAGATGTTATTTTCTTCCAGTCGTCTTGTGAATCACCATTTGCATATTAAAAATTAAAGTCGAAAATCCAGAAAGCTCTTGGTTATGTTTATATTTTTGCATCTGAAGCTGATGAAACACCAACACACAAGTGGGCCGTGAGGTTGCCACACCAGCTGGTTGACAGGCAACATTGCACACTGCTGCCTCGTTGAATCTGCTGCAGAAACTCTGCATATCTAAACACAAGAAACATAAGCACGACAGTCTAACGCCTATTTATATATCTCGCATATACGACCTAGATTCTTGTCTTAATTCGGTCTCAGATTACACAACGCTTTGCCCGTTTCCTTCAGGGACGTTTTGCACTTTATCTCTGCACATTCACCTTTGGCTGTAAAACGCAGGCAACCAAACGAGGCTGCTAAAGCCTCTACGTGCCACAAAGTGGGAGGGTGTGTGTGAGTGTGTGTGTGTGTGGTGGGGGGGGGATTAAGTGTGGCGGAGGGGGGATGTACTGTCGTGTTTCTGCTGTTTGGTTGCAGCTGTGACGCTGTGGGGAGTTCTCAACCTGTGTGTCTGTTACGTAACAGACTCAGCCTATGTAACCGACCTAAAAAAAGGCAAAGGGCTTAAGCTGCGGCGCAGGCCAGTCGGATGGATCTGCACATGCACACACACACACACACACATGCACTCTAATACACACACACACAGCTGTTTCCAGTGGTCACGTGCACATCCTGCTGAACACAGAGCCATGGCTGCAAATCTGAGTGTTTTTATCATCAATGGAGGAAAAGAGAAAAGAGAAATAAAGGAGATTTTCTGGGAGAAACAAAAGGGAAGAATAAAAGTGGAGGCTGTGATGAATGAACTGACAGACGTCTAAAGTTTGTTTTTTGTTGTGAATCTTGTGTACAGTTAAGACAGTTGCAAATAAGCCGATCGCACCTTTGAAATTAATTAGCCTGGATAGAACGAGGACAGATGCGAGGGAAGTACGGCGTATGTAAATGACATGAATGGGTGTCTGTGTGTGTGTGTGTGCGTGTCTGCTGCATGTGTGTGTGTACAAACAGACCTGGCTGGTGGTCCCTGAGCTGTCACTGGGGCTGAGCACGTCTCCCTGAGAGGCGGAGAGGACCGACTGTTCGGAGGCGGAGCGCGTGGCGGAGGGGGGCGACGCGGCGTGCGAGTGCGGCAGCGAGTGCAGACTGTCCGTATCGTCCTCCTCCTCTACCTCCACCACCCCGTGTGCCTCCTCTCCTTCTCCTTCCTCTTCTCCTTCCTCCTCGTCGTCGTCGTCGTCGTCGTCGTCCCCATCCTCCTCCTCTTCCTCCTCCTCGTCCTCCTCCAGCACCGCCGGCCTGCTGGCCGTCTCCCTGGTCCCCTGGTGGCACAGCACCAGGTCCACCAGGTCCTCCTTCTCCCGGCAGGTGTCGGTGGGGATGTTGCGCAGCAGCAGGTACTGACGGAGGTCCTTGACGCGCAGCTGCATGAGCCGCGGCCTCTGGAAGGCCGTGCCGCGCAGCAGGTGGCAGGTGGTGCAGCAGCGCAGGTTCTCCTGCAGCACTGAGCACAGGGCGCAGAAGCTCTTCTTACAGTCGCAGCAGATGTGCTGCGGGAGGGAGAGAGGAGACAAGAGAGCGTGAGACGCGGTGGGACCTGACGGATGCTCTGACCGAGCCAAACCACACATTTTTCAACCTCGACTTTTCATCGTCGTAAATCACACGGTTCTGCTGTTGTGACTGAGCACTTAAAAAGAAAAAGCTGAATTGAACTGAATCCAATTGAATTGTTCACTCCTTAAGCTCTGTGCATAATGGTTGTTTGAGGGCGAGCCAGGCTAGCAGTTCTTGATGGTGTCACAGCTGCTATAATTCAGCAAAACCATCCGTTAGCAGCCAGTGGTGTTGTGGTTCTGCTGAAGCTCACATAGGGCGAAACTAGGGAACGTGATGGTGTCCCATCACTGGACACACACACACTGTTCACTCTCAAACACCTGGGGGCAATTTGGAGTCTCCAGACAGCCTAAACATATATGGTTATGGACTATTCAGGACATTCAGGCCTGAGAAAATGCAGATTCCACACAGGAAGACCCTCGGACTTCTAACTATGAGGCGATAGCACTATTGATCAAACCAGTATCTAATCCATATTCGAAACCCAAGCGCTGGGTTTGGTTTTCTATATAATTTTTTGTGTTTATTTGAAGTAATTATTGTGGGGATTTATATAACTTCTAAACATTTTTTTAGTGATGTACAAAAGCTCATCATCGATTCCATTGATGGTGAAGTTGACGTGAACGCGGGTAAATCGTCTTTGTTGGAAGGTATGCTTGCTTTCCTTTTATTTTTGTTTTCTATTTGTTGTAATAACTTTACTTTTAGAATGCTTTGTGCATTGCATGAAACAAAATCTTCACCTCAGGCAATTCACCTGCCACCTTCTCTGACATTACATCACAACACAGTAAACTCTGTGTCCTCCAGGACTCCTCTGACAAATAAATCACCCATCGACTGAAAGGAATTTGACAGATCTGAGCTTTGCAAATGCTGAAAGTGAATCTTCTGTTTGTTCCGGTGACAGTAATGCTCAGTTCACTGAATAATCTGTATCCCTACACAACATTTCATGATTAGAATGTATGAAGTTTTGGTAAAAACAGCTTTGTCCCTCAGGTTTCTCTTTGCCATCGGGATGCCTCAGAGGACAGCAGCCTCATGGGAAAAAACATCAGTAACAATACGGCTGTCTGGGATATGCCTCGAATTCTGCATCACAATATGATTAGGATTATTTCTGACATCGAAGAGTAAGATGAATTAGGAAATTCCATCTCTGGGTTTTGGTGCATTATAATAAAATCAGAGAAAACAAATAGCTGAAAAACAAGTGCTGGAAGTCAAGAAGCATAAAAATGATATGCTTCAGTTTCTCAAAAGTTTGAATTTCCTGTATTTTTCTTGATCTGATTACTCTAAAGTTCAGGGTATTTCATTTAATTTATTTCCAGAACACCCCAATGACCCTTGGACCCAGCGTGGTCATATTCCTGTGGTGATGCAGACTTCTCAAACTGTCGTGTCACTTCACGGGTAAGAGTAAAGAAAAGGGGGAATAAAGTGTGTGTGTGTGTGTGTGTGTGTAGCTCGTGGTGATGTTTGACATTTTACTGGCTGAACACTGTCTCCCGATCCAGAGCAACCGAGCAGATTGACACTTCAAATGGGCAGGAAAGCAGGTCAGCCAGGCCTGTAAACATTCCCTTATCACTTGTGAACAAACGTGCTCCAGAAGCACATTTCCAGCCGCAACAGATACTCCCCTTCAATCATTTGTTGTTAATCCCCCGGCGTTTCTTTTTTCATCCTATGAAAATATCACGCCAACACACAAATGTGTGTGTGCGTGTGTGTCCAGGGAGTCAGAGAGGCAGCCAGTGTTTATATATGTGTGTGTGTGATGGCGATAGACGGATGCGGTGCTGCGAGCGGGGAGGAAGTCGGCCGCTTTCATCAGAGTCTTGGCGTCTGACTGCCAGACAGATGCACTCTGCCAGCAAACTCTGACACGTTGGACTGTGCACAGACCCCGTAAAATGCCAGCACGCACACGTAAGCCGCCGCTCCTGAAGGGCCGCGCCGGAGATTTCAAGTTTTATTTATTTATTTATTTACTTTTTTTTTTTTAATTTCAAAGTCGTGTCTGATCCGCGAGGCTGCCGCCCAAAAACAGATTAAGTTTTTAAGTTCAACTTGGGCTTCTACTACGACTACTACTACTACTACTACTACTGCTTCACACATTAAGATTTGCAGACTGTATTTTTATTTTTTATAGCAGTTTATGTGTCAAGCTCTTGGCTACATATTTATCTGTTTAGTTTTCAACTTTATTCATTTCACTCGCAGGTGTTTAAAATTTTAAGAGGTTCATTGGGTCCAGTCGGACCAGTTGGCTGAGAAGCCTGCTGTTTAATATTTAACTCAATTTCAGTTTTGAGTTCATAAAATGTGTCTGTTTATCTCTCGTATTTTATGTCTGAATTATGCCATTTTTTTATTCCTAACTATAGGAAAACAGCTTACCCCATACAGATGAATTTAAGGACGTAGTTCATGTAATTTAACGCATGTTGGTTTTCATTCAGGGAACAACGAAAGGCAGATCCAAACTTTCTGACTCAGCCTTGTTTGCCATCACAGTGAACAAGGAGCCACTGTCACATTCATCACATTATAAAAGCAGGATCAGACTGCACCTGCCCGCAGTCCAAACTGCGCCTGCGCTAGGTTTATTAATCCTTATATAACCCCTGACGGGACACTTCTGTTAAATGACTGTTAAACGGTGTAGAAAGAAAGCCTTTGTCAGAGATTTAGCCCCAGATGCAAAGAAAACCTGATACAATAAACATAACAACTCATTCTCTCTCAGTCATGTGTGTGTGTGTGTGTGTGTGTGTGTGCGTGTGCATGTGTTTTTCCTTTGTTCACCAAGTGACTCAGTAATTATGGATGCTGGTGCTTCCTTGAATGCACCGTAGAGTCCCAGCTCACAACGGCACGCAACCATTACATAATTCAAAATCAAAAAGCGAAAAAGGAAAAAAGCTGACAAACTGTGAACTGTGAGGCAACTCAGCCTGTGAGTCTCGGTGAGATGATGTGATAGAGGATTTAATAAAACATCCGAACCTCCCCCGATGTGATCTTTTGATAACACCTCGGCTGTTATGAGCCTCTCTGGCTGCCTCTGAACCTCTGCCACGTCTTCCTGTACGAGCCCGTCCCTGCAGCTCCGAGCTGGAGCCTCTGCACGCCTCAGTCACGTACCTTGCGTCTGAAGACGGAGAAGGCCAGGCCGCAGGCCTTGCACAGCTGCCCGGCGCTCCCTGAGCTGGTGGGGGGGTAGGTGGAGTAACCGGCGCTGGGGGCGAAGCGGAAGGGCCCCGCCCCGGCTCCGAAGCCCGGCTGCTGCGCCCGCACCGTGCCCGTGCCCATCACCTCGTTCAGCAGACCACAGCATGATGCCCACATGGACGACGCCCCCGCCTGCACACACACACACACACACAGAAAACAGTTGGAGACATCTCTCCGTTCATTATCTTACACACTTTGCACCCAGTGGTGTCACAGTGGTCTGCTGGTTCCTATAGAGCAGGGATCCTCACCTGGCCTCACTCTGGGACCCACATTTTCCCATGGTCATTAAGTCATGATCACCATTTCTACAGTATTCAAACCAAGCAGGTGTATTTTTTTTCAGTTTTTGGTGGTTTCATGCTCTCATTTGCCAGCACTTCACCACATACAGCACACACACACACTCCTCAATATATGAAAATCCACACTTTATATAACCCGGGACAAATTTACGATTTGCCATCTCACTGTAACTTGTAACTCCTCGCAAACTTGAAGTGAGTGTCAATCAAACTATAGTTACCATGGTTACCACGCCTCAACTGAACTCTGACTCTTCAAAATAAGTTATTAGTTATTAAGTTAGGTCACCAGACCCAGGACGTTCTTGTTGTGAGGCAAGAGTGTTGTCTACATAACTATTCTATCTAAATAAATAAGGACATATCAATGTCTATGCTATCTTAAGTCTATATATAACCTGGGAACTTTTGGAAGAAGTACTCAGATCCTTTACTGAAGTAAAAATACCATAGCGTTACACATACAGCTGTCCCATAATTTAAAGCATGGGTTAAAGGCAAAAGCACTAGAAATATAAAGGTGTCTCCTGCAGTTTGTCATTGTCACATCTAATGTACATCTAATAACTAAACAGGACCCACTGAGCATGCTCATAAAGTTGATGTTTTTGGTTGATTTTTATCATTGTTTATGTTGCTTCATACTATTTTTCAAAGGTTATGTTACCTTGTGTGTTGTAATGTATCATTTTGTATAACACCACACATTTCAATTGCAGTTGTCCTGTGAGAACCACGTATCAAATGGAGCCATTTTTTTTTTTTTGGTTCGTGACAGTGCATTTTCAATCTAATCCAGTAGGTTTATTAATGATTTATTCACTTCCTCGACCTGTGAAGAGACACCACTCCATCCCTCAGTTTTTCAGAAACATTCAAATCTAAATGCAGCAAATGTGAAGATCAGTGGTTGCAAAGGTTTTTTTTAACGCTAATAAATTGTTTTCATACACCTCAAGTATTTCAATATACAGCTGAAGGAAGAAAGCAGTGGAACTGGTCACTTGTCTGGATACTGAATTGAACTATATTACATAGCCCATTGCTCACTGATACCTAAAAGGGCTTAAGGCGATTATCTCCTCTGGGAAAAACAAGGAAGAAAATGAATGAGAGAGAGACAGAGAGCAGAGAGAGAGAGAGAGAGAGAGAGAGGGAGACAGAGAGGGCAGGAGAGGCACTGGGCGGCACATTACCGAGAGTGCTCTGGAGGAGTGTTTGAGGTTATAGATAATTAGACTGAAGTAGACTCTAAAAGGCTCCTATTAATGACAATCCCTGAGGACGGGCTGTGGCTCAAATTTCTCAGCCGCTGCATTATTTCGCACAACCCAATAAACAAACCAGCCTCGTACCAGTCGAGAGTCTCAGCCATGCGACAAATATCTCACGGGGGGTCGAACAGGAGGGAGAGGCGGACGCTGCGGCTCCAGCGTGTCCCGTATGGACACTTGTCAGCCCGTCAAGTCAAGTCTTGATTTCATCAAGTAAAACACTTGTTTGTCCAAGGCTAGATTACAAAAGTCATGTCCTTACATGTAACTGATAACATATCTTCTTCAGAGCACAGAGATTACTGTAGTTAAGGTGGTAAATGACCTTAGGAATTACTTCTATAGGTCGAAATCTTGGTTGGCTTTTGACACATCTTGACACATTTAATCAATTTAGTTTTCATCAACTTCATGGCCAGACTGGTATATCTAGCTCTAGTTTTTGACTGGTTTAAACCTATTCCAGCAAAAACAATTCTTTGTAGGTATAAACTGAATTGTGGTGTTCCCCAAGACTTAATTTTAGAGCACAACTGATTTTCATCTTTGCACCGATTATCACAGTCACAATCTTCAGATGACACATAGTTTTACATTACTGTCTGTCCAGATGACCCATGGCCAATTCATACCCTTTTAACTATAGTTTAGATATTTAGATGAACTTTTTGCATCCAAACCAGGACAACACTGACAAACTGGAGACCTTGGCACGAAGTTTACTAGAAAAAGAAAGACAGAAAGTTGAGAACCTGGGTGTGGTTAACAATCATGGTGGATGATCGAGCCTGAATAAACTGCTAACATCCCCTCAATCCATCCGTTTCCTAACCGTACTGGCATATAGGCGCTCAGCTTTGCATTCTACACACTGTTAGATGCATTTTGCCACTCGCCAACAATCAGCAACAGATAACTATCAACTTGGAGAAATCGGATCGCGCTGGGACCACATCGGATGTGTCTGTGCTGACCGAGAGTTGGGCCGGAGACAGGGAGCAAAGATGGCGCGATGGGAGCAACGGCTCCTTGGCGCATACTGATGAGGGTTAGGAGGGGGAGGGGACGGCGGGCAGAGAATATGTCTTCTGTTGTTCCCGGGCCTGCAGAATCAATAGCTGACATAGGCATAATGTAAGCCCTCTGTGCTTCCCGGCTCCACGGGAGAAACAATGGAATTCACAGGGTCTCTCCTGAAGGCAGCGCCGCTCCGACTTGTCACAAGCACCCAGCGGTCTGACCTCACCCATCTGCTCAGGGACCGCTTATGTAATGTGAGGAACGGTGCTGGAGGAGGAGGAGAGGTCTGCCCCTGCTGCACTGGGATAGTCCAGAGGCTTTTTCTTTCACCAACACCAACAAAAAAAAAAAAGGTTAAATGAAACGTTTTTGGATGGCTTTATAGGATGCATAATTGCTGTCATATGCAGACGTCCGGGCAGCATTTTTAAGCTGCTTGTTCTGTCTGACTAACAGTGCGAAGCCAGGAAATATTCAGTCTGTGCAAGGCCTCCATGGATGACTGAAGCTCTTGAAAATACTTGAATCTTAATGTTGTGTTTTCAAATGTTTTAAAAGTGCTGGATATTTGTACCGAGTGCTTTAAAATGCTTGAAATTGAACCTGAGAATAATCCACTTATTAGAAAAAGCGTTCATTTTTTCAGGTTGTTTTCAAGGTCAAAGTCAAGTACTTTTCAAGTACCTTTACAGTCCATTCTTAAGCTTCACCAGCATCTTAGCTTAATTTTATTACACCATCATGCAAAATATAGACACTCAAAATGATTATTTTATTCATTTTTATTGCAGTAAAATAGAGGGTGAGCCAAACAACCTTGGAAAGTGAGGTCCTGGTGCGGAAATTTTAAATTTATTTTTCCATCTTATTTTATTTTTTTCATCTCATAAGCAGACCATTCAATGTGACAACTGTTTGTTGTAAAACAAATACAATTTCTAACATTTTTGAGCAGTTAATCCATAATTCATGGATTATTCAGGATTTCAATCACCCGTGCCACCCTGTTTGCATTAACAACCAAGGCTGAGAAAATCAGCAAAAATTAAAATTTGACACAGTGACGTTTCCGTGTCACTTCAACACTTAATATCCTGTCAAACGACAGAACGCCTCACCACTAACAATGTGCGTGTTTATGCCTGCTCTCCCACATTAATTCCACCGCACGCAGCTCACTAAAATCATGACATGAGTCCTCTAGCTCCTTTTGTGCACAACAAAACCGTGATGCATAACAACTTGAATTATTATTTGCCGGTGGCACAAACTTGACCCGATGTTGGGCTGCTAAAAAGTCTCCCCCGATTTAGACGCAGCCTCCCTGGGATGGCAGCAAAGCCACTAAAGAAGAATATTTACTGCACTCTCTGCAGTCGGGCCATGAAATCAGCCTCGTCTGGCTCTGAGCCAGCAGCACGAGTTCCCTCTGTCACTTCAATTAGCACACTGTAAGCTCTGCAGGCAGGGAGTCCCGAGCAAACAAGCGACAAGAGCAAACATCACATGTATCGCTTTGTTTTTTTTTCTTTCTTCTTTTTTTTTTTAATATTTCTACTTGTGTCATCTGCATTTTCTCTGCAGCCTCTTCTTTGCTAAAACCTGCCACCTCTGGGAACGCTGCATTCCCGTAATGGATTTCTGTCATTCGGGTCACCTTGAGAAATTTTTACCGAGTTGTCAGGTCTGAGCGGAATGACTGAGATGTTTCTCGTGCTGCCACCGGATTGCTAACGTCAAACAGGGTCAGCAGAAAACAGCACAGACCCAGCTTGAGTACAAAGGGAGAGAGAGAGAGAGAGAGAGAGAGAGGGAGAACAGACGCTAACTAAGGCATGGAGGGTGAAAAAGGGGGAGGTAAATCTGTCATCTGCCCCCCAAAATAAGCTAATTTGGAGGATCAAACCTCAGAAAGTGCAGCGACACGGGCACATATAATCCTATGGGAGCCTTGACGGGAGCCTAAATAGGTCATGTGGAGTCTGGAGTGTGTAACCAGAGCTGAGACGACACCAAGACAGACGGCTTTTCAAGTACTCCTTCAAACAACATCACAGCGCTCCTCGTACGTTTGTGTTACGGCTGTTGACTCATCTGCAGCCGTGGAGGAGTTCAGACCAAATAGCAACAGCGAGGACAATTGTCAAGTTACCCTGGGGAAACCCTCTGATGATGTGATGAAAACTTTGCCATCAAAGTTATTGTGCAGGGGGTTCTGGAGGGGTCAGGAGGAAGACAAACAGTGAATTTAGTTATCAAGAGGGTGATTTTGGCTGATGACGGCTTTCAGACAGACAACAGGCAATTGGCAGGCAGCCGTAATGTGCTTGAGAGGCACGCTTTGCATTGCATTATGGGAAATGCTTTGATTTTTAAATTAGTCTCATTCAAGGCTGAGGTTTTGGTAACAACGTAAAGAATCGACCTTCAGATTTTGCTCCACTGTTTCAACCCGTCCTTTGTGCACAGTTGCACGTAATTTCTGTCTCCGCTAACATCATTAGCATTGTGCTTAACTGGGCTCCTGAACTGGATTCCAGAGAAATTCCTGTGCGTATTGTACTGGTGTGGTCAGACAAAATATTAATGTGGACAAAACATAAACGTGAATCACTTTGCTCAAGTCCACATTTTTCCCTCTTGCATTTTATTATAATGTGTTGATAAGCGTTTTCCTTTGACGAGGCTGGACGACATGGAGTTAATCTCCATCGGGGTGAAACTGACACACATTTTATGGCAAAATCATAACCACGATGAAGCAACAGTTTACAGTGGGGATGTTTTTGGTTGGCGCACTAAATTTAACCTCTATAAAATGAAGGTAAACCTTGTAAATCAAACACTGCCTCGCAGCTGTGCTGTGCACTGATTCCCAGCACTGTCCTCAGAGTTTAATTAGAGCGAATAAGCAGCCAAACTACATCTGTATGAGTCTCAGAGCAAACAGGGGCAGCGTTGCTCATAACGTCGCCTAGTCATCAGTGCATTCGATGACTTTCAGTCGTGCGCTGTCCCATATTTTATAGCATCGTTCCATCACTCACTGTCCCCTCTCTCCCTCTCTCTTACTTTTCATTTCCTCTTTTCTCTCTGCTGAATCCTCCCTCATTTTTTTCCCTCCCCTGAGCTCATCTGGAAATGCCACTCACGCTGCGAGAAGTCAATTCTGCCTCGCCGCTTGTAATGTCGCAGCTGAAAGTGAAACTTCATTACTGTCTCTCAATATTTGTCTCAAAATGATGAAAATAAATGTAACGCCACGTCTAGATCCGCTCTGCAGACGCCAGCGGTACGACGAGGTCTGTGGGCGTCTGGGGCAGCGAAGTCTGGAGAGATGTGTGCGGGGAAGTCGAGCCGCTACCAGCTAAGTTTGGATTTGTGTCTGCAAAATCGCAGCTCTGCATGCTTTCCTCACATTGCAGAGGAGGATTTAGCCCCAAGAATCATTTTTACAATAAGAGATATGGACCGCTGCGGAGATTGTCCTGCAAAATCAAAAACATGAGCGGACTGCTTTGCAAGCACGGCACATATCAACAGTGCCCTCCGGACTCTGTATCGCTTTAGACCTCTTCATCAACTTAAGAAGTCAGCCTTAAGTGATTTTTTTAGCCTCATCTGGAATGATTCAGATCCACGAGGCAACATCAGTGCTGCATCTTAATGATTTCATCCCAGATTTGGGAGTGTTTGCCCCCAGGATGTACGGGATGTGTCGGGGAAAATGAAAGAGTAAGAGGATTTTGATTCGGACGGGGACATAAAGATCAAACATGCGTTTTGAAACTGTCATAGACCAAGTCACAGGTCTGCCTCTGATTAAAAATGGCAGCCATGACCTAGAGCGAGCAGCGGCTTCTGTCGCTCCGAGACGCACGCTAACACATCTCCGCAGGGGCAGAAAAGCTGCTTTTCACATTTAAACCCGATTAGTCAATAAAACATGTCGTCCTTTTTGTTTCCCCAGGACACAGCATAACACTGCTGATGTGCCCTTTGTCTCTAACAATGGTGTGACAAACACAAGTCTAAAGCTTGACCTACAGCATGCAGAATGTGACACGGGCACTGAGGATTCCTTTCTTTGCTGAAAATAGACTTTAGTCTCCAGACTGGACAGTGTGGAGTACAGTGTGTGTGTGTGTGTGTGTGTGTGTGAGAGAGCAAATCATACCTTTCGTGCAGTTTGGCCACATGTATTCTGGGCTCTTTGCACGTTTTGCATGCAAAAAGCCAGGAAAAAACAGCTGGAGAGGTGTATGAATTTGGCTCGGTTCAGTGCAGGGAGTTTGAGCGGCTCTATGTAATGTGTGCGCCTTGTTTCTGGGTCGAGGTTGGTGACTCATGGTGACCGGACTTGTGCCGCCAGGCCCCAACGCTCTGGAATTCCTCGCCTGAGGAGATTAGGGGTGGCCGACACATCACCTGCCTTCAAATCATTGCTATAAAACACATTTGCACACGTTGGCCTTTTACAGGTTTTATCAGACTCGCTCTGATATGTTTGTTTCTCCTCTTTAGAGGCTAGTGCTTAACCCTGCACTTGTACATGTACTCACACTACTGCACGCTCATCTCTTGGTCGCATCTACAGTATGACTAAACGTAAAATGTTATCTACTTTAGTCACATTTTGTTTGACTCACATATTTCATGAACCTTGTTCAAAGAAGCACTATTATTGCCTGAAACATATGTTTCAAAAAGCAAGAATACTTGTTGCCTTTTCCTCCCTGAAATGCACCAGTATTATGCGGCAGTCACTTAATGACGCCTTGCTGAAAGCAACTTTCGTTAACATCCTCTCTCTCTCCAAGTCCAGACATTTTAAGATATTTAGACTTGGTGATGGCCGAGCAGCCACAGCTGAGTAGCTGCCTGTTTAGCTTGCAGCTGCTGCTCCAGGGGAAACCCTTCCATCCTGGCTCTAGAAGAATCACAGTCTGGGAGACACTGTGGCAAAATCAGGACAAACACTCCAGCACGTCTACTCAAAACAATTAAGGGAGTCAGTCAGGTGCACTCGAGTTACCCCGTCACTCTGGTGAGAAAGGTTGTAATATTTGCAGAAGGAAGTACACGGTCGCGGCCACAGTGCGACTGCAGTCGAGTGATTATCTGTCAGCTGCCTCATCCTATGTGCACACTGCTTAATGACGATGACGATGAAGATGAAGATGACGCTGGTGATGATGGTGGAGGAGGGAGCCCTGCCTCCGCTTCACCTTTCACCGACTGTCACCACAGACCTGCAGCCACTAGAGCGCCAATGACATCATCTGGATGGGAGATGAGGCTTTGGCACCATAACAACAATGATTCCAAATCAGTCTCTTAATGCAGAAATTGTAGTGAAGTGACTCACTGCAACATCAGTCTTACACATTGGTGATATGCTACGAATGTATTGCAGTGTTTAATGGTACACTGTGTTGTCATTTGTGGTATAGCATGAATGCTTTTTCCTGCTGTATAAGTGGATAAAAGCGTCTGAATCTTAATCATCTCCAGCTGCCAGTCAGCACACACAAACACACACGCACACACACAAACGCACACATAGAGCGGAAGAGGAAGGAGAAGAGGAGGAAGACTCCAGCCAGAGCTTGGACCACAGAGGTGAATCCCCTTCCAAACAGCCCTTTCTCTCCCTCTCTGACCGCAGTCTCTATCTCATTAGAGTGGATTAGAGATGAATGGACGTCGCTGCAGCGGCTTTAGTCCTCTGAACTATCACACTGAGGTCAAAGCGGGCTCATTACACGGCTACACACTGTACCTACTGTCTGCCAGCTCGGCTGGAGATGCAGAGAGAGCAGGAATAAAAACACAGAAGAGAAAGAAAAAAGAAAGAAAGAAAAAAAGGGATGCAGGGGCAGGACCTGAAGGAACGCACATATGTCAAGTCCACATCAAACCCCGCTGCATGCTGCGGACAGACGCAAGCCTGTTGATGCACATACATCCAAACACATTTAAATGGCATTAGGATGGAGGCATCCCCTGCCTCTAGGTGCAGCATCCTGCAGGAGGACAATCCTGACAATACAAAAAAAAAATATCCGCGCATCCCTCCTGCAGACAGACGACGGCGGCTGCTGCACGTACCTTCATTGCGCCTCCGCTTCCAGGAATCTGCCGAGTAATGTCAGCACGACGACCATCGCAAAAGCGCACAGGGAATCAAACCATTACGTCTTCCCTCTCTCCGGCTGCCTGTGTGTGTGGAGTAAGCATAACGTAATGGCCTAGCGCGGCCGCAGCCAATCAGGGCGCGCACGCGGCCGCTGGTATCTTTAGCAGCCAATGGGCGCTGACGCGTCGCTCTGAGCCGTGCGTAAAGACGCATGTGAGGCAGACAGACGCATCATGCAATATGTCGGCGCACTGGCGCTGAATTTTCACACGAAAATGTTTTATTTCTTCAATTATCTCGCCTGAATTGCTACGGCATAGATTTCAGGTTATTGCTGGCAAAATGGCATTCGCAAATCTAAATTCCACATTTATTTTGCCAAGCCAAATTATATATTTCATCAATTCAATACGCATAAAAGCAATTTAAACCCCAAAATTGAAGTACACAGTGCCCTTCTTTTGTAAAGTTAACCGATTTCAGTCTGTCCCTTGACTTTTCGGGATTTTTGTTTTTTTGTGGTATTTTTGCATTATTTTATATGCTTAGTGATGGCACTTACAAAAACATTGTCAAAAGAAAATAGTTATGAGTTATGAGTGTCATGCTATAGAGACAGCCTCTCTCTCTCTCTCTCTCTCTCTCTCTCTCTCTCTCTCTCTCTATATATATATATATACATTTCCATTGTTTGTGTCACAACAGTGAAACATTGCACACTATTGATTTATTTAGATGCAAAGGCAAAACAAAATGTGAGTGTGTGTCTCCCTGAACAGCTCAAGGAATTATTATTATTTTTTTTTTTTTACTTTCATGGCCAAACTTCAATCAGAGGAGGTAAAACCGAGATTATCCGCAGCCCAAACACACGCAGTGTTATTTGTGTTTGGATGGTAGCAAAACTAAATGCGTCTACAATCTTATTTACCGCCATATTTAGCCTCTCTCTCTCTCTCTCTCTCTCTCTCTCTCTCTCTCTCTCTCTCTCCCTCTCTCCGTGTGTCTGCAGTAAAGAGATTAGAGGGGTTTTCTACCACACACACACAGTACCGCAGTGTGCCCGCAGGGGGGCGCCACATGGCAGCGCCACATCATTATTACCACTCAAATTTAAACCGTGCCTCGGGGGGAGGAAAGCTGCTCAGGCTGCTCATTACTCTCTCATTGTATTATGCAGCTGAAATCACACACGGCCTCGACTCTGTGCAGCTGTTGCAGCGACGGCGCCAAAGATAGAGAGAAGATGCTGAGGAATCACAATGATGCAAGCCCGAGCTGCCTTTAAAACTCTGCGCCACATCAAATAGCGACCCCACTAATGTTGATTTTATTCCACACTGCCACATTAACAGATCTGTGCAGGCCTGCGGGCCGCCAGTGACACACTTTCGAGCTTTATGTTTGGCCTGGATATTTTTCTGAATATTTTCTCCACGGTGTTCAAAACGTCAGAGTTGTGTTGGAGGACGCGAGCGTGCAAACTCTTTTAAATAAGTCGGTCAGACTGAATTACCACCTACCTTCTCGCCTACTTTTTTAAGTGCAGATGCTTTGGTTTCCACTTGCTCTACTTTTGACACACACGCACTGTACATCTCCCTCTGACACAGGACAGGAGCTGTTGGAGTGTTTGTGTTTATAAAAATCAACATTTCCAGAAACCCTGTCCCCATTTCTCTGGATAATCCACTGAGCTCACAGCCAATAGTTTTTCTCAGGGACTATTTCTTTAGCAGAGAGTGGATCCAACAAAAAGTGTCAGCGGATTAGCTATCGTAACTGGGACACTGTTTCGGCTGCTTCTGATTTTGGTAAAAGCCATTTCTTGATGCTCTGAAGCACCACAGGAATTTTTGGGTGAACCGATGCTTTAACCTGACCCCTCCCCATCCAAGCTTTTAGGACTGACCCTGTGTTTACATAGCAATGCAAAATAGTGACTGAGAGTTGGCTGTTTGTGAGGATGCCAGTGTAATTATGTTCTATTGACACACACTAACAAAATAATTAGTTTTTATTGCATTGGTGTCCACATTCGCCACCTGCTTAACTCACACCCACAAGTTGATCAATGAGTCTTTGGAAAAAGGCTTTTCGACATGTTTTGATAATACACTGCATGAACAGGACAACACTCAAACATTTACTTTGAATATCAAAGCCATAAGTGACCTATAATAATAATAATAATAATAAAGCACTTCAGCTTTGTTGAAAAATGATAAGGTCTATCGCATGCGCATAAACATGATTACAGTATTGAAATGGAAATACAATTAGTTAATCTGAACAGAGACAGAACGTGATGTAAAATGTGATGTAAAATGTGAGTGTGATGTAAACCATACCCGCCTCTGTTTAGGTTCAGGAGGAAATTGAAGGCATACATCTGTTCGTAGCAGTTTTGTGAAGTTCCTGATGAAATGTCAAACAAAATATTCTCACACCAAAACTGGATATTACATAAAAGGGTTTGTAAATGAGCATCTCTTCCATTTCCGATGAAGGCAATGTTCCAAAGCCTCTAAGTAACTCCACATGATAACAATATAACTATTCCATTCACGTTTGGTCATTGGTCATTGTCATTCTTTTACTTTCATGATTTTGTGTGATCTAGAATAAAAGGCTCTAATGTGGTGAGTTTTATTTGCTAACTCTTTTAATTTCACAATTATTTTTTGTCGTTTCGTTTTCTCCGTTTGTGTTCATAGTTTCAGTTTCCTTTCAGGCATCACAGAAAATCAAACCCCCTCTCCTACACATGTATTTTTCATTAACAAGTTGAATTTCACCTTCAGACACGTTTCATGTTTTGTAGCGTAAAAAGAGCTTTTTTATTCTGCAAAAAAGTGGGAGTTGCAGCTGCTCCTGTCTCTATGTTGAAAAATCAAAAGTTATTCATGTGTAAATATGTCATTGCTTGACCTAAGTCAACTTGCGATTCAGTGAAATAAAAACAAAAAGCGTCAGTGTTTCCACTCTTGACCAGTTGTGCTATCGTGCATCAGATTCCAGTTTTCAGCTCAGATGGTCGATGGTTAGCGCAGAGAACCATCACTGTGGTGAGAGCGCCTGCCAATGACAACATCAGAGTCAGATCAACTGTAAAATGTTAATTTCACAGTCATATGAAAACAATTCGCTTCACCATTCACTTAAAAAGCTAGAAAAAAAGTTTGTGGTTTTCTCTCACCTACAGCAAAGGCTTCAACCTCCGTTTTCCTTTTTTTCAGTCTTCCTTCAGCATCTGTTCTCACAGCTGCCTGCCATGTTGCACAACTCAGCTGAATCATTCACTCTGCTCAAAGTTATGCAGTTTACAACCACGTCACAAGTTATGCACAAACATTTACTGGAAAACCTGTTTGCTCAGAGACTTCAGGCTGAAGCATCATTTACTTCAGCACTTTTAAAGGGGCTGTGTTTGTATCTCCAGGGCTTCTGGGGGTGGCATTTTGGCACAAAGAGACTTAACTTTGGATGAGAACAAGCAGCTTTTCAAGTTCAAACTCTGCAGGGATCATTGGCTCTAACACCCTGGACAGAGTCCAGCATCAATCTGTCTGCAGTATTGTGAAACATGAAACAGAAGGAGACTAAACCACTGGCCCCCTCTTCCCCCGATGCTCATTCCGACTCCCCAGTGCTTGTCCTGTTCTGCAAAAATATTTGATCAGTGCAGATAAAAAGACGGATTTAGCTTAGGTTTGGCACAAACATCCAGCTTCTTCTTGTATCGACAAGTCCGGCGTGGGGCTGACATTTAGGGGCCCGCACACACCTGCCACTAGATGGCGCCTGTGCGCTGTCACACGGAGGACGAAGAAGTCTGCAGCGTGTGTTCAACAGGTTGTCTTAAGTGGTGAGTTGTGAAATACAGTAAATCATCAAAGAATAAACCCGAATGCCTGAATGATTGCCTGAGGAGACATTTTCAGATGCTTAAATCACTTCCAGAAGGATTTAGACCACACGGTGGCTGAGCGGCTAGCGCTGTTGCCTCACAGCCTCTCTCCTATGTTTGAGTATCACGGCGGTGTGTATGTCCTGGACTACAGCCCCGTCCAGGGAATATTCTTGACCTGTGACTGCTCTGCTGGAGATATAGAGACCCCTGTGACATTGCTGTATATGAAGCAGCTCAGCTGAAAGACCATACAAATCTAATGGTGCATAAAGTAGTTGTAGTGCCTGAACAGTGTTTTTTTTGTTTTTTCTTTTCTGTTGTTTGCTTCAATTATCTGACTACTTAGCAACAGTTGCACCAAAATCACTGTATTTGCACCCCCCGCCCCCCCACTCTGCTCCCAGTAAATCACTTTTATTTGCTCACTCAGTTTTTGATGTCAATGTCTGTTGATGTTTGTACATAGAGGTTCGAATTTATATCAACATTAATATTTTTTAACTTTCTATTCTACTCTATTCTATTCTATTCTATTCTATTCCATTCCATGTGGTATCAGTACTTTAGTACTTTTACTCACAGTACTTGAACTATTTGCAGACCGTAAGCGTGTTAACCTGGCACCGACTGAGTTGCAGCCTTTTTGATGAGCTCCAGTCCTCAGAGGGAAGAAGTTGCGAGAGAGCTCGAATCGGGGTCAAACCGCAGGGAGTGAGAGGCAGGAGGGCGAATGAGTGAAAACATCTTCTCTCTCCCTCCTCCTGCATCTCTGAGACACAGTGTGCTATAACCTGTGGCCTGTTCCCAACGTCTCCCTCCTGTCAGAGAATAAGCAAGTCAAGGACGAGCGACCTGTCTGTGCTGCTGGCTCAGTGAATGAGGGGGAGCCAAATCTGCCAAAAAAAAAAAGTGCAAAAACTTTGTGTGCAATATATGGTACAATAGTCAATGAAATCTTTTGCAGTGGCACAGCAACGACGGCTACAGTGTGAGAACAGGCTGTGCTCCCGAAAGCTTCAATTTCAAAGTTCTAATTATTATTAATCCTTAAACATGTGAGCAATATGTTCCCTTAGTTTCTGCTCCATGGAGAATTGAGAAAATCAATTCAGTTGAAAAACCATGTGCTTGAAAATGTCTCAAATGTTATAGATCCTGTCAAACTAACGCTACATATACATTCAGGCTTTCTCCAGTTGTTCTTCAGCTCGGAGATGTCTTCAAGACCTCCATGAATAACAATACCCGGAAGGATGAAAACTTGTAGCCATCTTCAAGAAGAAATTCCCTTCAGGAATCTCTTAAATTACTGCGAATTATTCTCAAATAATGATTGATGTTTTGGACATTCTTAAGCTCTTGATCACATCATATGATCCTCATCAGTAGACAGTTTTCCAACTGAACCAATGACATGCAGATGTTGAAATTTTCCTTTTGTTTTCTGTCAGCAAACTCATTACCAGAAAATTACCGGAAAACCAGGGCAGTGTGGTCACCCACGATCGGTTGGTTTGATCCCAGCCGCTACAGCCTGCATCATCACTGGGCAAGACACTGAACCCCACACTGCCCCTGATGCTTTGTCATCAGTGTACGAATACATGCGAATGGTTAGAAGTCTTGGTTGAGCAGACGAACCATGTAGGGTCACCTTTGCCATCAGAATGTGAATGGTGTAAATGTGACTTGCCCCGTTAAAGCGCTTTGAGCAGTCTTGCAGGCTAGAAGTGTCGTCTAAGAACCTGTCCATTTCCATCCATAAGACACAATATTATTGCCTCACAATAAGAAGAAAAATAAAAATCAAAATAAGAGGGTCCCGGTCGGTCCTGGACTGACGACACTGGGCAGACCTGGGCAACTGGGCAACACCATTCAGATGCAGGTAAAATTGCCTTTATTCATGCAGATGGAGGGTGTTTACTATCTGGTATTTTCATGTATTTGTGCTGTCTTTTGGTACGATATATATATATATACACAGATAAAACATATAATGATGTGCATAAATACTTACCTTGTAACATTTGTTAAATGAAACCTGCCAACAGTCAGTCTTCCCGTAGTTTGATTCTAGTTGATTACAGTCATAAACGGCCTGGCTGCTCCCCGCTGCTCTGCAGGATATTGTTTATATCTGATGAGCTGCACAGACATGAAGGCCGTGAACTGCTAAACGTCTGCAGGGCGATTCAGCGTCGGCAACAAACCAGAACAGGATCCTCTGTTATCTGACACGCTGCCTCTTTCAGAGGGTCGAACAGGCACTGAAGATGGATGGCCTCGGGCTCTCCCCCTGTGAACATGAAAACGCCGCGCTAGCAGAGCAGCTACAAGTCAGCAGGATGTTGATATTATTCTACGCCTGACAGGTCTGTGCAGGGCAACGCGCTCATCCACACACACACTCACACACACAGCATTAAGTGCTGACATGAAAACCAGCTGCTGCAGAAACCCCGGAGTCAGACTTTCCCTAATGTGTCCCTGAGGGATAAGAGCAATTATTAACTCTCAGGGTTTTATATACAGTAAGCGTGATGGAGGTGGGACGTGTGCAGAAGTGAAGCTTCTTAGCCACGACTGATTTAAAACATAATATGAACAACACGCCGCTGTGAGTGTGCATTAATAGTTTACACGTCTTTTTAGTCATGCTGGGTTAAATGTGACAATTTCATCAGCACGCAGGATTAAGTTTCATCCTGCAAATACAGAATAAAGCGACGTTTTGAAATTCGGAAATTGGACTGTGTCTGAGTCACGTTTTCATGAGCAGTTCTACGAGGTTGCTCTCTGGTTTCCTTTGAACAAGTAAACACAGGACATCTTTCATCAGTTGCACAAAGACATAATCAAGAGTGTGATGCACAAACGAGACAAAAGAAACACATTCTTTGAGGATGAGTATGCGCGCGTGTGCATGTGAAGACGTAATTAAAAAAGATAAGTGGATGGCTGACACTTCACAAGAACGATACTCATCCTTGTCCATCCGTATGGACTAATAACACGATGTGACACAACTCATTTCACAGCTAGGAAGTCCCATGTTTCCATCAGGAGACGGTGGAGAACAAAATGGAGCAAAAACAAAAGCTGTGTTTTTACATTCATGAGGCGCTAACAATGAATGTTAATGTGCTCTTAATGCGTAAGTAAGCCATTGTGTTTTAAATCACCATGAATATTTTAATATTTATGGCCCTCAAGCGGCCAGAGATCTCAGTTTAATATTGCAGTTTGATGCCGTTCATTATTCTAGTCAGTCGTACCTTAAAATACATGATCAGGATTTGTCACGATTAAACGTGACTGTCCACTGTCCACCACTGTTGTATACCCATATATAATATGTTTTCCTATTCACAGAAATCCCATGAAAGACATTTGCTCCTCAAATCATGTTTATTTTTGAAGCAACAGCAAGCAAACATCACTTTTACTTCAAAGGCAGCCCTGATTTAATGAGCCTGAATCAAAATTAACTACATTTACAATGCAATTTCATCATGACGACATGTGTTTGAATGAACGGTGATGGTTTGTCTATTAAATTAAATTACATAAAAAAACCAAAAAACAAAAACAGAAGCTCATATAAAACATTTACTTCAGGATGTGGGCGACCCGGTGAGTTGTTTTCACGTCAACAGCAACCCATGAAAACAAAGCTTGTGCATTCAGGGACGGAGTCGTCCTTAAAGTGCAAATGAGTAAACATTTCATTTCGACGATCAAAGGTAGTAATTTACTCTGCATGTCCACAGCACACTCATGCACACAGGCGCACACTCTAATTATGCCCTCATAGACATACACGTACTCTCACACAAACCCAGCATCCCGTTCATTTATATCCCTGTAGACACAAATAAACAGGGTTTTTTTTTTCTTATCTCCTGAATAATAGCGTGGAAAGAGACTACAACGACATGGTAGGTAGGATAAAGTCTGGGCTCGTACACCCTGTACAGTGTCCACATGCAGCAAAATCACTGTTGTTATCAAACCCCCCCTTCCCCCACGATAAACTCAAATCAACCGTACTATGAATGCACATGTAAACATGCTGTCTGTGATGTCTGATGGTGCGCTACAGTAAACAGTCATGCCACTTGTGTTATATAAAAAAAAAACAATACAAAAAGATGAGATCTCAAATAAAGGACAGAGGCAAAAAGTGCAGTTTATTTCATGCCACGACGAAGATGTGTGTGCGTGTGTGTGTGTGTGTGTGTGGGGGCGTGGGCTGCGGCTCCACAGACGATTGGGGAGGGGGGGGGGACTGTTTGTGATCTTTCCGGCATCATTCCTGTGCACGCCTTCAGCAACACAGCGGACGGCTGTCTCCTCGCTCATGGGGTGATTCACAAATAGAATCTTTCATAAACCACCAGTGGGGCCAAATTATCTGGGGCTAGTCCTATTTGCTGAGAAAAAATAGATCCCCTGCTTGCCATCTGTGCCTGAAGGGGGCCTAACGAGGCCTGCCGATGGAGGGAGGAATCAGTTCATCAGCCGCTCAGACCCGGTGTGTGTCGCCTGGGTCTGAGTCCAGCCGGGGCGGCAGCATCGCCAACGCGTGTCACCGCCGAGGTAATCTAAATTAAAATGGGTGCAGCGCGTTTGATTTACGCACCTCGCTTGGCTTTTTATTTCCAGAATAAATGCTGTGTCCTAACAGGAAAACAAACCGTTGCTCTTGCGAAATTGCAGTCGAGCTCTGATGAAAAACATGGAAAAAAAAAGTGAAATTAAACAGATCTGTTTCTGGTATTTAGTTACTTCCACTTTTATTTATATACTAGTACCGGGGGTGAAATTGTATAGAGTGGGGGAATGTCTAACATGTCCCCGTGTAATATGACTAAGGTGCCTTTGTGCAAGGCACTGCAACCCCCGCCTCCAGTCGACAGAGCGGCAAATAATGGGGAAGTTGAGAATGTTTCGGAGCACAAAGCAAACATGAACAGTTCACCGTCTCCTGGATAAATGCGGGCTGAGTGGATCCTCACATAAATCCTGGCTGTCAGAGCTGCCTGAGTGTCAGTAGTCAGAGCATCCGGAGGGACACACAACACGGTTACTTTATCTCATAGTTATTTTCAGAAACACGTCGGGTCACCGCAGGCATGTGCCACGGTGACACCTGCGAACACTCAGGGGCTAAACTCGGGGCGACGTATGGGTCTGAGAGGAAGCAGCCCGGGGCCATCACCTCCCACAGAAATGCACATTTTTTGACATGTTTTCTCCTCCGAGGCCCCAGGCTCGCAGCTCCAGCCTGTCCTCCTCCTCCTCCCTGTCATCCTCCTCTCCCTCACCCTCCTCGTACAGGCTGGGCTCCTCCACCGACGTCTCCATGGTCTGGTTGTGGCTGCTGAAGGCCTGCGCCTCCCTGTACTCGTAGATGGTGGGGAGGCTGCTGCGCAGGCCGAAGCGGCGCCGCAGGGCCACCAGCAGCGGCTGCGGCACGGTGAAGATGTCCACGTTGTTGCCCAGGTCCACCCAGGCCAGGCTGGGGAACTTCTTGGGGTCTTTGACCGCGTCGGTCAGGTCCTTCAGGATGGCCAGCGTCAGGCGGTTGCCGTTGACGGCCAGGATGGAGAGTCTGGGCAGGCGGCTGAGGCACGGCAGCAGCAGCCGCAGGCTCTCGTCCTGCAGCTCCGTGAAGCTCAGGTCCACGGCCGACACGGCCTCGCTGCTGCTCTGCAGGTAGAAGGCCACGCGGTGGATGTCCCGGCCGGACAGAGGGATGCCCGACAGGTTCACCACGTCTCCGGACAGCTTCTTCTTCAGGGTGGTCTTCAGGCTGTGGGAAACAGAGCACAAAACACGTTGTTCACATGTTCATTCAGTCCTCTCTCTTGACCTGCTTCGTACGTAGTCACAGATGGAGCCTATTTCCTGGCTCTTGACTAACTTGGAGGGCAAGAGGCAGGAAATACATCCTGGACAGGTCACATACATACACACACACACACAGCATCATCATAACTCACTCTCAGACTCACATCGAGGGGAAATTTAGATTAGAGATAAGATGTTTGCTCTAGCTTCTGGCAGGAAGCAGAATCTTCACTGAACCTAAACATGCATAGTTTAGGCCTGTGGGAGGGAATTGGAGTAAATTGGGCAGAACATGCTAACTTCACATAGGAAGTTCGATGGGTCTACCCTGAAAATTCCTCCTTATGTTGTAAGGCTGAAGAGCTCTCTCCACCAGGTTTCAGAAAGTGGCCTTTTGTTGCAGACGGGATCATGCACTTGATCAATGTCACAGACATCTGGGAAGTAGGAGGCAGGAAATATACCCTCGACAGGGTGTCTGTCAAACTCGCACCTGTTGGTCAAACCTGGAAATCGAATCCAAAGCCTTCTTGCTGTGAGACAACAGTGCAAGCGGATTACAAAATGGCCATTTGTTGCAGACAGGACTCACGGTGTGTTTATTTCTCGGCCCTGGCAGTTCAGAAGTGTGTAAAGACAAACGATCTTCACTTCACGTTACTCAGCCTATTGATCTGAGAGGCCCTGTAATGGGGCACTACCGTGTCCCACAAGGATGGCAGAACTGCAAAGTACGCAAAAAAAAGAAACAGCTCCGAACTTGAGTGGAGTAGTGTATAGAGTGTGTAGATCAATAATGTAAGGGGAGAATTTGCATTTAAATGTGCCTTGGTTTGAGGCCTTCAAGCAGCAAATTCTGCCTCCTGGATCTGAGTGTCGCCCAGTGAGAGGCACCATCTGGTTCCAGTTTCAAGTGTTGCTTGTTTGCTGGAAAATCAAAGACAGCAGCTTGCTGGGTCTCCAAGCAAAAACAAAACAAAAGAAACACCATCAAAGATAATTGATACATTTATTAATGATAGGAAAACAACAAGGCTAAAGCCACAGCGGACTTATTTTCATCTTTCTTTTCTGGATTCAGTAAAATCAGAGCAATGTGATTGACACATGAATGAGCCCCTCAGGCTAATCGGCAAAGTTGGAAAAAAGCAAGAGAGGCATCCCCGCTGGTGAGATCCCTTCCTCTCATGCTGCAAACCAATCGCTATCAGTTAGAGAGGAATCGGTTTGATAACGTGGTCAGTCGATGCAGAGGCAGCGAAGAGGTGAGGGGACTCCCCTGAGCTGATGAGGGTGTCTCTCTAGTCGAATTTGTCTTAAAAGAAGCAATTAAAATCAAGCACATTGACCAAAGCTCTGCGCAGGCATGTGTAGGTTATTAAACTCACAAATCACACATACACACACACACACACACACACACACACACACACACACACACACACACACACACACACACACACACACATATACAGTACACCTCACAGCTCACAGGTGCATTGAACCAACACACACACAGTTCAGAATCAGCCACATGAGGAGAATTAACAAGTTAATAAGGATTCAGTTTTATTTTCCAGGCACTTTCCAGGTCCATTTTTCCAAGTTTTCCCAGCACCTCACAGCAGTAATGAATTACATAATGAACTGTATTGTTTTTTCACTATCCAACACTATCCAACCTAACTTAAAATGATCAAATCACATCTGTGTCTGTGAAAGGAGGTCATCTGAGTCGGTCACATCTGAATCCAAGTTGAGCCCGAGCGAGGAGCACAGGGACCCGGAGGTGGACTGAGCTCTGCCATGCGTTTACTGTTCACACACAGCTGCAGTTGCAACGGGATATAAAGGAAATAAAGGCATGGATAACTTTGTCAACAGCCTTTAAGGAAAGAAACCGCTCGACTTTGGCATTCGTACAGAACTGGATAAAGTGTTCTCTCTTCCACTGAATAAACTCACGGCTCAAAAATGCAGAACTCCGAGACAGGACAACCTCAGACTTGCCTTCATTGAAGAAAAGAAAACATTTGTGCCGTCAGATATTGTATCCTGAAGGCAGTTTATTGAAGTGACTAGACCGGACTAGACTGTGTCAAGATCAAGTGCTTCTGGTGTACCAGGGGAAGCAGACGTCGTACCTCTGATTTTCGTCATACCTCTCTTGCTGTGGGGGAAATCGTGAAAATAATCAAATGAGGTGACGCGTGCGACCTTTATACGAGCAGTTTGGCATTTTGGGAAATGTGGGATGTTTAGCATTGCAACCCAGTAGCTCTCCAGGCTCATGTTGCACAGTTGTGCAGCAGAACCAGAGACAATGATCCTCATTTATCAACTGGGCATAGAAATAGGTGCAAATACAAATGGAAAATGAGCTATATTGTTCATGTGTAGTGTGTGATTCATGAAACTTACGTATTTTGCCTGTAACGGTGCAAAAATGAGTAGGCATTGATAAATGTCTGAAAATGATCATCATTTGAACATCATGCCCCTTGTTTTTACATAATGTTACCATAACTGTTCGCAATGAATGCCTCATTAAAAGAGAACGACCAAACCATCAAACAGGCTTTGCTCAGCATAGTGCAGCCTCAGAATCTCACACAGGACTGAACATCGGCACTTTTACATTTTCCCCCTCACATTATCAACATGCCGAACGGTTCCTCGTCTCCTCTCAGATGATTCACGGGGATCTCATCTAGCTCGTCTGGCTTTGCCGGGATGTCCAACATTGATTCTGCACATTGTGCAATATTCTGCTCAATATTGTTGTAGAAGAAATTAGGTTACACAGACGTCCAGGTGCGAATAGAAGATTCCTCCCAGACGCAGCCATCCACCCTGAAGCATACACACTGCTAAACAGCAATCTTATCTCACCTAATTCAACTATGAATCAGCTCTGAACAGACACTGCATTGGTCTGCAGTAACAACAATTACGTATTGGAGCTAAGTGATTTTATCATACTGCACATTCACGTGCATACTGACAAATGCATATGCCTGAAATTCTGGTGTATGCACACTTAATAAATTTGTGACAATGTCACTTCTTTACTCACTGGACTCTTCTTCCATGTCAAAATGGTGGTGCCGGATGTTACCCAGATGCAAAGCAATTGTTATACTAAAAACCAAGATGTAATGTAGCTTACTGGGAAACATTTGTGCAGCTGCAACCATGTAATTGTGCAGAAATTATGCAGACATAAAAAGATTGAATTGGTATATTGGTGCGTAACAAATACACAAACACTGTCAAAAAGGTCATGGCAAGGTAAAACAGGTGTGCTAAAGAAAAACAACACCTCTGTTTTGTCAAGTTGCTAAACATCTGTTAAGATACTGCCAGACGAGAGCGCTGAGGAAGGACGGGCGGACTCGGGGAGATGAGATGAGAAAAATGGACAAGAGACAAGGGTGATAAAGGCCGGCGATCGTCCCCTCCAGCTCGAATGACTTCAGGCAACAGGTGTGAAGTGGATCTTAAAGGAAAAATTCCTACATTAAGCGTCACCCCTGTCAGAGCGGATCACTACACCCCTCGCTGCCTTCGATGGCACCGAAACAAAGTGTCCTCTCCATACAGTCGTGTGGTTAAATATGCATGGGAGAGAGTCTATACGGAGGCTGCACGCATGTTACAGCTGAAATGGAGAGCCCGGTGCATTAGAGGCGTTTTTTTTTCCCCTTTTCTTTTCTTTTTTTTGCGTGTTCACCTGATTCGAAGCTTGGAAGAAGTCAGAGGGAAGACACATGCCAAACATATGATAATGAGGCGGAGGCGTGGGCGACTTTGTTTTGAAAAGAAATAAAAAATTCAAGAAAAAAGGAGAAAAATGTTCTGTTTAACTGGCCTAAGGTTTATCCTGTCTTTGTCTTAGTCTTGTTTGCCTTTACTCGTCCCTCTGGCTCCTCAGGCACGGCGAGGATTATCCCGACATCTCTCTGCTGCTCTCCAGTCTGTCTGCGAGCCTTATAAATCTGCAGGCTGTACTATTTACATCCGTCGCCCTTTCTGCACGGTTAAGGGAGAGAAAAAGATCTGTAGCACAGAGAGCTGTGATTCGCAGCATTATTGATTCCAGGAGTAGGCTATAATTCATCTCTCCCTCCTTCATTTCCTCACTTTTGCTCACTGCCTCTCACTTTCATGCTTTCCCTATTACTCGGCCTCGTTTCACTTTTCCTTTCCTTTCAGTCATCTCTCTCTCTATTGAGGCACCGGTATCCATGTTGTTTTCCTTGTTCATTTTTCTTTTTCTTATTTGGCAATGGCACACTGTTTTTGTACATGTATTAAAAGTCCTTTACAGACTCAAAAGCCTTTCTCATTTTAACTGCCATAAAATGTCATCTGTGTATACATGATGTAATCAGTAATACAAGTCAGTATATTTGTAATACATTTGTATTGTGTATTATGCGATTGTGATTGTTTTGGGACCCATGACCCGGATCCAGATAAGTGGCTGAGGACGAGACGAGATGTTTGTATTGTATTTTTTTTTTTTTTGTGGGAGACTTATTTATTTATTTTGGATAATGGTTTATTTATCAGGTGGGGATGCTGTCGTTAAAGACGATGTTCCACAGCGATGTTTCCAGTCGTCCGATGTTTTTGAAGCGACCAGCAGGCGTTTTGCCACAAGGAAAATGAAATGGCTGTTCCCCTCGACTCGTCGCTAAACATCATAGGGGCTGCAAATGACGATTCATCTGTTTCACTCGAAGATTTAATCATTTATCGCGGTCGTTTCCAGCCTCCGTAACCCTGAGGTGTCGCATCTTGAGAGGTGTCGAGATGAGTCACAGGACAGGGGAGCAACTCTCAGGAGACAAATCGGCAGCTTCAAAGCTCCAGCCGACGCCCGCTGCAGCCCCAACGTAAACAAGCTCGATTAATGAGCGCATGCGGGATCGCACACGTGATGTAGTCAGATTACATCTGCTCCACGTCGCCGGGCGAAAAGCCTCATTTAAATTTAAAAAGGAAAACTACGAGGGGCCATCTGTTGGTTGTCAACATTTCTGAGCTATGCTTTGAAATTTCTCATCTCGTGCAACCTATAAACTGTGGTGCTGATGTATTGTTTAATCACAAAGTGTGACATTTCTGACAACATTGTCAAAAATCCTGGGAATGGTGCAGGACTGCATTAGTGGTCTCTATTAGTGTCTTTTATAGAGTCTCTTTCTTCATTTTAACAGATTCTTAAAACATCTGAAAAGTGCTTGTGTCTGATCAACGGTCATTTACTCACACTTGCAATAAGTTTGCATTTTATGGCATTTGCCGTGACAATTTCAATAAACCATGCTTAGGAACAATGACAACTAATAAATAAAGGAGCAATATTTAACATTTTCCACTGAATGAGGAAGTGAATATGTGTATGCAGCAAGACAAAGCACAAATTTATACCCTCGTCTGAGTCTGCTGAGTCATGTCACATAGATTTATTTTTGTTCGATTCCTGAAGTGCTACCCCTGCGTCTTTTGTTGTCCTTGTTTTGGGTGTCAAAATCTGCATATCATGTCCTTTTCTTCTACCCCACCATTATTTAGCTAGGGTAGCTGTAAAGATGCTAGGAGATGGGAGAAGCACAGCACAGGACCTGGACCAGGACTTCAGCCTCGGTTAATACAAGACTTAGCTTGTCCTACAAGGACTGAAATACACCCTGTTTTAAGATTTTAACTTCATATTGCATCAGCGATAAGTTCATTTACATTACAGACGACTCCCTGACTAATTGCTCCAACCTTCACAAACGTAATGACTTTGACAGTAACGTGAATAATTCCAGGAAAGTCTGCCTGCGTCTGCAGCTTCTTGGCACGAGCTCCGCCGCTGTGACTTCACAGGTTTTTACTGTACCGCCGTGCAGCTCCTGCACTTCCCCATAATGAAGCCGATTACGAGCATCGACTTTTGCTCTTGTGCCGCTGCCGGAGCCGTCCCCTCTCACCTGTGTGCCTGTGTATTTGCGGAGGAAGAGCGATGAGGCCGAGCCAGGGGAGAGACAGGGAGGGAGAGGGTGGCCGCTACCATGTTGTTAATGAGACGACTTCATCCTTCCCTCCAGCTCCTCCTCCTCTGCACAGTTCCACCCACAGGCTGCTCGGCCGGCCTAAGTGGGCCCAGGGCCAGGGCTCGCATTTCTTTAGCCACTGTATACGCTATACAGTCCACCGGCACGAAACGATAACAACAACGTAAACAACAAGTCTCCTCTGCCTTGCTCTGATGTGGCTGCCATGCTCGTAGGCAGTGGTGCGCATCCTCCTGGACCGGCTCAGACACAAACAACTTCAAAGCGCCGTCTAACCGCATAAACACGGAGCGAGACGAGAGCGTCCCCTGCATCGGGACTCATTTAAAAGCAAACAAGCGAGGGAGATGCATTTATTGATGTCCTCAGGAGCGACCGATACAACAGCGCAGGAATCTAATAAGAAGCTGACTCTCATGTGAAAAACTATTGGCTGCTTAAATGTGGGTTTGGGCAGGCTGGCTAATTGCTTTTCATAGCATGTCTTTCCTCAGGGATGTTGTTAACTTTTACGCACAGAACAAGGGTCCTGGCGGCGCTGTCGTTATGTAAACCCCAGAGGTAGGAGCTGGAACATCTGGGGTTTGTGATGTTGAAATGGAGTGCGGGCAACGTGAGGCCGAGCTTCCAGGAGAGGTCAGCGCGAAACAAGCCGACGTGTCCTTTAATTATCCATTTCCGAGGCTGAGTTTAGAGATATGCTGCCAGAGACGCGGAGATTCAATCTGTATCTAAACTGCAGTGGCAGTGAGTTCGTGCTGGACGGGCGACCTACGTGGTTTGATCTGCCTCTCCTGCTGCCTGCGTTGATGCTGAGATTGAACTGGGATAGCTCATCATAGCCTGCAACAACGGGACACAAAACATACCAAAGTCTGCTTTAAATCAGACTGTCTCCTCTTGTCCTATCTTATCCGAGTGATTTGTATTGCTTATGTTTGCACATAACGCCAAGTCAAACTCCTGCAAATCTAGATCTGGTCTGATAAGAGTAATGATGATACATTGTTTGAGCTGTATTTCTCCCCCTCATTACCCCCCCATCTTAGTACTTTTCAAAGCTGTTTTTTTTTGTATGGATGTCAGCATTAAGTCAAGATTGCGTGAGATTCAACTTGGACCATGGACCAGCTAGTAAAATGCAGAAGACATCGGCGAAGAGGTGAGAAAGACGAGTGCATGTACAGAAAGTGCAAATTCATGTATCACAGCATAGTGGTGCTACACAGTATAGTATAGAGTATACAGCTCTGTTTCCAAGTGAATCTCCTCGTCTTTGAGTCCTCTCCCTCTAAAACCTTTTCAAAAGTTATATTTATTTATTGCTTTAATTAACGTGCTCACTGAGTTGTACTGTTGATTGTTTGCATCTAGTAAAGCATTTTCTGGACCTGCTTTAAAAAGTGTTTCCTCCTCTCATGTTATTATCCTAATAAATAATCACATTGCTGTTGTTGTTGTTGTTATTATAGTAAGTGTATTTATGCCCGTCATCAATCTTTTCGGGCGATACGTCTCCAGACAGGATGAAAGCCTCTCTGTCAGAGGTCGTGGCAGTTTCATTAATTCCTTTATTAACTCATTGTCTACCACTGTGATATACGTGATGTCAGGTCAGTCCGCTCATGCGGATCCTGTCCGCAGCCTCTCCACCTCCACCGCTCCACCACTGCAGACTTTCTGCTCGAGTGCAACCAAACACTCGGGCTACACTTAACCCGAGAGAGACGGAGGGCTCGACAGGTGAGCGTCTTCAAAGGAAGGCCGCCGGAGTCCAGCCGGCGAGTTTATTCCTCCAGATTAAAATACAGTGACATTTCGTTTTTCTTCTTCTCCTTCTTCTTCTTTTTCCTTCTTTTACAAGGAGCTCTGTGAAATCCTTATTCTCTCACCAGGGTGAGACTTTAAAAGCAAGTGGCAGGAGAAACTTGTAATCTGTCCGCCCACGCTCAGTATTTGTTCCCCTTCATTTACTCTCATGAATCAGTAATAACATCAAGAGACAGTTGGAGTGTCAGAGGTTACGCTTTTTCTCTCGTGTTCATTAAGAGCAGATTTTAATCTAACGCTGAGTGTCATAAGACTGTCTGGTCCGTACAAATATATTTAATTGTTTTATTTTTTTTGCAGCTCCGGTGTATAATCACAGTCTTCAGTGGAGCGACTTGGGTTGCAATTATGTGATTTTGTACAAGTTGTTGATACTCTCTTGCACACATTTAATTACGGGTTTGTAAGTTCGAACTACTTCACAATCAGACGCGAATGCTTTAGAGACGAGTAACAAGGAAACTTGCATAAAATACAAAGCAAGTTGGTGGAGAGATCCATATTTTGGGAGGTGCTCTTGCTCACCATTTTGCCTAAAAACTGAGCAAACAGAAATGGAGTTGGCGCGTGTAGGAGGTTAACTTTGCTTAATATTAAGAAAGGAAACAAAGGGGAAAAAAACAAGCATGGCTATTTCCAGAGGCGAAAACATAGCGACTCGATTGTGTTTTCACTGAGACGTCAGGAAATGTTTGGTGTATTTCGCTGCTTTGTGACTGAACCAAGCTTGTTGTTTCCCTCTGTTTCCAGACTTTTTGCTAAGCTAAGCTATCTGGCTGCTGGCTGTCGGTCCACAGATATGAGAGTGGTATTGATTGTCTCATCTCACTCTTGGCAAGAAAAGTGGAGGAGTGCATTTCCCCAAATGTGGACGTGTTCCTGTCTACGGCTGCGAGCTAAAAGACAAAACAAATTAAAGTAAACACAGTGCCAGGGGAGGCCCCATACACCAACCTGGCAAAACAAGAGATGCTGTTATTCGGATGTTTATGGCCAAAGGCACTGATCGTCGCCATTAATAAACAATTACAGCTAAAAACCTGCATTTCAATCAAGAGATCATATCAGAGAGTGGTGCCAGTAAATGTTTCTCAAGCTGCTCAGTGCCGACATCTATCAATTACCATACCTGCGCTGCACCTCAGTGGTGTTGTGAAGGTCAGTTTCAGCCTGCTGTACACACACACACACACACACACACACACACACACACACACACACACACACACACACACACCATTCACTCTCAAACCCCCAACTAGAGGCTTTTTAGCATCTCCAGTCTACCCTAAAATGCTGTTTTTGGATTGCCAGGGAAACCAAAGCACCTGCTGAAAACACATGCCCACCACAAAGAAATGTACGGGGTCCAACCAGGAATATCCTTGCTGTAATGTGACCAGACTCTCCATCAAGCCACCATGCTGTGTGCTTACCTGTAGTCTGGTATAGTATATATAAATATGTAAAAAAAAAAATGCTGGACTGCTTGCAAAGGTGTGCAGCCCGTATGTTAAAACCTGCATATGGCATGTATCACACAGCAGCTGTTGGGGCAAACACGGTGGTACAAATTAGAAAACACTTCCTGCTGAGCCTGCACAGACACTTGACTCATTTCAGGGGAATGAAATAAAAGCACTTGAGAACCAGTGGACGCGGATGCTGTTCCAGAGACCCGTGGGATCGCCCGGATCAATGTCTGCTTCATCAACGCTTTGGTCTTGACCTGTTTATTCCTCAGATCGATCTAAGCTGTTTTGCCTCCAGGCATCTGTATAATACATGCGTGGCTGCCCGGCTGAGCCGTGGGAGAGCTGATGTACAAACTCCTACAGCGAGGTGGTAAAAGCCTCCTCCATTATTTTGTCTTTTTTATCAGATCTTTTTTTTTTTTTTTCATTTATCTGATCGTGCTTTCGGGGCTTGTGACTGCCGGCTTCAGTGCTGAACATTTCCCAAACCAACCGGTTTGTTTAACTCAGTTATACAGCTCGGCCATCAACAATTTTGGTCCATGTTAATGGGAATCCTTTGGAAACACTCTGAGCATAAAAGATGTAGTTAAATTTGCCGGAATGTAAGTGTCACAGCGATACTACGCTTCTGCAGAAAATGTACTGGGAAACATTAAAGCGCTGATTGCATGCACCAGCCAGTGTCCTCCAGTTTCATGAGGATAATGGCACATTTTCTGGGAAGGAAAAAATAGCTCCAAAGCTCATTTGGATTTGGATTAAATTTCAGTGAAACATTTAGCAAATGGGCTGATTACGGCTTCCTCCATTGTACGCCGTCAGCCGCGTCGCTCCGGGCTGTGCGGTGTTTTGACGTCTCAGATCCGTCACCTGCTTCTCTGAAACTTTCTATTCAACGTCTGAGTGTAAGTAGTGGGAGCGGTGACAGGGAGAGCACATGTGCCCTTAAAATGTAATTTGGAATTTGTGACAAGGAGAGAGACAGAATGAAAGCCTTCTGCCAAAAAAGAAAAAAAAATCTTCAATAATGCTCCATCTTACAAACAGCCAGGTGATATGAGTAGGCACTATTCCTCTCATCAATCCTGTGCACAGGTGTTAAGATGGAGACTGCCGAGGACAGAAAACGACTCAGAGGGCCACAGGCTGTGGTGAATATCAGACATTCTCTGGAAATGCAAAAAAAAAAGAAAACAATGTGGTATGAAAGCACGAGGGCATGGCTAAAATACTTTCTATTACTACTTTCTACAAATCCATCCATTCATCTGTTCATTCCCTGATGCGCCTCTCCAGCTCATGAAGATAAGGAATACATCCCGGACTGGTCACCAGTCCATTACAGGACACACACACCATTCATTCTCACACCTAGGACCAATTTAGAGTCTCCAATCATCCTAAACATACATGTTTTTGGACTATAAAAGGAAATCACAGAACCCGAAGAAAACCAAGGGAACAACCTCAAAACTCCGCTCCAAACTTGGCTTCACACCTTTGGAAGAGGAGCAACATTTTGGACCAACATCTCACGTCCACTCCACGATGTGCTTTGCACATTCAGCGACAGACTCATCCAACCCCCAGATGCAACACAGGAAGTCCAGACTGTTCAACTCATCCCTCAGAGTCTCACGCCCAGGAGTCAATAGACCGGCCCCTGGACTCACTGGACTCACATTACTCTTTTCAGCACATGTACAATATTTATATGCATATTTATTACAGTTCACTGCGACTGAGTGCAACACTCCCACCCTGTACATCATGCTGCTAAACAGGGCTGAGCAGATATGCTGTTATATTCTTACCCAAACTATTCTTATTCGATCCATTCTGCGTTTTGCACATTTCCATTATAGCCCTGTACCATATATTTATTCTTTGAGAATTATCATTTTTCTCACCCTTTCTATTCACCACAACATCTGCGCTCAGAGAACCAGTGTAACAAATGCAATTTCCCTCCAGGAATCGATGAACGTTTTCTGATTCTGATTCATCCACCACGTGGCCAAAATAAAGCGTGCGTCTCCATTTCATTTTGCAAATCTCGCTCTGCTCCAGATACGAAACAAACAGCCCAGCACCGGGCTGACATGGACGTGCTTCAAAATGTGTATGTGACTATATGTGACTTCCGACAAGAGGCAGAAAGCATATTTGTGCCGTGCCAATGGTTATAAAACCTCTTGGTACAGAATGTACTATAAAGCAAACAGTGCGGCGTATAAAATGCAAAACGCACTCCACGGGTGAGCTATAAATTCACCCGTGATTTGATTCGATGTGACAAACTAGACGCTTAGGAGGAAAGGATACTGCGACAGAACACACGGAAAACAGTTTGCATTACATAACGGAATATCATGGAGGAGTACGCCTGTGTCTGACATACTATGTCAGGGCACTGTTATGAAATCAGCATTGAAATGCACGGCTACCAAACACAGACTGAGGGGCTGGGGGGACTGATCCGTATCAGCCTTAAAGGAACGAGACCCGCAGATCGTCAGAGCCACAATCGTTGTTTCTGTTATTCTCAGGCAGCCGCAGCCTTATCTCGGATTTACAGTCAGAATCCAATCAATGAGAGGGTAACAGAGGTTCAATCCCTGGATAGAAACCAGGAAAGCCCGGCAATGCTCTTCCTTAAACATCTTGTTAAATGTAAATTGTGTTTTTTTGCTTTTTTAAATTTCTGTTTGATTAAAAACACCTCCAACCTCGTGTTTACCGATAAACACGTGTAATCGTCCTGATTATTTCATTATGGCCCTGTGCCCTGACGAGAGCAGCAGTGGATGCCGAGTGCCTCTTCCTCCTCCCCCTCATTCTCCAGGATCTCAGTCTGTACCGCGGGAAGCCCTCAATTATTCATGCGCGAGCATGGTGGCTGGATCTTTAAGTCTCTATTAAAAGTGGAGGTCAAACAGAAAGCAGATTGAGCCTGCTTGAGTGCGGCGTGCAGTCAAGTGGGCCGCTCCATCTCTCAATGAAAAAATACAGCTGGAGAAAGCGAAGGCGAGTGAAAAAAGCCAGACATCTGTGTTTGTTTAAACCACCGATTCAGAGTTTTCACATCTTGCCTCCCTCCGTGCTGTCAGATTTTTTTATTTTTTTTTATTCATTTTGCTCGATCGCCTCAGGATCTGATGACCTTGTGGGTTGGGCGGAGGTCAGACGCGCTGAGTCAGAGCCTGTCCGGCCTTCCACCGCACACTTCAGGGGCTGACTTGGCTCCAGAAATGGGTCATACGCTCGCTAAAGGCGGGTGACACATGGCTGACTGTACAGTTGTACAGTAAATGCATTAAGGAGGAATTACCTCACAGCAGCGGTGCGACAGCGAGCAGTTGTAATCTGATTACGGGTGACAGCTCGTTATTATTGCCGTTATCATTGGGGGGGGGCATCACCTCAAGGTAAGAACATACTAAACTGCAGGAAACACCTCAAGCTAGTGGCACACAGTGTAAATCGCCTATTTTGAAGCTAATCCACTGTGACACGTTAACAAGTTCACTCCTCACTATGCCTGTCGGTGGAAAAACTTTTTTTTTATCTTGATCTTTAAACTCAACAGTGATAAGACAAACAAAGTCTCACTTAAAGTAGCTAGTTGTTAGACATCGCACCTTGTATCTGAGGTATGGAAAAACGTTTTTTTCTACTGGCTGACATATTAAACCCATCCATTCATTACTCTATGCGTTACCTGCTTTGGCTTAATGGGGGTCACCTGTAGCATTTACACTCACACCTATGGGCATTTCAACTCTCAAAGCAATCTGAACATGCATGTTTTAGGACTATGCGGGAGAAAACGTCTGACACTGGGAGAACATGTAAAATCCACACATAAAGACTCTCAGCACAACCCAGGAGTAGAACTGAGGACCTTCTTGTTGTGAATTGAACGTGCCCATCCACCATGCAGCCAGAAGCATGCAGCCACCATTTGCTTTATTTGCCAATTTTTATGTGATAAGAAAAGAGTTACGCATGGAGATGCAGTACTTCATTGATGCATTCATGGATGCAGTCATGTTCTATAGCAGGGGTAGGGAACCTGTTCCACAAAGAGCCATGTGGCTGCAGGTTTTTCTTCCAACCGAACAGCAACACACCTGATTTGGCTTATTCAATCAACTGATTTGAGACTTCAGGCAGTCGATGGGTCAATCTTTGTCCTCTGGATAGGTTGGAACAGCAACCTGAAACCACATGGCTCTTTCTGGAATCAGGATCCCTACCCCTGTTCTATAGTCAGAGTCACGAAAATGTTTCTTATGACTGTCCCCAGTCCCATGACTAAAACACAAACTGTGGAGTTGTCATTGCTGACCTCAGAGGCCTCGCCCGGAGACAGGCAGTTCCAGTTGCCGCAGAGGTCAGCATGATATAAGTGTTCAATAATTTACTGTGGCTCGCAAATGATGTGAAGTAAATTGGAAAATGCTTCCTCACCCCAGCGCCGAATTAACCATGGATCACTGGAGGAAGAACTCACAGCGATCCAACGGTTGTCGAGGTATTTGAGTCTAGACCGATCGACGGGCCGACCTCACACACACACACACACACACACACACACACACACACACACACACACACACACAGCCTCGCAGAGCTGCAGATCTTCTCTCCCACTTCAGGATTTTCTTTTTCTTCGGGCTTCATGGCTATTTTTGTTTTTCACCTGCATCACTGTGCAAGTCTGATACCTTCAGTATCAAGAGTTTTACCTGCACTTGTCTGCCTTTTTTTGTTTTATTGTTACTGCGGTTATTAAGTGTGCATTTTGGCTCCCTGTAGGAACTGTAAACAGCTTCATGGTCTCCCATCTCGACTCCTCCATCTTTTGTTTTGTATATGAACTTGCGGTCTGCATTCCTCCATTAAGTATGGCCACATACTTTCGGGGGCTGAAAAGGGGCAGCTGGTTGAAAAAATGACACAAAAGTCTATTTTCAGACTCAGATTTTAAGTCACATCTGTGTGGACATGTTCGCTGACAGATAGTGAAGACTGCAGGGGAGGAGGGTGCAGTGCCTCAACAATACTGCTGTGGCCCTGGCATGGATAATGCAAGGGAGTGCGGCTCAAAATAACATCAGAGTTAAGAGAAGTAGAAGGGATTTCTTTAAAGATTAGAGCAAATTAGTTGGAGCAGAGCTGGGAGAAAGTAGAGAGAGGATCCCACTTCGTCGATGATTAGCTGGTGAAAAATCAGAGAAATGCAGCTGGGAAAAAAAAAAAAGTGAATGCAGACACACAGACTGGGAAACGTCTGGGAAACTTTCACCACTCGACCAAATATAGTTATAGCCAAGATGCTCGGGCTGTTTTTTTTTTTTTTGCCAGCTGATGCTTTCCAGGGCATGATTCAGAGGTGTGAGGATGACATGAGGCGCCACGTGAGGAGGAGAGGGTTTTCAGCCTATGAGCAAATGGGATTATCTTGTCAGAGCTGGAAGGACATTCCAGCAGCACTTGTGGTGGTGAAGGAGAAAGAGAATGAATCCTGGACATCATGAGGCAGGTCACGGGTTATTATGCAGGACGAGCGACGGTCTGAGTGTCTCGAGCTGTGGCTTCTTCAACGGGTTACGTCTCGGTTGCGTTTAAATCGTTTTTTGCAGTGTTTTCTCATGCTAAATACATAAAGACGCTTTGAAACAACAAAACAGCCTGCTTGGGATGAGAGGAGCGAGGGGCACGTATAGCGCACATTAAAAATTGCATTAATAGCTGTATGAGGAATGAACCTCCGGGACTCCCACCATATCCATGAGTCCATTATCTAAGCCACTTTATATACCTATATTACACAGGGGTCCAGCTGGAGTCTGGCCCAGTGCCCAGATGGTGAAGGCAGGGAATACACCCAGACAGGTAACTCGTCCATCACAGACTCACCATTCACTCTCACACTCAAACCTGGGGGGCAATTTAGAGCCTCCAGTCAATTTGATGCATTTTTTTGGACCATGGGAGGAACCCAGAGAACGGAGAAAAAACACACTGATACAGCTAGGGCTCAAAACCAGGTCCGTCTCGCTGTGAGAGCTAACCACTCAACCACCATGTCGCCCGTATTTTACAAGCGAACGGTCTTTTGTTGAGCCGTTTGTCTGCAGCTATTTCCGGGTGTGGGCTTCTTGCGGAGATGAGACGATGCCGTTTGACAATCTGACAAACACGCTGGAAGCGCCCTGATGCCTTTAATAGCGTACAGACAGGAGACTATGGTGCTGTCACTTCTCTTGTATGGGGGATGTAGTAGGCGGGAGCATCTTTGGCATGTTGAGACTGAGTTTGACAAAGACAAATCAGCAGAATCGCGCAAAAAAAAAAATTCAGAGAACAAACATGCGGCGACAGTGGGCTGGAGAACGCTCCTTCATACAAAGCTGGTGGTGTCAAAACAGCTTTGTCTCGTCTCGTCTTGTCTCGCTTTTAATTGCTTATCTGGGTCCGGGTCACGGGGAAAGCAGTTTCAGCAGGCTAGCCCGGATACTGGCAACCTCCACGAACTCCTCCAGAAGGATCCCGAGATGTTTTCCCAGCCAGCCGAGCAATGTGATCTCTCCAGCACGTCCGCTTTGAGCCCCTTCTGGATCTCTCAGCTCTTTGGCTTTGCTGTTTATTGTTTTTGCTGATTCATTGATTGATTGATGTCAAGATGAAAGCTTCAGATTTTACATCGCCTGATGTGTTCACAAACATGTGTGATGTGTGATACAGTAAATATGACCAGATGTTCTGACTAACAGATGCGCACTGCAGGAAGTCCCTCAGACTCGTGGCTCTTACCTGGAGCAGGTGCCAACCTCTGATCCACAGATTTCTGCTAACATATCACCACGTATCACCACATCAACAACCCTGTGTTCATTAACTATTAATTATTAAGCTTTGCGTGGCGATAGATAAAAGTATTGACGCGACTTTTGGACAGGGTCTGTAGTGCAAGTCGTGGGAGGGAAAGGCACTTTAGCCCGAACACAATGAGGTCGGGTACAGATATCCGCACGCCCGCCCACACGTGTCCAAACAGCTGTCATTACTCTCACACGAGATGATCGGCGCTAAATCAGGTCCTCGTTGTTTCTTGCTTTCTCAAATACCAAACAACAATGCAAGATATACACTGCAACGGCGTGTTTGCTCGGCAAACTTTCTGGCTGAATGCAGCAGTGCTGTCGTCTTCCTGCACCTTGAGCAGTCATTTCTTTAAAGGCACCAGCATTGTCTGTAATAGCTGCTGTAATAGCCCCGCATCAATTACTTCCTTACAGGAAAGACAAGCAATGAAATAGCTTCTGGAATCGGAGTCCAATCTCTGCAGAATGTGCTGGAAGGGCAATTTTAGAGTAATAAAAAATACGAGCTTGATTAATCTGAAATTCGAAACCAATTACAATAGCATTAAGAGCTCCTCTGGGGAACCTGTACCTCCATGGAACCTGGCACATGCAGCTGCGGAGGAAAAATGAAATTAATATATTAAGGACGACACAGTTGTTCCACAACTTACAGCATTATAAGAGCAAAGCAGGCTTGAGTAATAAAGCCTGAATCATGAGTTATGTCTGATCTGTGGGAAATTTGCAACCAATTGTATATATTTCATCCAAGAGCAATTGGATCTGAGCCACGGCTTGGAGAGCACGCAGCAGCACAATTTGATCAAATAGACTCGGGGAAAAAAAAAAAATGAAAAAGAAAAAAGGAGAAGGTATGAATCCAATATACAGGTTGTGTGATCGCTAATGCTTTTTTGTTCCTAAATATGAAGAGATAAAATTCACGATCGATTCAAAGCGAGCCGGGAAGAGAGAGGGGAAATATGCGACTTCAACCTCTCAGTGATACCACCCCCCCCTCTTTTTTCTCTCTCTCTGTCTGACAGAGCATTTCCCCAGAGCCTCAGCTCAAACTGCAGAACCACTCTGTGTGGCAACTGTTGAACAAAATGGACCCGCACAAGAAGGAGGGGGAAAAAAATCCCCCAGGAAAAGAGGGCAGGAAGAAAATCAATGCAAGAAGGGGGATTTTAAAATAGAAAGAGAATCAAGGGGCTGGGGAGTTTCAAAAGAAAAGGGGGAAGAGGAGAGCAGAAAGGTGAGGGAGGAGGATGGGAATGGTGTGTGTGTATGTGGGGGGGAGGGGGAGGGGGGTGTAGAGGATGTAAAAGATCGGACTAATGAAAGGATCACTGACAGAATGGGCTTTTGAAAACATGCGCACGTCCTAACGCCTCATTTGATCCGGGGACGTTCATTTCTGTGGTGGGGAACGCCGTTTTTTTTCTGAGAGAGCAAAGGAGCAGTCTGGTTTGAGCGCCACAGTAAGTGCTGCTGTCTGGGTGGCTTGCAGTGGAGGCTGTGAGAAAGACCGAGCTCGCTAATGAGCACACGGGGAGAGTCTGCCTGCCTGTTCAGCTGGGGGTATTTTGAAATATATTGCAACCAGGAGACTGGGGCGGAAAGTTAACTCAAGCTGTCAAAAAAATCTTTCCATCTGGGTTAATTGCTCGGGGAAAGGGAGCTCCGTGATTATCATTAGAGATGCTGTTTTATTTTCAGAGTGGCTGCACAAATGCACCTGTTACTTCAGTTTCAGTTTCAAAACCTTTTTTGCGTGTTAACGCTGAGCGTGGACAGCTTTTGAAAGTCAGGTGGTATTACTCTTTTTTTTGTTTTCATCTTTGGAGCGGTTTTATTCAATTCTCCTCGCAGCTTCACAACCCATCAAGAGCATTTCAGACGCTAAACATTTTGCCCCAGTCTCATCTCCTTAACGCCATTCGCCGGTTCGTTGCCACTATGAAACTAATCGTCCGATTTAAATGGGATCTGGTGAAATGGTGCAGCGTGGGGAGACACAGTAGCAGTATCGTTTCACAGCAAAAAGGTCCCTGGTTCGACTCCCTCGCTGTGTGGAGTCTGCATTACTATATACGTGGTAGAAACCTGGAGTATCTGGGGAAAAATAATCTCACAGACTTTCCAGATACTCTCGGTTCCTCCCACATTCCAAAAAAACAGGTTTCGAGACTGGATATCGGAGACTCTAAATTACCCCTGGGTGTGAGTGTGAGAGTGAATTTGAGACCTGTCCGGGGTGTATATTCTCTGCCTTCAGCCTATGAAGGATGGCGATGGGCTCCGGCAGAAGCCCACAACATCGTTAAGGTGCAAAGCAGGTAGAATAATGGACGGACGGACAGTACGGCAGAGACAATGGAAAAAGCCCATTAAACTTTGACGCTCGTCTGAATCAATTTTCAATTCTCTCCTCACCCTATGGACCTGTTGCACCTATGGATGCACTAATTGCAACGGAGTTTCCACCCATAACTTATTGACTCGCTCAGATTTTTAGTTAATTGGACATTTCCCTTGATGTGTGTGCTGCTAACACAGGTAAGTAGACGACTTACTCTGTTTTTACACTTTTAAATTGGGAGCTGTATCGTGTTTCATTCTGACCACTGAACCAAGTCTACATCCTCTGTTCCTGTGTGGGATTTTTTTTTTCTTTTCGGTCAGTGCAATCTACTCTGTACATATTAAGGCGGTTTATAGCAAAAAATAGACAAGGCTTGTGTTTTTCCCTCTGGTGGTGATGCTGCAGCAATGAGGATGCTGCTGTGAGCGGTGAACTCGAAGGTCTATTAGGTTACAGAAGTCAGAAAAAAGGAATAGAAAAAAAGGGGAGAAATAGAGGAAAGGACAAACACCTGCCCGTACCTATGAACTGAAAGAAGTTGTACGTAGTGAAACGTGTGTAGTATGTCAACACCGATATTATTATCATTACAGTAACTTCTCATCTGCGATGGTTGTTCCTCAAGCTGCACAGAAATGCCTGTTTACAGTGTGGGCCAAAGGGGTTTTAAATCAAATCAGTGACAGTTGCAAAAACTCTAAATTAAACCGCATGTGGCTTCATTAGATGTGCAGACCTCCAGACCAAATTAGGGCTGTGCAGCTGATTGCACAGAGAGTCCACGGGCTCGTCTTAACATTATCACCGAACAGTCCTCTTGTTCTCTGACTGAAATTGCACCGAAATGTCTGCGTGTAATGGATACCCCACCTCCCTGTGCCACTGCAGTAGTAATAACCTCGGGTTTTAGCACTACAACGTGGTCAGGCTCTCCATTATGACCACTCAAACATAAAACCAAAGCTGTGCCGTAAAACAGAGGATCAAATATTCCACATGGAGCCCGCTGTGATGATTTCCAACCTCACAGCTGCTGCACACTCCGGAGGAATTGTACGACTAAGAGACATCGACACAGATTCTAGAAAAAAACAAACAAAAAAACATCCATTTATACATGCATTATAGATGTCGCAATGGACAGGCATTATGGGGCAACTTGAAGTCTTCAATCGACCTAAATGTGAATGTTTTTGGAGGAAACTTCAACTTGCAGTTATTCCTGGAATAACTTGCAAACTCTACACAGGAAGGCCCTCGTTCCCAGCAGGATTCGAACCAGGGACCTTCTTCTAACTCAATCATTGATGAAAACAGGTTTACGTTTGCATTGTCGCCTGAATGCGGATTTGAGAATAGTTTAATTTGTACGGACGAATCCTGCACGAGCACGACGATGGTTCCTGTTAACCTTCACCGCTGGTTAAACCCTCTCGGAGGCCAAAAGTTAGCGGGAACGTGACGTGTTGCGGAGATGACACTCACCAGGCCTGAGACTTCCTCCTGGGCACGCTCTGTCTCGTCCACTTGGAGTGAGGGGTCAGGTGATAAATCAGCTGACGGCAGATCTTGTTGGTGGACTTGAACGAGTCGGTCTCCTGCAAGACACGTAAATATGGCCGGATGTAGTTCATGGCGACAAATTCATGAATAAATGCAGGAAGGCATCAAAATACTGAGAAGACACTGTGGGAAAGAAAAAAAAAGCCAATAGATGGTATATTCTCATTATGTCGAAGAAGAAAGGCATCTGTTTTCAAAAGGTTAGATGAATGGTTACGAACACTGGATGCCTGATCTTCCTCCCTTTCTCTCTTTGCTGTAAACTACAGATGTGCTGATTATCGCAGCCAGAGAGTCTTTCTCTCCCTTTGAATACAGCTGCGGAAACATTAATTTATTTTGCCTCGCTCCTGCTCCGTGTCTCTCCCCTCCCTCCCCCTCCCCTCCTCCTCATCCTCCTCATCCTCCTCCTCCTCGCTTTCTTCTTTCCTCTCTTCCTCCTCCGTCAAAGCCTTTAAATGGAATGGGTTGTGCTGAGCAGGGTAAATCTAATTAATGGTACAACACAACAACAAGAGAGAGGCAATGTGGCGAGAGAGAGAAAAGACAGGGGCAATTTACCTTAAGGCGATTAACCATTCCTGCTGCCACTCCTTTTTGCTCGGGCGACACACGAACACGCCTCGTACTTCAAAACATCGAGCGCTGCTGTTTCAGCCGCTCGGCTGAATGAACATGACTTTACAGCTGCGCATACTGATTCGTCATGTGCAAGCACTCTTGGAAAATGTGAGTCCGTGGTCTGGAAGAATCAACAGAGTCTGCAAATGTGCATTACCGGGACTTTGCGAGCATTACGAGACATTAATTACAGATCTGTAATCCTCGGTGCCTTCCGGAGAGAAAGTATGTCATATTAACTGACTGACATGAGCTTCAAAACATTCACAAACCACGTATCTTTAAGCCGCCAATATGTCCTGGGATGTATAATGTAAATAAATCTCAGTGTGGCGGCTCGGGGCCTTAAATCCAGCACGCTGCCTCTCTACACCCTCATCACGTCTGACACGGTACCCCGCCACGGGTCGCCAGACAGTCAGGAGAACACTGCTGCCAGCTCCTCGTCCTGCCTCCCTCCATCCCTCTCCTCCTCCCTCCATCCCTCCATCCCTCATGGACTTCCCTGGCCAAAGAGAACCCAGATAAGATTAGGGTGTCGTACCGCTGATTAGCATCTGGACTTGGTTAGTGAAAAACTAGACCACAGTGGTTTCATCTCTCTGCAAAAGAGATAACTCCAGACTTTAGATAACTGTAATGGCTGCCGGGTCTGTGTTTTACAGCCACTCTGAGCCGCCTCTCTAGTGCCTTCACCCTCATACCCTAGTTTGAAATGTAATTTGAATTTTAATATCTCTGATTTGTATGCCATGCTACAAGTGGATGAGCTGACACCCCGGTCTGGGTAAATCACAATTTCTGTCTTAAAGGACCAGTCCTTTCTTTTACTGGCCGTACAAATCTGAAAGCAACCCACATGTTTAATTGACGAGGATGTCTTAATGAGGGAAAATCAACATTTTGCACATTCAGTCCGTGTACCGAAAAGTGTAGGCCTGTTGCACTGCTGTTTACAAACAAGAGTGAGATGACAGCATCAAAAACCATTAATAATTCACAGCCATTTGTCTGGCATCAGTCTTTCCCTGTCAATCAGCCTGAGAGTGATGGTGCTGCTCTAGCCTTTTGTGTTTGGACTGGACCATTAGGAGACCTCCCCGGGGTTGATCTGTGAAGTCTCCTTTTGCTTTTACAGAACATGTGAAAACGTCAGGCAGTCCAAATTAAACAGATTCATTTCAAGTAAGTGAACTTGTTGTTGGGGGGAATTCAAAGAAACTGGAAGTTCAATCTAGGCCCAGCTGATGTGAAAACCAAAAATTGTAATTAAATCTGTTTCTATAATGTGACAAAATTTGTTTGAGTTAGATAAAATTACCTTAAGTTGAGTGTTTATATAATATGATGCTTTCAAGGGGCTAGGATAAGGATATATATCTTTACTGTGGGTTAATGTGAGCTTTCGTCTACATCCTGTTGTTCCTCTGCCACTAGAGGGCTTCATCACTTTGACGTAAATGTGCCGCTTGGCTAGTCTTCTTGGGAGTATGTCGAGTTGTATCAAAAGAATTTCTTTGATTATTATTGATGTCACTATCCCTCTTTTCTGGCATAAGAAAAGCACGAAACACGACAAAAACCCGTGGACGAGGGAATAATAACAAACTCTGCTTTCCTCTTTTACACACATCCAGCTAATCAAACTGCGATTTTATCAGCCGTTTCTGAACCTTTTCCCTCCTACAAACAGCCAAAGTTGTCTGAGGCCTGGAGCACAGGCAGAGCTGGCAGCACAGAGCGGACTCCTCAGCGCCAGCTCTCCCAGTTTGATCCCAGTGCCACCTGTCAGAGCGCTCAAAGAGCTCTCGTCGTTAATGCCAAAGCCAACCCGCCGGCCCTGTTGACCTCAGCGTGTGATAACCACTGGGCACCTGCCTACGCTTTTCCAGTGCCGGGCGGCCAGGGTGGATTATCTCACACGCCTACGGGTCCGACGGGTCCTGCGGCACAGCGGCGCACTGTGCTGAAAGAGCACGGGAGCAGCTGGATGGGAGCAGAGTGGGAGCCTGACCCCGAGCCTCCCGTCGGCCCTGCCATTCATCTCTGACCTCTGGCCACAGCATCCAGCCTGCAGAGGTCCCCTTTGTACTGTGGCTGCGACCGAGGGTGAGCTCTCCTCCAGAATGTCGAGTGGAGCTTTGCCACAGAGTAGGAAGCATTCTGTATGCGATTGTTTTGCATTGGTGATTACGGTAAAAACTCTGGATTTTTGTTTGAGGTCGATCACAACATTTGTTGTTTCTACCGCTGCGAACGTGAGAGGTGGACCTTTTGGCCGGAGGCAGGCAATCTGCTTCCACTGTAGACTGCACAAACACTGGATGCGTTTTCTGTGATATCATCCATCTGTTTCTCAATGCTCATTACGAGGCTCATTCATGGATGTCTCCATTTTAGGACGGCTGGCTCATCCAAAAATGTGCAAAGAGGTGGAGTTTGGTTGGATGTGAGGCGGGCCGAATGAGGCCAGCCTCCTCTAACGAGCGACTGAGCTGTCAACCAAACGGCCATGACACGAAGCCACATCAATCTAAGCCTTAATGTAATTAAAATAAGTGAGTTACGCAAGAACTCACTCTCTGCACAGTTTACAGGCTGCACAGCCTGAGCCAATGAATACTATACAGGGTCCTTACATCATAAAAGTTAATATTTCACCCGAAATTGAACACATTTTAGAGACCAATATATGCACAGTGTTCTATTATACTAATGGCTTAACACCTACAGTCTCATTTTCCATGCTTGAACGCTTCTGCAGTTTGCTGTAGCACGAGCTGGCGGCTCGATGTTGTCACAGGAGCATGACAACAAATATGACACGTGCACTACGGCATGGCTAATAAACGCAGATATGCTGTGGATCGCCTTTCCAATTTGCGTCCCGTTAATTAATTGAAGTCTGTTATGTTTTTAATGAGCGCCTATTTCGCAATCAATGAGCATGATAATTAAGATGAGAAGAAAGAAAGAAAGCCATTCCAGACTGGAGTCTTACTCTTTTTGGACACTGCAGGTCCCGGGCGAGACTGAGCAGCAGCTCGTGGGAAATGGGATCCACCAGGTTGAGGAAGGCAGCGTTCTTGTACAAAATGTCATTGAGCGACGTTCCCTGGAGTCCCAGATCCTGCAGGATGAGAGGAAAATTTAACAAGAGAGCCACGGTTCACTTTTGCTAAAACTTAAAACTACAATGTAGCCATAATGACACAAATTTGATCATAGTGGCCAAACAGAAGGAACCAGGCTTGATTTAATATTCCAGTGACATTTCGTGGATAGTTTAATGAAAATAGATTGCCGATGTTTAGAAGCTTGGTTCATCATCCCCTTTCATTTTTCCCTCTTATCATGCTGTGAGCTGATAAGGTTTTACCATCAGCGCAGATGATTATAGTGTGTGTGTGTGTGTGTGTGTGTGTGTGTGTGCGTGTGTGTGTGCGTGTGTGTATGTGTATGTGTGGATACATGTGTGGGGTGCTGAGAGCAAAGTTACGATAAAAGTGTCTTTAAAAAAAGTTTTTCTACTCTCAAGTGAGGAGAATAAGATTCCTCTTATTTCATTTTTGGTTTTGCTGGTGGGACTTTTCTTTTTTTTCCACAAATCACAAATCTGGACCATCTGGGGGAAATACATTTTTTATATTCTTTATTTTGGATCATGTTCAATGTCTAGAAACTCTTAAAACTTGGAAGACGGAGGACAAACACCCACGCGTAGACTATGTAAACTATGTCCAAGAGTGCAGTGAAGGAGAAATCAGACAGAAAATGAATATATGAATGCATAGACAACATGGTGAACAGTATTGCATTACATTACATTACATTACACAGACAAAAGTGCCCTTAGGTGTGGGTGTGAGAATGAATCGTGTGAGTGGGTATTTTCTATACCTCTGCAACACAATAATAAAAAAATACAATAAAAGAATACAATACAGTAGCGTCTGACTTCTCTTGATTGTGCATGAGATTGGCTTTCAAGACTCTACAGAGGCTTTGAGATGTTGCGCATACATGGATTTATAGGTCTATAACTTCGAGTAGCTCTCAGTAAACAAACAAAACATGGCATCGCTGGAAGGCTAGGAGGGGGAAAATACTTCTGTGTTTCACATCTCTGTGCCTGTGATCATCTGCATTCGTGAGTGAAAGACGAACAAAGATAGACACGGAAAGCAGGACACATGCCCGGAGGGCGGATATATATCTGAACCGTCTCACGGCTCCGTCTGCTTGCAGAGACGCTTTAAATACGGCGACTTCAGGTAGCGCTAGCGGTGCTGACGTGTCATTAGCAGCCGCTGTTTGAGACGTAACGCTTTCAGACACATCAAATAGTCTCAGCAGCATGCGGCATCCACAGCCTTTTCAGAGGGGAGACCAACACACGCACACACACACACACACGCACACACACACACACACACACACACACACACACACACACACACACACACACACACACACACACACACACACACACACACACACACACACACACACACACACAGAGTCAGAGAGGGAAGGGAAAAAAAACAAACAACAAGCAGCAGGGAGGACCTGCAACTGAGCAGATGAAACAAAATGATGAAAGGTCGGAAGCAAGAGGAATGAAATTCAAAGAAATAAATCTACATTTCTCTCCTAATCCATAAGAGCTGAAAGATGTTTTCCCTCTGCTGCTGTTACGTCAGTGACATAACCACCACCTCCACCACCACCACTGCTGCAGCTGCTGCTGCTGCTGCTGCTGCTGCATGGGAACAACAGGGCATCGACGTGACACCGGACCTGCGTCCTGTTGTTTACAGCCATGACTGTTTTCTATCACGTAAACCAGAAGGAGCTGACGGATGAACGCTGTCATCTCTGTGTGAACCGGGAAGGCTTTTTAAGCCAGGCAGACTGGAGGCTGGAGGCTGGGGCTGCGTACACGCTCTGACAGCTCTAACTCTTCGGGGCACAGCGGAGAGCAAAGAGGAAAACTCCCATCAGCACTTTCTCCTCCTCCGGCTTTTTGGGTTGATTTATTGCAGCCGAGCTCTGCGGGATTCCCTAACGCCGGTCTATCCTCCAGACCAGCTTCCCCCCGTCCAATAAAGCTCATTTAGCGCGGGGTGCCCACATGCGTCCCTAAATGGAAGATTATTTTATGATGACGAGGTCGAGTTAAGCAGCTGCAGCATCAGATAGGAGCCCTCTCTGTGCCGCTTTGCGGGGGATTCGCCCGCGCAGTTCTCGACGCGTCGTACACACACACAGATCTGATCCAGTGGATTAATTTTGACTGATTCCTAATCGTAAAAGCATGAAATGTTTTCCCATTTGTCGCATATGTGCGTGCCGTTCGGATCGCACTGCAAATGTCCTCGCGAAAGCCGCATATCTAATCTTGACGTCGGCTTCTTCACACACACACACACACACACACACACACACACACACACACACACACACACACACACACACATACACACACACACACACACACAAAAAAGTCTGAATAAAGCGATGAGCGCCGGATCTCAGAACACCATCCCACACATCCTGTTCATTAGAATCCAATTAAACATACTGCACAGCGTGACCGATCCAGACCCACGGTTTTCTGCCGCAGTGTGACAGGCATGTCACAGCTGTCAGGTATCTGACCTTCCAACTCCACTTTTTGTTTACCGACTGTTATTTCCTGCGACAGGAGGATTAAACGTTCTTGACAGGATTGGTAAAATGTTGTGACCTTTTACGCAATCACGACGAGAGTGAAAAGCTGCTTTCCTTGGGATTCAAAATCACAAATAGCCTGTGTAGCCTGTGGCTGCGATCCACAGGTTTATGTGATAGAGGACATAAGGGGAGTATGAGAAATAGTGTCTTCTTGTTGACATGTAGGTACATATCGCTGCTACAGAGACAATTCGTCCCACTCTAGTCCGATTTTCCAGCCTAAATGAACACTTTTTTTTTTATCTAAACTGAATTCAAGAGCTACCAGGAGGGTGTCCCCTTGGTGTCCAAGCTTTGGCAAACAAATGGTCATTAAACTCCAGTACATGAATTTTAATCAAATCTCTTCTGAAATTTATGCTGTAGCTACAGGCCAATTGAACCAAGTGCCAGAAACTTGACCTTTTGAATGTTTTTCTTACATTTTTCCAGTGGTCTCAGATTGTGAAAGTCATCCCGGAGGCTCATTGAAAGACGCAGCTAGACATTTTGGGTTAATGAGCTTTGTTTACTTTCCTGCTGAGAATGACTTGACAAGATGGATGCCACTGTCAAAGTGGGAAAGGACATGAAACAAGTGTATCATTTCAATGACTGGATGGGCAATTACATGATCACGGAGGAATTAAAATCTGCAGCAGTTGGAAATCTCCCAACCAAATACAACATGCATACGCTGGGACTGTAGAGTGCCGTCTTCAGAAACAACACCTTAATTAGTGTCTCCTCCATCACTGTGCACCGGTAACTCCGTGTGCATGTCGTGGAGCGGAAGTGATATGAGTATTTGCTGATTCTTTGTTTACTAATGAATATCTAGAAGATCCCAAACTAATTAACTTAATGGCCCAGAAGGCAGATCTGCGATGGAGACGGAGCGCGGGCGCTGCGGTTATTGGCTCCTCGTTGTAATGACTTCCTCAGCGTGAAACGGAACGTTTTCCAGCGTCCGTCCGTCGTCTCGAGGCGATTATCCTTCCCACGAATCCGCCGGGCTCGTGAGAGAGGAGATGCCTCTCCGCTACCGGGGGTGCAACGGCGGGAGATCTACAGCCGGTGTTTCTGCCAGCGCTGAAGTATTGTTAGTCAGACTCTTGGCTCGGGCCCCAGCCACACACAACCTCAGTGAGAGATGGCGCGTTCCTGCTTCGTGAGCACTTTAGGTTCGGCGCTAAGGGGGAGGCAGTCCCTCGCTTACAGACGGCAAAATTCACATGTTGATCTTTAAAATCCCCCCCCTCCTCTCCTTTTTTTTTTCTTGACGCGTGAGTCACGTCTTCCGGCTGCTCTGCATGATTGCGAGGACTTAAACCAACGCCACACCCTTTGGTATCCTCGCTCAGACGGCTCCTGAGCAGAGCAGAAGAGATTCCCTCAAATCTGCTTTCAGTTCGACTCCCCTTCGCCTCTCCTCTGCGTTGTTGCCTGCTTTAATCTGCACACATCTGTATAATTTATTCAACGGCATCGTACAGATGGGCAGGGAGTTTTCATGACAGGGGGTTCCTCTTGATCAGAACTGCTTTTGTCTGAACTTCCAAACTGTTTCCCTTTGATCAAACCGCAGCGACCAGAAGGTGGTGGAAAGCCGGGGCCGGGCTCTGAAACCTATTTGCTTTTCCCTCTCTCTGGTTGGGGTAACTCTTCAGAAAGCGAGGATGAGACCGTGGAAAAAAAACGTTCCACGGGAAAGTGTCTTAGTCGGGAGCCATGAAGCTGATGACAAAGAAAGTATTTGCAGAAAGCTGCGCAACAGGGACAGATTATAGCTATTTAACAGAGCCACAGTGAGCAAATGAAGACGTATAAACTGCATCCACTAATGTGGATTTGTGTACTTAGCATTCTTGCTTATGCACAGTGTGGCTTGAAACAAAGTCATAGAAGAGACTGATGGCAGGAAGAGACATTTGGGCTTCTTCGATCTCGGCCTCAGCCCTGAAAAATAGCTTGTACAGACAATCCCTCAGCTATACGTCATCCGTTGGAACAAAAACAATAAAAGCGTCAGTCACCTAAGATCATAAACTTTGTCACATTTAAAAGAATGAAAGCAATATCATTCACCCGGCCGGGTCTGTTGGTACGTTTCCAGCGCTGTCACATAAAACACTCAGTGTTTGCGTGGTCTGGAGCTGATTGAACATTCACGACATGACTGAGCTGGCTTCCCGGCCATTCCCTCTCAGACCAAACAGGTGCTCGATTCAGACCAGCGTTACCCAATGGGTCGTCAACCTCATTATAAGTGCTTTTTTTTTCCATCTCATTGACATTAACAGCAAGTGGCAAAGAGTGCAATGTCCTGTCCTTTATGTCAGCTGGTCGACCAGACTTTGAAACATTTATGAGATGTTGCAAAAAGTTGATGATTAAATGTCTTTAACTTAAAAAAAAAAAAAAAGATTAACACAACCAACACGTGCTGCTACATGTGCTTCACAGGCATTGGGGGAAATCATTCATCTGCGATAAGGAAAGCGACAGAAAACATGGAACAGAGTTACGTATTTACAAAACAAAAAATGAGTTAGCGAATGGTACAGACCAATGCAAAAACAGCTTCAGAGCGACAGTGTTAGAGCAGAGTGGGTCTCTAGAGGAAGCAGGACTAAAGCCTGGCAACCTCTCACACTGTTGCTACCTATTCCACATAGTCTGGAACCATATTGCACCAATACACATACTGTAGATGCCATGTACCTGCAGTTATTGCTTGAGGATACTCAGTCACCTGTAGTTCTCATTAAATTTTCAAAACCAGATGCTGTCGAAGATGCAGCTTGTTTAAGAAAATAGGACGTAACATGTCTTTGACTCAAATAGACATGGATATTATTGTTTTTAGCTGTATTGTATTGTTTTTAGCTTGCACTCCTGTGATAATTACTTGCTATCCCTAATCTATCTATCCCTAATCCATCCATCTATCTATCTATCTATCTATCTATCTATCTATCTATCTATCTATCTATCTATCTATCTATCTATCTATCTATCTATCTATCTATCTATCTATCTATCTATCTATCTATCTATCTATCTATCTATCTATCTATCTATCTATCTATCTATCCAATTAAATCAGAACAAATCATGTAGTTTCGCATTAAATCTGAAAACCCGAGATGCAGAATGCTTTTGACTGACAAAAGAAAACAAACTTTTCCTCCCTCTTTCTGTTTGCCCACGTGCACCTGCATCAATTCCTCCTCCTCTTCAATCACACCACATCCGGACCGCACCGATCCAGCTCACCTTCCGCAGCAGTTTGAGCACTTCTGCCGCCTGCTCGCTCCTCTGCTCCCGGAGCAGCCTCTGGATGTCCCGGATCCACGCCACCCTCCGCACGTACGGGCTGTGGTTGCTCCTGCGCAGCATCCCCGGCAGCTTGTCGGACCTGAGCATCAGGGAGGTGAACATGAAGTCTCTTCCTCCTCCTCCACCAACACCACCACCACCTCCACCTCCTCTCTCTGCCTCTCCTGAAGCATCACTCCTCTGCTGCCGCCTCCTCTTGGACAATTTGCTCTCGAAATCGAGACTTCTCTGTCTGGTCAACTTGGAGCCCATCACTCCAGAGAGGATGATGTGTCGTTGGTGGCAGTAGTAGTAGTAGTTGTAGTAGTGGTGGTAGTAGTAGTAGTAGTAGTAGTGGTGGTGGTGGTGATGAGAGGGATGTTACAACATGCAGCCCAAACATCCCACTCAGCTGTGCAGAGATACTTCCCTCCGTCGGTGCGAAAGTTTCCAGGCTACTCTGAGCTGCACAGCATCACGATGAGGAGGTGAACAGCGTGTGCTCCGGTGTGTCCTGCATCCCTCCATCCTCTGCCTCGGCTCTGTGGCATCCTCCGCTTCTCCCAGCGCCGGAGCTCTCCTCAGCCAATCAGATCGTGCATCCCCGCGCAGCCCGACACTCAGAGTCGTGTAGGAGAAACTGTTGGCAGCTTAGATTTATTTATTTATTTGTTTGTTTTCCCCTCCCATCCACCCCTCTTCACTCGACCCGAAACCATCGAGGCACAGGTTGTTGTTATTGTCGCTGTCTCCCAATCAGGGACAGTAGACCAGTTTAATCCCGTGATATTAAAGGGTCTTATGCAAGAACGTCATAATCTATAATCTAGTCAAATGAAAATTTGATGATAGATAGACGGATAGACAGGCTGGCAGCAACTCTTAAAGGGGACCTAGAATTGAAATCAACTTTCATCTCTTCTGTTCTGAATGACAGTTATATAAGTCTGACCAAAGATGGACAGCAGGTCCTGATTCATGGAGACATTTAGGATATTGTCATGGAGGGTTTTAGTCTAGTTTCCTCCCACAGTTCAAAAACATGCAAGTTTAGGTCGATTGGAGACTCAATTTTTTTGCTTTGTGTGTTTGTATGTATGTGTGTGTGTGTGTGTGTGTGTGTGTGTGTGTGTGTTCCCTGCAGGCAAGATAATGGATGGATAGATATTGAAATGGAAGACAAAAACAAACAAAAACAAGAATAAACAGAGTAAAGCCTACCAGATGAGCATAAAACAGATATGTTTAGAAATATATCATAATTGTTTTCCAAAACTACCAAAACTAGGATTTCATCTTAGGTTAGGGTTAGGGTTAATTACCTCACCTTACCATTTTAATTACTTTTTATGTTAATGGTAGATAACAAGAATAAGTGCTCCATTCAACCACAGTGGGTCCTCTTTAATAATAATCTAGGTTTTACAACACTGGTATTTATTGTCCGCGTGTTGTATTGGATTGTATTGGACTTTAAAGATGTTCCTATTGATTCGTCCTCCCTTCCTGAGGATCTCAGGTTTCCATTACTGTGATGGACTGTGCTGCTGATGATCATCCATTAACACTTGGTGCTGCTGGAGGCTCAGTTGTCCACGTGATGGGGACGGCTCTATCTTGCCTTGTTGGTGATAGTTAAGTTTGTGCTGGATGGGCGGAGTCACGATGTTCATTGCTAATGCTGAAACTCTGCTGTTTAAAGTGCAGCATGGCCTCTAACTAAAGTACATCCATCAGCTATGCAGACTGCATAAGCTCAAGGTTTGGGTGTCCATTAAATCAGGGAACAGTATTGATCAAGCCCAGACAGATTGGCTAGTAAACAGATACTGAAATACATTAATAATATACTAGAATAAATACTGAAAAAAAAAGATCTGAAAGTATGGATCAGTGTACGTCCTTAAAGAGCAGCAGCAAGGCTGGGCTCAACCTGCTCTACCTTGTGTACTTCAGCTGTCAGTAGTGATATGATAAAACACTGCTTTGCGGATTAGTTTTAAGTTTTTAAGTTTTTTTAATCACATCTTTTTGAAGTCAGAAACAGCACCAGAGTACTTTAAGAGTGAACAAATATCAAGGTTTAAAAGGAGAAAATGGGTCCTGAAGAGAAAAGTACATAAGCTGTAACACTAATAATACCAAATAATAACACAACATAGAAACAACAACAATAATATTATGATATTAAACTGATATTGAATAATGCAATAATATTACTAAACAGAGGTGCAGACAGCAGGAGAAGACTCAGGGGTGGGGTGAATTAAACTGGAGATATAGGAGTGATCTGATTGGCTGAGGAGTGTCAACAAACGACAAAACCACCTCACTCAGGTGATGTCTACAGTGACATAACATCGACCGTGACCTGCACAACCTGTGCATTAGTTCATAAAACCATGAGAGGAGGAGGGTTAAGCGAGTCGATCCACGCAGCGAGAGGACCTGCTTGTGTTGCTGGGCTCCTGAAGCCCTCTGCCGTATCCTCTGTCACATGCATCTCAGTGAGCCACTAAAAGCATCTCTGTCTCTCCGGTCAGCGAGGGCATAATGCACCAGCCCTCTTACATCACCACACAAACCCCATGTGTGATTGAGCATAATGCGCACCAATTCTCCCAGCTCACATCCTGCTCAGTGTCTGGTTGCTGCTTTTATGCCAGTTCACTAACTTTTTCACGTCCTGCCTCCCGTCCTCTCCCCCGCTGCCCGGCCGTCACTGTTGGACGCTCAGAAAAGGAAAGAGACTGACCCTGTCGGACAGTGAGGGAATAACACACAGGAGCAAATGTTGGCCGCAAAGAGTGGAGACAGGGAGGACAGATCTCCAGCCTTTCATCCATCCATCCATTACTCTACCTGCTGGAGTCTAGCTCCAGCCTACATAGGGTGAAAACAGGGAATACACCAGGGGCAGATCTCCAATCCATCAGAGGAGACAGACACACACACACACACACACACACACACACACACACACACACACACACACACACACACACACACACACACACACACACGATTCACTCTCACCAAAGGGCAAGGGCGAGTCTCCAATCAAGATAAACATGCATGGTTTTGTACTGAAGGTACAGTGCAATTAACCCGGTATATGTTGAGAGTGAAAGGAGTATGATACACCCAGGCTAGACATTTTTTGTTCTAAAGATGTTGTGACAATGTTACCTTGAATACTTTTGAATGCTCTGTTTTTATCAGGAAGTTTTCTTTAATTTCCCAACACAACATTTAACATTTTGTTTTGCAGTAAAATGTTACAGATGAAAACACTGCTGACCATTGTGCCCTAATGTTGTTGAAAGTGTTTTACAGCTGATGGTTTTAGCATGTCAATACTTTGAGACTGGATAACGTGCATTGAAAAAAAAAATCTACAAAGGTTTTGTTGTAACATTCAATTAAAATATTTCAACATTGAACTATTATGGCATCAACATCATTCAACATTCACCTGACTGACCACTGGTCACTAGGTCACTAGATAGTTTACTTACAAAATGTCACCCATGTAAATGTAACAGCAACATTCATTTATATAAACACTTTTTCAAGTAGAATACGAGAAGAAAAGGGTAATGTACTGTGTGTCGGTATAGTGGAGAGTGTGAGTGTGTGTGTCCCTGGATTGCAGTGAACTGAACTTTGAACATTTTAGAATAAACCAATACAATAAAATATGCAATTCCTGTATGTCAGCATACACCCAACTTTTAAATATTAACCTTTTCCCTTCTAAACAAACTAAACTAAAGCAACAAATGTCATACTTGGCTTAGTTTTATTAAGTTAATGTCATTGTGTTTTATTGAGGGCAAGTTGGAATAAACAGTGAATTCTTTTAGTTGCTGTACAACCAAATCTCTGTACTCTGTGTGCACGATAACAATAGACAGACACATGCGAATATACAGCGAGAAGTGAGGCCAACTCCATGACCTAAACAATGAAACAGAGGTGCTTTTACAGCCGATGTAAAGCCGCTACTCTCAATATAAACTTGTCAGGACCAGGTTATGAGCTAAGCACAAGTTTCCATGGTGATCTAGCTCTATGCGGGATCTATCCAGCACCGTTTGTGCTACAGGAAAGCCTGGCTTTAGACTCAACATGCCTCGCTAACACACTAATCTCCCTTTGTGGTTAACCCCATAGGACAGCAAACACACGCAACTTTCCTCCAAACAGAAAAATAAAACTAAGCAGCACCATTGAACACATTCTTTTTTGTGGTGTATCATCTCAAAACACTCCTTGAAAAGTTTTTTATGACCTTTTTCAAGACCTTTACTAATAGAGCAGCTGGAGAGCAGCAGGAAATGGGGAAAGAGAAAAAGCTAGACACTGTAGCCTCCTTACATGTGCCCACTACCGACTGAGCTAAAGGACGCCCCTGCACATTTTTCTTTTTTAATATGTTTTTCAACAAATCAAAACACTGACCTGAGACCCTGTAAATCTGAGGGGATCTGAGATACACATTTCTATTATTTTCAGAAGGATCTCAGCCTGGTTCCTCTAAAAATGAAGTGTTAAACAACTCTCTGAGCTTTATGCCGCCACACACTGTACACCCGAACCGCAGAATGTTTTGACGTTTTTAATTTCCTCCAGTGTGAATCATAAGCACGCTTTTAGATGATGATTTTTAGTGTCCGCATCGGTCAGGCTTTATGGAGACGTGCCGTGCTGTCTGAGCCAAGGCTGCACTGAACTACGTGTTCAGGCCGGGATGTGACTTTATTTTATCAAGCTATGTGTTTTGCAACATATTAGCTAGTTGTTTACAGACGAGATCCTGTATTTCAATCTTTTTTTCCCCTATTAAAGCGATAAAACAGCCATCTTTAGTTAATACTTGAAGACTGTCATGCAGTGTCACTGTGAATCCACATTAGTGTCAGTCTTGTGATAAAGAAGGTGGAAATCCACAAAAATGGAAAAAAAAGAGCCCGTGATCTGTAATTTTAAATGACGGCGACCAAACTTTATTTTGTCAGGTTGCAGCCTTTTTCTTTTTGAAATGGAGCTGCGCGACTGTGTATTTTTAGAGCAGCTGATGAGCTACAGCTGTGAAAATACAAACATGATGATGTTGCTGTTATTGCAGCTGTTACTAAATTTCCACTACAGAGACAAAATAACTCAAAACCAGGGCTGCGCTCACGACGAAGCCTCGAATCGAACTTGAGGCATGTTGTGTATTCCTGAAACGTGCTCGGATGTTTCCGAAACATAAGCAGCGCCATATAAAATATGCCTTTGTTATCTTTGTTCTACAAGGAAACAGCCAGATAAACTTTAATAGACTGACACCGTTACTCAGATCCGAGGCCACCTGTCAGGGCTTTTTGCTTAATTGCAGACACACCTCTCCTTGAGCGCCGTCAGGGCCATCTGGAGCTCAAATGAAATATGTCAGCTTTCATTTTTTTTCACCCCTGGTGTTTTCTCTGTGAGCCCCTTGATTGTTGGAATCATGATTATTACCGGGGATAGTTGCCCAAGGTCTGACCTCTGTGTCAGAGCTGTCCTCCACCTCTTGGCCCGGCTGCTTATTCAACTGACCCCTTCACGTGCAGCCCTGCACCCCCTCGCTCTGCCCCCCCCCCCACCCTTGGCGGTCTCTTCTCGATGCTCCTTCCTCCCCTCGCTGCAGATGTGATCTCCCTCGCAAGCCCCGAAAGCCTTCATTTTGCCGGTGAGGAGGCACTTTATCTTCAACTCTTTTTATATATAAAGTTTTTCTCTCTTTTTCGAGGCGTCGTACTAAAAAGAAAAAAAATCAAACAGCTCCCTTCTTTATGGTATTGACAAAAACTGTCGACTACCTAGAGTCAAATGTCATCTGTTTGAAATGAACCTCAGAGAAAGGGAGGCTACTGTTGGTTAATATTAGCTGTAGATTATTCTGAGGCCCCCCCAGGCAGATAAAGAGCCATTCATCTGATGATTTGTAGACTCCTCTCAGTTTCAGGGTCACGCAATTGCTCCGTGGTGTTTGGGAGAAGATTGAGGACAGATGACCAATTATTTGAGTGATAACTTGAATGACGTCTGAAGTTTTTGACTTCTGTCACTGCTTTTTTTTTTTTTTTTTTCTCCCACACTTGGTATAACAAGACGGGTGTTTTATGTTGGGCTCGGTTAAAGTTTAATAGCTGTCACGGTTACATATTGACAGCCACAGTAAGCCTATAACTTCAACCGCTGCAGAGCGCAAACGCACTCCAGTGAGCGGCCTGGCAGCCTCGGGAGGAATCAAGGTAAGGCAGATTATTGTTTACCACGTCAAGGGGATGCTCGGCTCTGTCATCCAGGGGAAACGGCAATTATATCCACGTCTCAGGCGGCAGATTTGGATTCAGATCGGCTCCACGTCGCAAAGTTCCCCCTTTGGTTTGTTATTCTTGCGGCAGCTTTCTACCTGAGATGAGAAGTCAGGTGCTGATTTTGTAGTTGAAGGATCTGTGTGATGCTTAAAAGCAGCAGCAGCAGCTCTCGTGCTGCAGCTCATTTGCCTGTTATGTAATCTGGTTTAACTGTGCTGACAGACCAAACACTGTGCATGAGAGGAGGCTTTAGGGTTTTGGCGCAAATGGGATGCGTTATTAAGCTCATATTGGGCTTATACTCAAGGTTTTTTTTTCCTGTTTTTTCTTTTAGATTCGTATTGGCTGCTGAAAGCTCGGCTAGGAGGTTAGGTTGACTCATGCTCGGATCATCTCAGATCTGCACAGCTGTAATCGCTGTTGCTGTGACACATCAGTTTAAAGGTTTATTGGCTTGCAGAGCCCTCAGTGCACATCCAGAAACATCTCTCTGTTGTCGCCGTCTTTACAAATCTGCGTGTCCACGTCGGACCAACACAGCGGCTTTGGCGAAACGCTATGTCAACTCACCTCGAGAACGTTTCGAATCCAGGTCGGATCGAAAGTCTTTCTGTGTGGAGTTTGCATTTCCTCCCTGCGTCTGTGTCTCCCCACCACACTCCAAAATCACTGAGTTGTATCCAGGTGTGACTGTGAGATTGACTGCGTCATGTCCAGTGTCTATTTCCATGTGTTTTACCTATGAGACAGACACCAGCAAATCCCTGTGACACCACCGGGTACAAAGCAGGTGAGACAATGCAATTTAAGGTTTAGGTTTGATTTGCCAGCGGTCTCCTGATTATAAAGTAAAGCGTTTGATATGAAGCAGCCCGGAGTCTTGTGTGGCGGTTTGTCGTCTTCATTAAGTTGTTACACTGTGCCGTGTTCAGACCGGGGGCGTTTCGCTGCCCTCGGCTCTCCTCATGTGTGATTTCACAGGTTACCAACAGGTCAGCTCTGTGCCTCACTCGCTGATTGCACCGCTATCAGCTGGAGCTTCTCCTCAAGTCTTTGCTCAACAGTCAGAATTAAGGCAGCTACGTCGTTAGGTGGACGAGACCTTAATTGAACCCGACGTGTCAAATTGACCTGGCGACCGTGTCGTCTGTAGGAAATGATCGGAAATGACGGAAATGATGTTGAAATAACTGAACATCTCAAAGTGATTGTTCATTACGTTCAATTACAGCCACATGGGTTTCTCCTTACTTCCTGCTCAAGGGGGAACGCTTGAAGTTTGCCACTGAATATGTGGAAAAAGTAGCATGAAGCATTTTCCGGCTCCAGTGGGAGCTCATAGAGCGCCTCAAGTGATTTCACTTGCATCAATTTTGATCCTTTTTTCTCTCTTCTCTCTGTCCACAGCGAGTACTGTGGTGTTACAAGAGTGCAAAGCAAAGGCAACGTTGCTTCCCGGCAAGTATTAGAAACTACTGTACATGCACTGAAGGCAGTGTGCCTGCTTTACAGCACACCGTACAGACAGACAGAGAGAGAGAGAGAGAGAGAAAGGCTGTCTGAGCCGGTGAATCTTTAATTTTATTCTCTGACTTTTGACTTTTTTTCTGTTACATTCTCACTTAGTCACTTATGTTTTAACTGATTCACCCGTCGATGCAGGCTGCAACTGAACACACAGATGACGCCACAGGGATGTAAAGAGTCTGCTCAGGAATCCAGGAACACAGAGACACCAGTGAAACATCCGGAGCTGTTTGTGCCAGATAATGGCTAAACTGACTTTAACTTTATTACATTTTCACTACGTTTGTTGCTCTGACAGACTCAACATGTGCGCCATCAACATGCAACTGCACTGATGGTTTTTTTTGTTATTTCATACATATTATGATTCAAAAGATTTTTATGTTAACCACCATGGGTGCAAAATCTAATTTATTCATCCTTCTAAATCTATCTGATTAGCAATCATTTACATGTGGGTTTACAGTACAGATTGATTGCGTGTTCATATTCTGGGTGAAAAACATTCAGATTAGGAGGGCAGACTAACAACCCCTCAGATCCCACACTGGTTTGGCATTTGGAGCCGTCCTTATCAACAGAAAACCCATAGGAGCCTCTAATGATCCATAGGAAACCCATACTGCTCTGGCTCCTGGAAGTATATTCATCGAGTGATATTCCAAGGATTGTAAATTGTGGCTCCTGGACTTTGACTGACAGGTGGAGAAGCTGAGGGTTTAACGTCAGTGAAGTTGCTAGCATAGCCATTGTGAGCACCAGGGTGCTGCCTTTATGATCACCTGAGGTCTGCGGTGAACATCTGCCATTATCGATGTCTATTGAGGCCAAGTGTGAACAGTTTTGATGGAGGGGACACGTGTTGATTCAGACCTCCCCTTCTTGGTTTCTCCATCTTGACATAGATGACTTCCTTTACTCCTCTTCCAAACCACGTGCCTCCCCTTGTATGTGTGTGTAAACTATTGTCTTCAGAGTAGTGTGAAGGTGAGCGCTGGGTCTAGATCTGAGGAATGGGCCATGTCTGTTTAAACCATGCTGGTGGACTTGAAGTACACTGGGACAAGAGGTGAAACTTCTTCAAGAATCTACAAATCCTTGGATCACTATGACCTGGATGAAGGAGAATCTCCGCAGATTACCTGTGCATTGTTCTGTTAATCAAATCAGTCGGCGTCCCACCTTTTCATCAACCTGAAAGTGTCTGAATGTCACACCGTCTACCACTCTGAATACAAATTAGTGTTTTTCCTTTCTTTTTGTTTTTCTATCCTGCCCAGTCACAGTACCCGTGACCATGATATGATCTTCATTTAGTGGACTTGTATAATTATCGTTATTGTTCCACCCAAAAGCTCAACGTATAGGTATGAAAACCTGCGCTGAGAGTTAACAAAGTCTACCAGAGTTTTAACCCTGACCTCGTTGACTTTCTGTCTTCCGGCTGCACAGCAAATAAAACTCAATTCAACCAGCCACTTGAAGAACGTTTTCCAGGCAATTTTCACATAAAACGGGTTTTGTCTCTGCAGGCATCGAACCGAGCTCTGTCCCTGAACTTTAAAAATGGCAAAGAAGACGATCATCATCGCCCTGGCGCTGCTGCTGGTGGCAGCTGTCGCCACTTTTGTGGGCGTCTACTTCGGCATCGGCGAGAGGAAGCCCAGGGGTGAAGGGGTGTACGCGAAGGCAGCCGTGGCAGCGGACGCCGGGCCGTGCTCAGATGTCGGCAGGTGAGAGCGTAGACACTGAAACATCCTGTCAGACATCAGCATGTACAGCCCACACACACACACACACACACACACACACACACACACATGCGCTAAAGTCCCTGTGAACCTGCTTTATTTAATTGAATTATCTTGTTGCCAGCGCTGGGTTTTAAGTAAAAACTAATCCCCTACTTCTTCCCTCCCTTGGTGTGTTTTAATTAATTTTTCCCACAGAGACATCCTGATTAAAGGGGGGTCTGCAGTCGATGCCACTATAGCTGCTTTGCTGTGCATGGGCCTTATGAATGCCCACAGTATGGGCATCGGAGGAGGACTTTTCTTGACCATCTACAATGCCAAAACTGGTACGAGCCTTACTCCAATATCTGTTATCATCATGACCAAACACTTTTTCTGTTTACAAACAAACCTCACAGCCTTTAATTGCCTGATCTGTGATTATCTCGCAGGATTGGTAGAGACCATTGATGCCAGGGAGGTGGCGCCGCACAACGCAACAAGGGACATGTTCAGGAACAGCACAGAACTCGCCCAGCGAGGTAATGTTTGACAGCGCTATCAGACATGGTAATTAGGGATAGGAAATAACAGTAAATGGTATGAGAGGGTACGACCCTGTGACAGCAACAGACAAGACAGAGATTAGATTGTATAATCTACCAGAGCTGTGCCGGACTCTAAACTCTGGGTGAAGAAGAGCAACAGAAAGTTAGATAGCAAGTCCCACAGTAGTTTGTGAATCAGTGCCTTGAAGAAATGTAGCATTGTAAGTGTTTGTTTTCTTGGTTTCCATGGTTGTCAGGACCGCTGTCGATCGCTGTGCCAGGGGAGATCCGAGGTTACGAGATGGCGCACAAGCGCCATGGCAAACTGCCTTGGAGAGACTTGTTTCAGCCGAGCATTGAATTAGCAGAGAAAGGGTTTCCTCTGGGCCAAGCGCTCGCCTTGGCCATCTCCCAACGCAAGGCCGACATCCTCAACAGCACAGCTCTATGGTGAGAGGCGTCCACGCGGCACAAAACTGATCGGTCACTTGAGGCATGTTCATTACCACCTCAGACGTCTCGTCCTTCTTGTTTTGTTCCAGCGAGGTGTTTTGTGGGAAACCTGGCGACGTCTTGAAAGTAAATGACACCGTCAAATTTACCAAGCTTGCAGAAACCTACAGGACAATAGCCGACAATGGTTCCGATGCTTTCTATCAAGGAGAAATGGCTAAGAACCTTGTGCGGGATATTCAGAAAGAAGGTAGAGGTTTTTTTTATGTTTTGTTTGGATTAGGAAATAAAAAGGTCAATGAGAGCAGAGAGCATAAGCAGTCTGAGGCCACATACATTAGAAACACTGCTTTTCTTTGTTGGCCCCATTCCTCATCCAGGACAAACATCCAGAAAGCTGTGTTTATTACATAGAGCTAAAGAGGCTTCAGCAGAAAGATGAACAAGCCTGCTATAAATAGCAGCACCAAAAACTTTTAATAATTGTAGTGGAAAACTTGCAAAATGACCAAATTACAAAAAGCACTTTCTGCAGATGCTTCTGTGGCTACAAAGCACATCATTGTCACATTACGATTGTTATCGTTATTACCATGATCTTGGAAAAAGTCTTCAGGGCATATAATAAAATATACCAGCATGCACCTCTCTCTGCAAAGCTAATTTCCATGCTAAGGAGGATTTGTATTTCCTGTTCTGTCCAAGTGCGCTTTCACAGTGTGTGTCAATTCGTGTTTAGGCGGTATCATCACAATGGAGGATCTGAGGGATTATGTGCCTGTCTTGGATGAGAAGCCTTTAAGGGTGAATGTGGGGGAGTACACCATGGTTGTGCCCAATGCCCCCGCCAGCGGCCCTGTGCTCTCGCTGATATTAAACATCTTGAATGGTAAGCCTTGATGCTTTGTCCAAAAACACCCTGAGTGGGAGCGAATGTGCTTTAATGTGAGCTGCCTTCACTTTGCCAGACACTCGCTCAGAAAGGACTCCGCTGTGAGCAGCATGCTGATCTGCCACACAGTAAATCTGCCCGGAAAATAAAGAGCTCTGCTGACTTTAAGTTACCTAAGAGCGTCTTGAACTACTTTCTGGAGAGCAGATCGTCCATGCTGCAACCGTGGCTCTGTGCTTTGAAAAGTAAATGAAACGAACTGGAGCAAGGACGCAATGTGAACTAAACAACCCATAGTTAAATATACATTAAATGTGACTGCAACATGATGCAAAAACAGTGAAACATTTCAAAAATAACAAAAAAATCAAGTTCCTATCGAACAGTCAGTGCTGGTATAAATGTCTAAATGTTTCCCCTTCTTCTTTAAGATATTGACAGACAATTTCCAGGCAACACATCTAGACTTAGCACTAGACTTTTTTTTGTGTCAGCTCAAAGCATCTTATCTCCTCTGCGGTCTGAAAGAGGTTTTGCTGCTTGTAATTCTCTGTCCTCCTGTAACTGTTTAATCGATATGATGTGGCAAGCGAGGGCACGCACAGGAGTGTCAGAGCATCTGAACGATCACTGCGGATCATGTCCATCTCTCTCATGGCCAAAGGTACACTGGTAAATGGTCTTTCAGTGGCGAACAAGAGGAATGACTGTGGCCACTGGTGGCACTGAAGCCTGGTTCAATGTCCACAGGCTTGCAAAATTTCCAACCTCCTCTTCAAAGACTATGCTGATCCCCTGGCCTTTTTTTTATCTAGAGTCACCAGCTGCTTGAATTTTGAGTGAAATGAATCAACAATTATTGGATTCATTGCCATGAAATTTGTAAGGCATTCGAGCCAGAGCCAACGCAGTAGGGTGCGTCACCGTCACATGTTGCTGTCAAAGTGTAACCGCAGGGCTTGCGTAGTGAATAAATGCATAAATTTGCTAAACAAGAAAAACATGTGGGAAAACATTACATAAGGGGCCGTTAACACTCACATTGGTCTCTTTTTTTTCCAGATACTGAAAAAAACATGTTCTTTACTTCCAGGATTTGACTTTTTGACTCCACAGCCTGATCACGTGGCGTCTCAGTGTCGTAAAGCAGTAAACTGCGAACGCCATATTAAGTTCACATTTAACTTTTCCCGGCTACAAACAAAGTTAATGGGAAACAGCGGAGCTTTTGTCTGATTGACGCAATTAAGGTGCAAAGATAACTGGAGAGATAGCAATCTGAAGCTGCAAAGTTCAAAACAAATCAATGAATTGCAGCTCCACCGTCATTTCCAATGTATCATTTATCACCGCACCGTGATCTCATTTTCTCTATCTCGACTGTATCTGGCGGAAAAACTGCCCACGCCGAGGACGCCGTCTCTCTGCTGCCCTTCAGTACAGTGACAGCGTCTGGCTCCGAGGATTAAATGAGAAACTTCCTCCTAAAGTAATTAATCTCTCTGAACCTTTCCTTTCCTCTGACTGGCCACCCACTCGCTGTGGCCCCCTGCCTCTCACACACTAATCTCACCAATTTACCTCTAATTGGACACAGTTCGAGGACTGGTGGCTTCACGCACATATTTCAGCCATTGCCCAAAACTTTCATCCCAGTGATTTAGTGTGACGTCCGCTTCGGTCGGGCAGCTGAAACCGATCAATCCAATCCTCTCCGCTTCCCTCAGTCCCCCTCCATTTTCCTTCTGTGGTTCCCAGGGTCTGGTCATGGACCAGCTTTTAGACCAACAAACAAACAAAAAGAGAGGAAGCAGGCTGGGGTCAAGCCCATTTCAGCTGTCTCCTACCAGAGCAGCTCTCTGAACAAAGACGAATGAGTGAGGCTGCAAAATGAGTTGCTGAAGATTGTCACATTTCCTACAGGGTACAACTTCACGCCGGACAGTATGAAGGGCACGGACAACCAGGTCCTCACCTATCATCGCATTGTGGAGGCGTTTCGTTTTGGCTATGCTAAGAGGACTGTACTCGGGGACCCCAAGTTTCTCAACATCACAGATGTAAGAAAGACCACGGTCACTGTTTGAGATGGACTGAATCTTAAGCCTTCCAGTGTTTCCAAGAAGAATAAACAGAGAAAACGTGACATATTACATTAAATGGAAAGTATATGTCCCTGGCAGATGTATTATAAACAACATTTTCTTTAAACGATGAAATGTAAACATAGCTGGATTTTGCTTCTCCTAAAAGACACTTGCTGTTGGATTTTTTGTCATATACAGCATAAACACGATTTGAGAGAGCAATGCTCTCCTCCAAATACCTGTGATCCAATGCTCTGCATTTTCCTCCAAAAGTTCATCCAGAATATAACTTCACAATCCTACGCCGACGAAATCCGCAAAAAGATCACGGACGACACCACGCATCCCATGGCGTACTACGAGCCTGAGTTTGAGCTGCTTGACGACCACGGGACCTCGCACCTCTCAGTGGTGGCTGAGGATGGGAGCGCCGTGGCAGCCACCAGCACCATCAACCAATAGTACGCCCGCTCACACGTCCAGGCCACTGTGTCTGTGAGAAGAGCCCGTGCCTGTGGTGACGGTTGTTTTGTTTTTTTTTGTTTTGTTTTTTTCTCGCAGCCTGGGCTCGAAATTCATGTCCGAGTCGACGGGGATCATCCTCAACAATGAGATGGACGACTTCAGCTCGCCGCACATCACAAACGGCTTTGGGGTGCCTCCTTCACCCAACAACTTCATCCAACCAGGTTATAATGATGACCAAGACTCACACACACACACACACACACACACACACACACACACACACACACACACACACACAGACACAAGGGCTCTTAAAACGGGTGAAATTACAGTGTGGATTGGCTGATTGTTGTTAGGTTGATTGAAGGACATGCAGAAGTCGTATCCGCTCCTCTTGACTTTCTGTGCCGTGTCTTGAGCTTGAGATGAATTCCCTTCATGTTCCCTGATTTCCGACTGGAAGCTCTTCTCTCGCACAGACTGCACAGTATCACAGTTGAAACAATGGCATGTGGACTGTGTTTCACACACTGGTGACAAGCAAGATGCCGCCTGCTCACTAAGTGTGTGAGCCATTCACACACCGTTCACAACTCGTCATGTTGCACAAGAACCCGAGTCAAAACCTTTCCATTAATACTTTGCTTTCACTGTTTTGTTTACAATACTTTATATGCTAAACAATGGAAGCATGAACACATCAGATGTATCCAAATATCAATAGCGTGAACAATAATAACACTAATAATTGAAAATATATGCAGCAGGCTGTTAGGTCTAAATTAGCTGAATCATGCATTAATGTGTAACTAGAGTTGGTGTGGATGGAGGAAAATTACCCTCACAGCTGCCAATAATGTTAACTTTAGCAAACAAAGAAGAGAAAAACACAGCACTGAATCGGAGCCATTCCCACACGTGTCCACTAGAAGGTGCTGTAAGTCACCCACACACTGTAAATACACAACTCGTGTGCAGAAAATGTGCTGATTGCACAGACAAAAAGCAAAATCCAGCTAACTTTGCAGGATTGAAAATCTTAAAATCTTAATTTTGCCAACAGGAAAAAGGCCAATGTCTTCAATGTGTCCAACCATCCTGTTCGACAAAGACAACAAAGTCAAGATGGTGGTCGGAGGATCAGGAGGAACAAAAATCACTACCTCTATCGCTCAGGTGGGACAGCTGCTTAACCCTTATGCGCTTCCTCTGACATTTTTCTACATTTTTCTGATTTTTTGTGATAATTTTGGCTCTCTCTTGACATGAAATGTGATTCTTTTTTCCTCTTACTCCTTTATGCTTACATGTCTTTGCATGCTTTATCACACCTTATTGTTTAATATGTGCATGCACAAAATGTGGATTTGATGGAAGTTGATGGGACAGGAGAATTAGAGGGAGGACAACATAAAGAAACTAATGCAATTAATTTTGCTGCCAACCTTTAATAGAGCCAAAGTTTGCTATTGTATGACAATAATACATCTTTTTGTGGATTTCTTCTTGGGAGATTTAATCAAACTGGCATTTAAATGGTTAAAATCTTGAAAGTGATTGAATGAATGTTTGCAGGTTTTGAGAAGGTCTGAAATTTGTAAGCAGCTTTTATTTATGCATGTACATTTTTGTCCACAAGAGCATGATTCAGGAGGGCAAAAAGTAAACAAAGGAGTTTGAATTTTGTGTGAGATATATATATATATATATATATATATATATATATATATATATATATATACAAGGTTTTTCCATCTTGGCTGAAGTACATGCTGGGTTGCAGGTGATTCTGAACGCTCTATTCTTCAACTACGACGTGAGCAAAGCCGTGGTCGACCCAAGGCTCCACAACCAGCTGAGTCCCAACGCCACTGTCGCAGAGGCCAGCTTTGACAGCGTGAGTGTCACAGACGGCAAACAGCACTGATGTATGTGCCTAATAGTGGTGTGTGTGCTGGTGTGGTAATGGCGGTGTGGTGCGGAGGGAGACAATCCCTCAACCAAAAGTCCATTCAGCCCTCAGTCATAACCGGCACCAGGGACACTGTTCATTATATTTCCCTTTACAGGTGTGTGCGTGATCTAACACAGAGGAGAAAAAAAATAGCCGAGCTCTGTAGCACAGTAATAGTCTAATTTGTAGTCTGGCTGGAAATAATCATATCGTCCTTTGTGTGGCTGTGGCTGATCACAAAGTGAAAGCAAGCTTTGGATCAATTATATTTTTAAGAAGATAACGGCTATCCATAAAGGTTATATAAACTGCTGATGTTGTGACACCCTTCAATAAAGCTGTCACCTCACTAATAGATAGTCCAGGTCTCTGCTCCCTTTTCTGTAGGGAGTCAACATGTTCTCCCTATGTCTGCGCTGTGGTTTTTTTTTCTGGGTACCACAGTTTCTCTAAACTCTCAAAAAAAAGCATGTTTAGTTCTGCTGGAGACTCTAAGTTGCCCCTATGTGTGTGTGTGAATGGTGTGTGTGTGTGCAGTGGATAGACTCCAGCAGACCGCTGCCACTTTGTTGATGTAAGATAATGGATGGATGGAAAGACCACAACGCTGATGAAAGGCTTCGACATCAACACTGTGCTGGGGTTGCTTTTCTTGGAGCCTGAAAGTTCCTGTGCTCCTGTTTTTGCAGAACATCCTGCATGGTTTGGAGCTAAAGCACCACGAGATCCAGAAACTCAAGTCCACAGGTGCCGTGGTGCAGGCGATCGTCCGCCACAGCGATGGACTCCACGCCAAGTCGGATCCTCGCAAGTATGCGTACGCCTCCGGGATCTGAGCCCACTCCTCCGATCACAGAGAAAGACTGTCGCTGGGTGAGCCTCGCCCCCCCCGTGGAACGAGCTGCGGTATCAGAGGATTAAGAACTGGGGGATCTGTTCGGGGTGGCACTTGTTCTCTCATTATGTCAAAATAACTTCCGTGTACATAAGACACAACACAAGCAGCACACTGTTGACTTGCTGTTGGTCGTGGCCTTCAGAACTAAAAATGGCAAAACAGAGACTGGTGTATATTTTGAAATCACAACTTTTCACTGAAAAAGAAAACCAAGTGTCATTGCACTGTCATATGTCCTCCAAATGTGAATGATTCCTCCCTATTTATGAAGCACCTTTGTAAATCATTAGCTGTGGTTTCCCATTAAATACATGATACGTGAGCACTGCCTGAGCTTTTCACTTCTCGAAGAGTAATCGCTTACTGTGTTTTGCTTGTTTAATGTATTTACGTACACATGACAAACAGAGAATGGGAGAGAGGATGAGAGCATGAGAGAGAGAGAGAGAGAGAGAGAGAGAGAGCGAGAGCAGGGAGAAGCTGCTGTTCAAATTAAGGGCTATAACACCTCGGGGACAAACAGTCCCATTTAATAACTTACTGTAATTTCCACAGACCAGAGTGCAATGGCCTGTAATGACCCCATAACAGCATTAAAGCTGTTGCTCACTGTCACCGCTGGGATTTCCTCAGATGGAATGTAAATGTGTTAAATAATTACTGATATGTGTGAAAGTATAAATGTGTAAAGCATTTTTTTTTTACCACATATGTCAGATTAATTGATATAAGTGTTAGAATCTAATTGGTTTAACGTTCAATTATATCACCGTGTACCATATATTTATTTAGGACTCTAAATGTGGCTGTTTTTCATGCTTTTATCAAATCAGTGCAGTCAATTTTGTTGATGTTCGTGTTTTCAAAATAAACCCTCGATTAAGCTGTAAACCGATGCATTTACTGGAGCACAGATGGACTTTAATAATAATTTCACATTCTAGCAGGAGATAATCAATAGCCACCCTGGACTCAATAATTCAACTGTGCGGTAGGCTGTGCACATCAATACACAATACTCACTCCACTGATACTGAGAGTTAACAATGTAGTGTATACGGAGATGCAGAGAGCAGTTCTTAATGCTGTCACTTTGTTCATGTAGATTACGTTGTTGTGATCATTTCTGGTATTTATTCACACCAGTGCGTGTCATGTGTGTTTATAAAGGCTTTCCCAGCAGCATTCCTGTCGGCTCTCCTGTCTGAGAACACGCTGCCTTTTCCATCAACTCTTATTGTGTAATTGTGTGCTATAAAAGGTCAGTACACTGACATGAGGGCCCCCTGCTGGCATTCAGATCTGCATTTAGATTTGCACAATTTCTCTTACATCATTGACTTTGTTAAGGCAGAAAGCTGTACATTTATTATATGTTTGGATGGTTTTGTTTGGGGGTGGAGGTGTGTGTGTGTTGTGTGGGTGGCACAGTGGATTGGTGTATAGCAGCTCACAGCAAGAGGGAAGAAACCCACATACATGTGGGGAGAGCATGCAGACTCTCTCTAGGACCTTCTTGCCATTTGTTTTGTGCTTTGGATCACTGTCGCTCTCCTGCTGATTATTCCACATCCACATCTCATAGAAAGGGTAAAAATAATGTTTCCATTGACTTATGAATTAAGGTTGCTGGAGTAGCCTTATTACTATCATTATAAGTATGTTTGCTGACCTGAATACACCGACGCAGGCTGATCAGAGGTTTCATGATCTCCATGTGTCCTTCAGGGTTTTTCCCAGATGCTCTGGTTTCCTCCAACAGTGTAAAAGCATGCATGATTCGGCTGATTGCTGATTAACCCCTACTGTAGTAACTTGTCCAGTTTTCAGGGATGAGCATAGGAACAGTTGGTCCTGAGCAGGTTGTATAATGGATGGGTGGATGTTTTTGCTGGTGTCGTCTATCCTTTGCAAGAAAATAGGCCACGCTCCATCAGTATTTAATGATTTGTGTCTCAGAGCTCTTGTGTACCAAAATGCTCCACAAAAGTAATACTGAAATATTCATTCCATTACCTGGTTTGGGTACCACTGCTTTCAAGGACAGTGAGAAAGCAAAACACAAAGCAAATCACACTGAAATCTTCCTTTGAGGCCCAATTAGACGGCACTCACTCCTCTTGAGTTTCACAACTCAGACGGGCCATTTTAGTTACCCCTCAGGCACAAAGACGGCTCAGGTCTGTGCGTATATCAATACCTGTGAGGTTAATCTCTGACAAACAGTGACGCATGCCAACAGAATTCCTGTATAATAATGTCAAATTTAGAGTGTTTGCCTCATCAGGGGACTTTGTGAGTCAAAGTGTGCCAACACTGCAATCAGACAGTCATCACAGGATTATTTAACCGCCCGTGCTTGAGGTGAAAGACTATCAGCAGAGAGACATTTTCTCCTAAGCACAAAAACGACGCTGTTTTCAAATGGCGGTTAATATGGTGACACCGTAGCTGTGAACTCGCATCTTATCCAGATTAACTCATTTGTCATACAACAAAGACGGAGGCGATCCATGCAGGCTACAATTTGCATGTTCTCATAACTCACATCTAGTGCCTCAAAGGAAAACGCAGCCGAATCCACTTAAGGAATCATTACTAATTCACAAGTCTCTGTGCTGAAATGCATCTTATTTCGGCTGCCTTTGTCTCTGTGCAAATGCGCTGCTCTGAAACGAGCAAACAGGAAAACATGAGGCGCGATATCTGCTGATCTCGCCATACTAACTGCAAAAGGTAAATGTTGAGGGAAGCGTAAGTGGCTTTAGGTGAAAAGTTGGCGCAAAGCTCATGTGATGTTTACTTCATGAACGGTAGTGCTTCGTAAAGCTCGTAAACACTCTTTGTTTAGTGTGTAACATGTTTTATTGTGATATTCACAGTTAATAGTTGTACAAAAAAAGCATATTTTACAAAATATTTTGACATCAAAACAAACAAAAAGCAAAGTTTTGTGATAATTTTGCAAACGTTTTCTTAAAGGAAATTCATTTGTAAAATGTTAGAGTATTCTCAGTGTGCTCAATAACCTGAAAAGCTTTGTTTCACATACAACAAAATGTTTAAGGTATAGCTCTCCTGCACAGCTTTGACAGGGTTACATGGCTCATTTACAGCATATTTCTCTTACAAATAGGTCACATTTGGAAATTTTCTGTGTCAAGTTTATGGAGCTTTTCTGTGGCTACCCGGGTTTCCTCCCACAGTCCAAAAACATGCATGTTTAGGTCGACTGGACACTCTAGACAGGCCCAATGTGAGAGTGCGAGAGTGAATAGTGTGTTTGTTGAACTGGACACCTGTCCAGTGTGTATGCGTTGCCCTACTATGTGTGCTAGAGACAGGCTCCGGCAGACCACCACGTCACATTGAAAGAACAAAGCAGGTAAGATAATGGATGGAGGGCTGGTTTGTTGTTTCTGGACAACAGTAAATTTACTTGTACAAAATTAGAAATAACAGTAGGAGTACCAGCTTCATGGTGTGTGTTTGTCTAGATCAGGATATGTGTGTGTGTATGTGTGTGTGTGTGTGTGTGTGTGTGTGTGTGTGTGTGTGTGTGTGTGTGTGTGTGTGTGGAGTGGTCCAAAGGAGGTTTATCAAATCACCTACACCAAGTTAATAGTAGAGATCTAGAAACTTAGCAACAAGGCTAAAAGGAGGTTAAACCTGTTTCTTTTAATCAGTCACCATGGCTACCTGGTTATTTATTTGATAGCTACGACTACAGCTATCAAAAATTTGGTCAAATTAATTTACTACATTCTTCACCTATTTCACTTTTAATGAGAACCGGGCAAAGGATCATTTGTCGTTGAGAGGCAGTTGAGAGCTCAAGGCAAAGAGAGTAGGTGGACTTTGCAGGGTCATTATTTTGACAAAACAACGTTCAAAACAGAGTGAACAAATGTTCCTAGCCACCTGTTTTAATGAGCATCTTAAACGTGTGGATGAAAAAAATGTGTTTCCTTTTGGAAAACTTGTTGACATTTGAGCTAAAAAAAAAAAGTCTTCTGAGCACTTTCTCGTCCCATCTGACTTCCTTGGGCCATGAAGCAGCTGCAATTTTTCAAGATCCCTGCTATAAACAGTGATGTGTAATTCGTGGAAATAACAGCCAAACAGTTATGATAAATCATCCTTTGAGCTCCGTAGCTGCCTGACTGATTGTGTGGCTCATCGTCTCCACGAGAACTAGAGCATCGAATCTCTTGCACCTCACGGTTTTGGCACATTAGTTGTCCTTAAGGCTCCAGGTTTGCTTTCGTTTTTTATCGCCGAAAGCGTTTCATCCTGGTGGTGTGTGCGCGTTCAGTATCCAGCTGCTTTCCCCAGCTTCCTGCTGTCCGTTACACCCACGATGCATCCGTTCTCCTTTTCCACAGCGTTGACCATGTTAATGAAATATTTCCAGTTTCCAACTTTGTGTCCAAGAGTCACAAGGGCAGTTTTGACAGACTGGGAAGTCAAAAAAAGAAAAAATTAATCAAATGTAATCAAATTTTCTGATTTCACATTTCATTCATTTCATCATAGGCTGCCTGTTTCCCATACACGCAGGGCAAAGGCAGGGATTACAGCCTGGGCAGATCTTCACAGGACACACACATCATTCAGTATCACACTTAAACCTAGAGGCAAGTTAGAGACTCCAATCGAACCTAAATATACATGATTTTGGACTGCAGAAGAAAATTGGAGAAAACCCATGCAAACCCTGGTTACAGTCAATGATGTGAATGCTGTTCACCACTAACATGATCACAGTGCGGGGAATGTTGGACGGTGCCTCACCTCGTTGAAACCGGGTTGAAAATTCACATTGTTGGAGGAATCGATGAACATAATGGGCTCGGCGATGGCGTCTTTCAGATTCATCCCCAGCCACAGGCGATTCATTATGGACTGCGGGAATGAGAGTGAAATTGTCTGAGCAGACGAATAAAGAAGCAGACAAAACATGGTGTTGCGTGCGTGCAGGCTTCAGCTGGGTTACCAAGGCCACCGCCGAGGTAATCATGCTTCCCCCCGATCCGCCGATCACAATGAGCCGTCCAGACTTGGACTCCAGTATCACAGGAGTCATCGAGGAGGGAGGCATTTCACCTGTGACACCAATCACAGTCCTTATCAGACTGAGAGGACACAAAACGACTACAATCCTTAACTTAATTGCCTCGGACTAGAGGGGTCGAGGCCTGCCAGTGACCTCACCTGCCCTCACTGAGTCCGCTCTGCCGCAGAAGTCAGACAACTCATTGTTGAGGATGATGCCTGTCCGCGGGGAGTAGACAGCTCCCCCGAATCTGCAAAAAAACAGCAAGACATCAGACTGAGAAGATAAAATCATGCCGCTGTTGATCTAATCTAATATAAAGGAGACAGAGAGCGGGTTATGCGAGGAGGAGCCTCCTACTCACATTTGGTTTATGGTGCTGGTGGCAGACACAGCCAGGCCGTCGGCATCCAGGACAGACACGTGCGTCGTCCCGAGGTGATCGGAGGAGGGCTTCACGTTGTCGTAGTAGGAATTATCATGGGTGCGGCTTGAAAAGATCCTCTTCTTGATGCCAGCGATGAAGGATGGATCGATCAAATGATTTGCAGCCTGAAAAATAAGATTGAAATGAGCCTGGAGGAAAGACTGTAAAGATATCATCTTTCCAGCTGAAGAGAAATACAACGAAACTTGCAATTACTTCCTTTCTCATAATTTTTTTTTTGCCATTTTTGCCTTAAATGGGCTAATGGCAGAGAGAAAGGCAGGAAGCGTGGAGGGAGAGAGAGAGAGCAAGGGTCATTTCAATTATGTGGGGTGAAAAAAATATTCAAGATATTCAACACAATCATTTACTCATTATATGAGGTTAAATGAGACGAATGAGATTCCAGAAAATTACTGGACCCAGCAGAGAAACTTAATTGTTTTACATATTCTGTAATAATAAAGAGGTCCAAACCGTTTTGTCATTGAATAATGGATCACGAATGTTCTTCTTCTGTCCATTCGCAAATTTAGCCACCTCGACGTAATGATGGTAGATCTGAGCCTTCTGATCGGGATCTAGGGGGCTCGAACCCGTGAGGAACTCTGCAGAAAAGATGAGAACCACATGTTATTGTTTCTACTCCTTGGACCTCATTCGACCTCTACCAGCGGCAGTCTCAACACAGGACAGGACAGTTGCCAATAAGTACATGAAACCTTGCATCAGCTTGAGGATGAAGGCCAGCAGGGCGCCACCAGCAGGAGGCGGAGGGATGTGCATCTTCATGTCTCCCAGAGGAACCGCCCAGGCGTCGTCCACCCGCACCGTGAAGGACTTCAGATCCTCCATGCTCAGCGTCCCTCCTAGGATCAACGTGCTTATTTTAACACTGTGTGCATGTCGTTGTATATTCTTCATCACAATACACACAAAAGGGTTTGTGCTGATCTCCGGCTTGTACCAACCTTCGGCTTTAATGTCCTCGATTAAGTCTTGTCCTATCTTGCCCGTGTAGAAGGCGTCTGCCCCTTGCTCTGCAATCACTTTCAGGGATTCTGCCAGTTGAGGATACTTCAGGATGTCTCCTCGGCCCAGGACCGTTTTGTTCTTGTTGCAGAAAAGTTGACTAGAAAAACAAGTTTGCATGTAAAGAAGCACATCAAAAACTATTTCTATGTCTATATACAATACTATTATATATATTTTATATATATAGATAAACTACGTGAAAGTGAGAGGTAGAAACATGCAACAGATCCTCTGTGTTAATCAGACCCATGAGTGAATATTTCTTCAGGAGTTTGATTCAGTAGCTGTGTGCACAAGAAGCAAATTAACTCTTTTAGATGTGTCACAGCAACCCAGCTAGCCTCTTTTCAAGTCTTGCGTTTGGGGAAAAAAAAGTAACATTTCAAAGCACTGAGCACAGTTCCCCCCCCACCCCCCATCTTTCGCTGTGTGTGCCAGTAAACCCTGCTAATGAAATGTTATTTTAAGAACGACAGTGTGCACCCTCGATTTCTCTCATCCAAAAAGTGTCAACTGGGTGAAAACTATTGCGCAACGTGACATCCGGAAAGTTAGCCGGCTGACTGTTAACCCGGGAGTTACATAAATCTGGCTTGATTTGAGTCAAGCCGGGGATTAATAGAGGAGCTCTGGGATTTCTGCACAGACACACAGACGACGAACGAGCTCTGACAAGTGTCACAGAAACAATAATAGTTGTGGGAGTTAGCAAAATGCTGTACCAAAGTGAGGTGCTTTCCACACGGCCTTTCAAGAGCGGGGAGGCCAGCATCTTCTCCAGGTACAGCGGCATCTCGATGCCCTCCCTGGCCATTGCAATGGTCGGCTCAAACAGCTCGGCCCAGGGCAGCTTCCCGTACTGTTTGTGAACTGCCTCATAGCCCCGCAGCTCTCCGGGTACGCCGATCCACTGGGCTCCTGTGGTGAACAGACAGGAAACAGGGGTTTGTATTAACAATCGGACAATTCAAAGCCTCCAATTGACTGTAAGAAGACAGGGAAAGCATAGAGACTCTGCACCGTCTGGCTGGATACACTGAGCCTCTATGAATCCTTGTTTATTCAGGTCAACAAATGTAATAAGGCCGCTTCTGAGACAAGCTAATTCATACGTCCGTGGGATCGTTCCATTTGCCAATTTTATAAGACATGCATCTAGACTGATCGGCAGGAAGAAGGCATTTATCCAAAGCACATGATAAAGGGCTTCAATGCGCCAGTTCAAATCCAAGTCTAAAGGTCTTTCTTTGTGGAGTCTTCCAGTGTTCTCTATGGGTACCCTAGTTTACCCTAGTTTCCTCCCACATTCAAAGAACACGCACATTTAGGTCAATCAGAGACTCTTAGCTGTCCCTACGTATGAGTGTGAGGGTGAATACTGTGTGTGCCTTGCGACGGACTGGAGACCTGTCCAGGGTGTATTGACTGCCTTTTCCCTTTGTGCCTACTTGCCACACCTTTCTGTTTTAAATCATTAAGTTAATGAAGGGGTGGATGGTGTGCCAAAACACTGCCAAAACACTGATTTTTTGGTTAAAAACTTTCTGATAAATCTTGATCCCAAATCATGTCTTGACACAGAAATTGCCACATAGGGAGTCTTCGATAGAGGATCTCTGCCTACCTGTGGTCATTCTGAAGGTGTTGGGACAGTCGTTGAGCAGGTTTTGTTTGAAAGACCGTGGGACGGTCTCTCTGAAGTTGTACACTTTAACATTGCCTGGGAAAGCATCAACAATTTGAAACAGAAATTTTTGAAATCTTGAAGAAACGTGGACGACGGGAGAAAACCTACCGGTTTTATCTCTTATTGTGAGTATCGACCCTCCTCCAATCCCCATGCTCTGAGGATTGACCAAAGCCGTGCACAGAAGAGCAGCAATGGCGCCATCTACTGCTGACCCCCCCTTCTGGAGCATGATCCTGGAAAAGCCATATACAGTATGAGAAGTGTGTGAGTGCACTGCCCTGAGACACACACGCCAGTTACATTTATCATACTTAATCCTCTGGGGGCCAATCTGTCCGGGTCTCAACGTTCTGGAGAGCTGCCAGAGGCACGTTCAAACCATGCAGTTGGTCATGGTGGTGCATTGAACCTTTTTTTGTACTAAATACACAACTCTTGAGCATATATGGGTGTGGGTGAAAAGTCAGTGGGAAAACAGCATGAATAATAGTCTTGATTGAACAAGGAAGCTTTCATCCAAATAATAAAAAAAAAGTTTATTGAATAGCTTCCTAACAAAAAGGAACATACAGTTTGATGTCTAAAAAAAGCCAGAGGATGTCCTTAGAAGTTCCTTTCACCAGATGAACTTGTGCATCACTCACTGAGTTCATATTCATTGTCTGTCCCTTGAATCTCTTGGCAAAGGGCAGAAACACTTCAGTGAAGACAAAAGCCGGAAGATCTACAGGCACTCTCCTGTGAAAGTAGCATTCACCTTTTGTCTGTTATTTAAACCCAATGCTGCAGCTGCCTGATCGAGATCACACTGAACTGGCGTCAAAGGGATCATTAGAGAGAAAGCCAAGTCCTTTCCCTCAATAACAGAGAGATTAACTGTGCAAGTCACTGTTCCCCAACTGGACTTGAGGACATTTCCTCTCTCTTTCTCTCTCTCTCAGGCGGTTGCTTCATCTCTGATAGATGGTTTAAAAGAAGATTCAGATACTATCTGTGTGCAAAATGGAGAAATCATCTCTAGCCTGAGGGTCAGTTCAGCGTAACCATATATCTCCTGCTGTCATTCCATCCCTTTTAAGGAGATTTCGCAATCTCTTACACCTCCGTGGCCTCATAATAAGATAAGATGTCAAACATATCTTCAAGCATCCATCAACAAGTCCATTTGCACGGGAGCTTGAAAATTATACCTCAGCACGGAGCCCCAGTTCAGTATAGTCCAATACAGTCACAATATCCCATTATCAGAACACAGTTACCTTGTCAAAAACTATAGGATTACATGAAGGAATTCGTTTCACATGTTTATTAACTCTGCACAAAGCAATGTCTGGACCCCCTGGGTTATTGTCTAAAGGGACAGACAGCTTCTTGTGAAAGTTTGTTACTACTAAGCATTGAGTAATTTTGCAGAGTATGTTGCAAACTACATCTTAGGACATACAATTTGTAATCTGTAATGGTACACATTTTCAAAGTAACCCCCCACCCCCCAACACTATCTGTGTGCACACAGTTGCACACACAGACATTAGAGCCCATCAAATCTCTTAAACTGCTTATCACATTTATCTCACCCACAGGCGCAGGGAGCTGACACAGTCTATCAACACACTAATTAACTTCCCGTCCCTCTCTTTCCAATAAAGACATCCATATTTTGACACATTTTAAACCTCAAATAATTCAGCATTCGTTTCTCTCCATTATTCAACGCTTTCAAACAGCTTTTTTTTCCTTTTCTTCCCAGGGCAAACTCTCCAGACTGTGACTCAACTCACCTGCCGACGTTGGAGCAGCGCTGGGAGTCCGCGGCCACCGCCGCATGTCTGAAGTGTCCGGCCGGGCACGGAGCGTCGGCCAGCAGAGAGACGCACAGACAGACCAGGGCTACTGCGCTCAGCAGAGCAGCCAGCAGACAGCAGCACAGGAGCCAGGGCTTACACTGGGCCATCCTCGGCTCAATGTGGAGGACGCTCCGAGCAGAAGAAGAGTCAACTTGTTGCTGGGACTCAGCTCTAATCCCCAGGCGGAGGTTTTTTTTTTTTTTTTTTTTACCCCTTCCTCCCTCCCCTCCACATCGGATGGAGGTGTAGTTACCGGCATCCACTCAATCCCACTCTCATTACACTGCTTGGGAAATAACCACCGAGTCATCGCTACTTGAAGTCTGGATTGTATTGCTTTCAGTTTCACAAATGTGAATTACCTCTTTTTTTTGTCAAAGTTGATTTTGTCCCCTTAGATGAGTATTAAAGGCAGAATCATTCTATTCTATTCTAAACATATCTATCTATCTATCTATCTATCTATCTATCTATCTATCTATCTATCTATCTATCTATCTATCTATCTATCTATCTATCTATCTATCTATCTATCTATCTATCTATCTATCTATCTATCTATCTATCTATCTATCTATCTATCTATCTATCTATCTATCTATCTATCTATCTATGTCGCAAATAATGGTCACTTCAGAGCGATCTGACCGCTGCGCATCTCACCAGGATTCAATATATACAGCATGCTTGAAGTGACTGTATTGGACATTTAGTGAAAGATGACACTTTTTTTTATGTTGTGTAATGTCCTGTGGAGGTAGATGGGCGGAGCTTCAACTACAATCTGAGGCAGGATGTACGATAGTGTATTAATGACTGTATACGCTACCTGGGACAGTGTTTCTCTCTTATGTTCAACTGACATTGTTTATATGTGAGTGCCCCGGTTTTGTTATTTTGTTGCTGGGCACCAGGTGTTAAAATACATTTTCCCTCGAGGAGCCAGTCAAAATTTCTTGTTTTCTCTTGTTGGTGGAATGTCTGTGAAGGCTCTCGAATATCCAGGTGATTGTAAGTTTTAGGTGTCACAAAAAAAGGATTTTACACGAGTCAGTAAACAGAAACAGAGAGAGAGAGAGAGAGCGCGAAAGATAGGTTACCATCCATAGACTGTGCTGCGTTCACTATGAGGACATTTTCCAGAAACATAGGACCCGGGTTAACTTCAATGACTTGCAATGACTCGTTCACCCCAAAGACAAAACACTGAGCAACAGTCTGACTAATATTGTGCATGCATTTCAGTGCCCAGACCTCTGCCAAGGTGAGACAAATCAACCACTCCATTAATGGCACTGCACAACACTGAAGAGCTAACTCCACTGGAGAAGACTCCGTACAAGACTCAAGATGCTCAAGAAGCTGTACATCTGCATCTAATGGAAACCTATGTTCAGATAAATTAATTACTTAATTAAGTTTGAATTCCATCCATGCCCATCTAAATCAGAAATAGTATAGAGTGCAACACAAATGTAGCATTAGCATTTTCCCGTTTAAATCCAAGTAAAAAAAAGCTATGCTCTCATATACAGTATATCTCTCTCAGGTTGTTACACGTAATCATTCACACACCATTTACTGTCATACTCACATGTTCTCACGCAATTTAGAGCCTGGAGAAAACCCACAAGCACATGGGCAGAATAGACTAATTTCACACTGAAAGGATGTGACCATGCTTCTTGTGTGAGTCTTGTGTGAGTCTGACCCGCAGAATCGTCTAAGAATGTACCCGGGTCCCTGGAGAGACATGAACTTAGGATGTTTAAATCATCTAAAGAAACATCATCCACATCTGGCTGCTTCACGCATATAAAAATATGCTCTGTAAAATGTTGTATCTGGCAATCAAATACAGTAATGTAGCTTGTGAAGACCAGTCTTCAGCTCAATGAGAGACTAGGGGTTTCAAGAAAATGATCTGATATGTGAGTATCCATGTCAGTTCAGTTCACACTGATCCATTAAGGGACAGAATCCAAGTGCAACACGGTATAACCACAACAGCACAAACACCACACTTCTGGCTTGTGGATGAGCACCATATATGCAGGTGTGGAAAAGAAAGAAATGCCATCATCAAACAGGTCTCAACACCAGACACACAAAGACAAACCCTAACCCCCCCCCTTCCTCGTGATTTTGGCTGAAGTGGCACAAAACAAGCTCAGTCTGGCCCTCTCAGACATGTCTCTGCCAGCTCCTCACTTTCTGACCTGACTCATTTGAACTTTTCAATCAAGCTGCTGGGCAAAATGAAGCTCTGTCATACTTATAGATTCAGCCATGCAGGCTATTGAGGATGTGGGCAACAAGATGATCAGGTCCCCTGGCTTGTATGGAGGAAAGCCTCTGAGTCTGATAATCCAACAGATAGATACACATGAGCGCATGGCTGCTTAGTCCGTATTAAGTGGAGATACAGTGATATATTTGCTCTTATACAGATGCTGTTATACATTATTTAAGCATTTGCTTTAGCTGGATTGTATTTGAGCAGGATATCTATTTCCAGAATTGACAAGACTAAAGTTCAAAAGACACCGCAGCTGCCAGATCAGTTATGGATATGTGTTTTTTTCTTTTGCCTTGACCTGAGGCCATTGTTCTCCTCTTCCTGCTCGTTTTTCTGAAGCTCCCTGATGGACTGCAGCCATCGCTACCAACCGGCTTTAAAGGCATGACACCAGCAGGAAACGGCACAGACGGCAGGCAATAAAAAAGAGTGTCAGGAGAGTTGCTGAGCGGATGTGTGAATGTGTCACCATATGAAATTAAAGGTGTGAAGAGGAGGGAGAAAGAGCTGAGTGAAACTGTTTTCCTGTCCGTGTCGTTGATCTCGGGACGTAACGTCGGGATTTTCTTTTTCTTCACCCCTGTACTTCTGTTGTGGGTACATATTGTAGACATCGGCCTGTCTGTCTTCCTCCAGAGGTTACGGTTTGACTAGTGGGATTTTACTGCCAGTGGCCAGTTCAGGTTTCAACACAAGGGGGAGACTGTGCGTCTGTTTTAATTCATGGATGAGGGTGCAGCCCGGGCCAGGGGGAATCAATGAGCATTTAGGTTTGACATCATGTACTTTAAAGAGGTTTTACACTGAGCTCTCTCATCTCCAGCTTGGTTTCTGGGTGGGTGATAAAAAACTTACGTACGTAAGTAGTAAGTGCTTTACACTGTTTTTTTTTTTTTTTAGAAATATCTGTGGTGATGTGGTTTGAACATTTTCTTGTGTCTTTTATTTTCATTTCTCTCCACACAGTCTACTGTCCCAGTGCTGTTTATTCATCTGAAATCATTATGTCAATGCTGAATTAAACTGGAAAAATACCTCTTAAAGATTGCAACCCACATAAAGTAAGTCTGCAGAGATCTTTGAAATACTAAAACTGTGTTTTCTTTGACCTGAGGCTGTATAATTTGTCAGTGTATGATTCAAGCCTTTATTTATTTTTTCCTTAATAGATATTTTAATATGTATTTTAAGGCCTTTTCACTAAAATTGCCGTAGAGATTTGCCAGGTTGCCCACTGATGTGATGCTTGGCTGTGTGTTTGCGTCTATTTATTTTGTCACCCATGGCAGCTACGAAGGAAGGAGGCGAGAAAATTATTAGATTAGAAAGTGTCAGGGAGCCTCAGCTGTGTGAACTTGAACAGTGCAGCAGCGATGCTGGAGATGATGCAGTTGGAGTCCGCGGCTGAGGCTGAATGCAGAGCAGTGCCAACTCTTGCTGCAGGCAGGAGGTGGAGCCCAAGAGAGGCAGTTTTTTTTTGCAGGCTCAGGATGTTGCTGCACAGCCAAAGTGAAGCAGAGCAGCAGCGGGAGGAGAGTGGATGCAGAGGAGGATGTTGAGCTAAGGGATGTGTGGAAAAGAGGAAGGAAATTAGCATGAGAGGTGCTGATTTGAGCTTGCATATCCCCAGAATCTTGTGTGTCCTCGGTGTTTAGAGATCACTTTCCTTTGAGGCATTTTCAAGGTGTAAATATAGACACGTATGCAGGTATCTCAGAGAACAAGCACTGGTGGATGCAAAAAGCAAGCAAGATGGGATTTTGTTTGTTTCTCAGGCTGTATATGTACTCAGCAGTAATATGGGGCAGCTACAAACAGGCGCTAGATACGGGGGAGTGGAAGTAGAAACAGCTCAAAGTTGTGCTAATCTGAGACCAGATCTGGTTTTAAGGTCAGCACTTTGTGGAGCCGTGCCAGGGGAGGAGAGAGATGACCTGTGAGAGGAAAAAGCTGAGATGTAAAGAGTTGGCAGCAGAGGCAGAAACCTAAGGTCTGGCCAGCGGAGATCGCCTGTAGGGGTTTTGTTGGCAGATCAGTTTGACCCTGTTAACTGAAGTGGGGGCTGAGCCAAGAGAGGAAATCATGACATGATAGTATAGCTGGATGAAACAGTGATGTAAGAACCCTTATTCATGTCATCAAGTTTCCCATTGCCCTCCTTCGTATGTGAATAACATTGTTACCCAGTTTATCCAAATGAATTCATTCTTTCATTCTTCGGATACTCTTATTATTTGTGCTACATTCTTATAAATAATCAAGCTTGTCACATTTTGAATTTCCTCGAAAGGTGACCTAGAATGACTGAGTGGAGTATTTGTCCTTGTTCTCTGGTCCTGACATAAAAGCCATGGATCTTTGGTTTTTATCAGAAATGCCTCAGGATGATATTTTTACAAGCCCTTTTATAATCCTATTTATTTTTAGATGTGGGAATATTACAGTCCGTTTCCCTGATCCAAATGAGGGGATCAGATCAGAGAAATTCCTGAAAATCAGGTGATGGAAGGAGCTCCAGAGCGAATGACAGCCAACATTCATTATGTTGTTTGTATGTCAAGAAATTGATTAGAAATAAGCTTTGGATGGCCTGGTGGAAATGCTGCTGCTGGAACAGTGTGATTTGACCCGAGGCTGTAGTTGGTTATCGTGTTGCTTCATGGTGACATTGTGGCCGAAAGTGAGAAAAACCTGCCATGGAGGACATGTAGCACATGCAGGTGGATGGGAGTGATTTATTATTATTTCTTTAAATGCTGGATCACCCTGCTAATGCATGCAGCATGTTTTGTGTGTTGTGCTAAATTAGTACACAGCAGGGGTATGAAAGAGCAACTAATGACCTTTACAAGACCTATAAAGAGAAAACATTGCCAGAAAACACATGCATATTAATGTCCCAGCCATTCTTTTTTAGTATAGCAGTGCGCTAATGCCCACGGGGCTGCATTGTAGGAACAGGGAGCTGACTCATTTGGTCTGTTTTCAATTTTGAAGCCAATTCATCTCGGTCACATTCAAGCCAATGTGTTGGAAAGCACACAGAGATGATGCAGGAGTGTATTTTGCGAGGATGTCACACTGTAGGTCGTCCCGTTTCTATAAATAGTGCAAACTGTTATTATTCTGCCCTCCCCGTGTCAAACTAAACCCCCCACCCACCCGTGCCAGCCCCCATTCACTCAGATCCACTATCTCGCAGTGTGTGAGCGCCGCACCTATAGAGCATGGGATCTTTCAGTCGCTGCCATGTTTTCCTCCTTTCACCATCTGTAAGCTCTGTGTTCTTCTTGAAAATGATTCACAATCCCCTTTAATCTTTGGCTGACGCGTAATTTGGATCGTACATTCGCGGACATGAATTGTGGGGCCAGACAGATGAGTGACCAAATTATTGTCTTCTTTTTTGTTTCCTGTCAGGCACAGATAGTTCCAAAGACGTCTGCGTCCGTGTGAGTCACAGCAGAAAACGGCAGGCGTAACAGCTGGGGAAAGACAGAAGAGTGAATCCAAGATAATTAGGATTACACACACAGTCTGTAGTGCCATCATATAAATATACACTCCTTGCGTCAATGCGTATTTATGCAACAGTGCTTAATTGCTTGTACATATTTTGCCGTGAAAATCAATGATGTTATTTCACCATTCGTTACGTAACAGAAGCTAAGAGTTGTAAATGGCATAACACGATACTTTTAATAAGTTGGCTCATTTAAGTTCCTAAAGTTAATACAATGCAGTTCTTTGGACAGCTGATCTTACCCATGGTGTGAACGCATAGTAGAATTAATTCCCCACTTTCAGAGCCGCATTTAGCTGCATTTGTTCTTTCATCAGTTGTAATAAGTCGCGGGACTCTTGTAATTCCTCTTTCCCATTCAAAATGAACCGTGTCTGCCGCGTCCAGTCGCACTAACACTGATTGAACTACAGCAAGCCTCCATTTGCGAATGAAAAACCATTACTGGAGTGGGAGGAAGTTAAGTAGTTTAAGCTCGGGGGAATTAACGGTACGGCTGCCGCTGATTGGAAATGAGCACGTGAACACATCCCACAGGACTTTGAGGCAGCCATTCACACTCGTTAGGAACAAGCGCCTTGTTTTTCAGTCTCGCTGTGTCCAGTGAGCTCACACACAGCTCATCTGGGAGAAATTTAAGGATACCAGCCATGACCAGTAGCCCTGACAACAGCTTCGCTTTTTGCCACGGGCGACTGAAAATTAGTCGAAAGGTCAAATCGTGAAGATGTGTGTCATCCCAAATGGATAGGAGAACAATGTGACCGAAAGCATAATTTCCTCTTGTCCTGACGTTTTTATCCTTTTCATGTGAATGACCTCTTGTGCACTGGAATTGCAGCGTGACCTCCTTCCCAGCTCGTAAGAGTCAGCAGGAAATGTGTTTGGGAGATGGTGGGGGTCTCGACTTCCTTTTTAAGGCAGTTGTGCAATCTCTGGCCAGAGAGTCCATATTGTTAAGCACTGAATTCAAATAGTTTTGTCATTTCTTGTCCTTACTGTTATTCCTCTGTCTTATAACGCTGAACTCCCTGCAAAGAGTGAGAGGATTGTTCTGGTGAAACAAATGACTGCAGTATAGTTGAGGTTACTCACTTGAAATAAAAAAAAGAGAGAAAAAACAGCCACGGGCGCTGAGGACTTTATGTGATGTCCTTCCTCGTCACCAGCATCGAGCCAGTTTGTGACAGTGCGCACCACCACGCATGGAAAGCTGTGAACATCACGTCCGGGAAGCAGATATGACCGCTGCAGCAAATTTGCCTTTCCACTGCAGTGACTTTTGTATCAGTGCGACTGCAGACGCAAAAGCTGCACTGGTTAACTGATGATACATAATACCCAGTATTCCCACTACCACATCATTTAATGTTGTCGTCATGTTATACTCGGCAGACAAAGAATATGTCGAGCTTTGTCTGGAAAAAAGAAAAAAAAGAGCCTTGAACCTAAAGGTTTTTCTGCTCCACAGCTAAAACATAAAAAAGACAAATAAGTATGTAATATGTGAGTATGTAAATAATAATGAAAAATTAGACATTTTGCTGGCACATCTCCCCTAAACATGACATGAAGTGATGCAGAATGAAAATACATATCCACAGGTTACTAATCAGACTGATGAAAGCTATTATTTTCATAACATATGATAAGATATGAAATGATATGACAAGGCTCTCAGGTTCAGAAAAAGCTGCCATTACCTTCTCCTCCTCAGAGGAGAAAGAGGGGAAAAGAGAAACGCTGTTGTTAACAGGAAGCTAGAGAACATGTCAGCACTCACACAGTCCTCAGACACCACAGATAACAGGATGATACCCTAAGAAAACATCACACTCCCTATCTCTCTGCAAAGAGCAGAGGCTCATTATTCTAGAGATGCAAGAAAGTCATGATTCACTGCAATTTCACTGGCAGGCTCAGAGCTGAATGTGGTGGATGATTTCATAGGATAATTGCAGTATGTGCAGCTCTGATGTCACCTTTGCTTGCTTAAGTCATTTCGCAATAAGCCACTGCACCTGAAAGCTGAAGAAACAAAATAAACTCTAAATGCAGACATGTCTATAAGTGTGTGAAACCTGTGCAGAGGTGAATGGGGACGTCCAACTACAACAGTAACAAAAATACTGGCATTGGTTGGAGTTGGCACAGTTGCAGCTAATCTTGGTCGAACTTTTCCCTTCTGCAGCTTCGTGACACAGTCGGAGAATCTGGCTCTGAACTGCTGACAGCAGCTGCATCGCTCTATAAAAGGAAGTGTCAAACATGATTTGAGCAGACCTTCCAGCACTTCACCACAGACTCACACTTGTGATCCGAGGAATGACACATCGCCACCTCCTCAGCATCCAAACACTACGTGAGGCTTTTTCTGATCACTTTTGTGACTTGAGCTCAAGGTCAAGGACCCTCACACAGAAGAACAACTAACTAACCTTGAACTTTAACACATTTGCATGTTTTCATCCTTGGCATTTGCCACTTTTATTCATGTGGTGACTTTTTTTAGTATTTTTTTCTCATATATTCATTTCATTTCTGAAAGTTGATTTCATGGGATCGTAGCTCTACTCAAGTCGCACAATTATAATACATTAACAGTACATGATAGTAAAACATCTTTTACATGACTAATAGCTTTTCTGTGTGAAGTTTGCATGTTTTCCCCAACTCCTCCTACAGTCCAAAAACACTGGAGATCCTCTACCCCCCCATCACACCATTGGGCACAAAGCGGGTAGGACAATGGATCCGAGTGCTACACTAGTGCATTTTTCAGGGCCAAAGCGACCACAGTTGAAGCCCAGGTAACTGGGGACTTGAGCTGAGCTGCGTTCAGTCCGTCATCATCCACTGATGACAGCGCAGCCTTTGTGTGAACCTGAAACTTGACGTTTGTCAAAGTATCAGTTTCAAGGTCCCCGGCTGTTTCGTTTTACTGCTGCTATTAAATCCGACACAAAGTGCTGATCGGGTGAGTGGGCAAAATGTATTGATGATTCGGATGAAGGAGCTCTTTCTTCACTTCATGGGCCCCAGGCTGCCGTGTGGTAAATTATTTAACCCGCTGATTAATCTTTTAGTAAAGCTAAACGGTGGTCCAGGGGTTTGTAGGTGATCGGTGAAAGTTGGGCAGGAGTTTAGAGATGTAAAAAGAATAAGAAAGAAAAAAAAGTCCTGGCTTTGCATATTTGTATCACATGTATTTACCATGTGGTTAAACAGGTATTATATGGCTACAAGGAATTTGCTTTGGTAATTTCTTCAAAAGACAAAGCAAAGTAGATGACATAAGCATGACAGAACAAAGGAAGTTTGTACACAAAGTGCACATGAAGGTCCTTAAAAATTACTCGGTTTCACTGATTTCCCACATTTTTAAGAGCATTCATAGATGATGCCAAACACTGGGTCGTGTCCCATGTTGAGGCTGTGCAGCAGCTGTCTTCAGTTCCTACTTGTTGACCTATTACCACCGTGACTCTTTGGGTCTTGAGCAATTCCTTTCCTTCTCTAAACTTTTCTCATCCTACCCTTCTAGTTCAAGTCGATCTGTGTCTCATCTTTTCGTAAGATGTTCCCGAACTGGACAAGATCTTTTAGATGATTTTGGCAAACTCCTATCTGGCCTCCCAGGATTTGAGGCTGACCAGTGTTTTAGACCTTGCGGTGAACTCAGTTTCATCAGTGTGGTGAAGTCTTCTCTCAGTTGTGGGTTTTGACACAGACATGTCTGGAGAGATTTCTTGATCTGGCCAACTGTTGTGAAGCGGTTTTTCTTCACCATGAAAAATAATCTTCAGTCATCAACCACTTCTGTGGTCTTCCTGGCCTTTTGACATTGCTGAGCTCCCCACTGTGTTCTTTCTTTTTAAGGATGTACCAAACAGTTTATTTGGCCATGTGTTTGCTATCTCTCCGATGGGTTTGTTTTGCTTATTCAGCCTTGCTTCGCTGATAGTGAAAGCTCTTAGGAATTCGTATTAAGAGTTCAACTCATCCAATTCTGAATCAGAATACCACACTTGAAATGATTTCTACAACAATGAGCTTCTTATTTTTAATGAAAGAGCAAGTAGCACACACCGGACCATGAAGTTGAGGAGCAAACTGGCCAATTACTTGTGGTCCCTTAAAAAGTGGAAAGCACAAATACAATGCGCTGTAATTCCCGGACCTATCACCTGATTAGGATGTAAATACCCTCAAATAAATATCTGCGCTTAAAGGACACCTTGGTTGTTTCCATTCAAGAATCAATTATGATGGTGTACAGAGCCCAAATGCTGAAAATGCTGTTATAACATATATAGGTTTACTTATCAGGTCATATGCAGTATGATATCAAAATGTCAGAATCTCCTCTAAAGGTTATCATCCCTCACCCTGCATATCGACCGCACATATGCAGAGCCGCAACTGCACTGCAGCACATTTCATGAAGGTTTGTTGCCATCTGACCCTGCCCAGTGCTGCAGCGGGTGATGTCAGCTGGGGTGGTTTGTGTTGCGGGTATAAATGAAAAAATAGAAAGTGACATGGCCCCAAAAACAGTTCAAAACCCCCCCAAAAAAACTGTTTCCAGAGTTATCTATTCAAATGTTTTTTCCCCCTTAGTTTAGTTTTTTATTTCAGGTTGCGGCTCTTTTTTTTTTTTTTTTTTAAGAAAAAGATGTGTTTATTTTCTTTGGCGCTACACACCACATGCTCCTGTTGTTGTTGTTTTTAATTCTCTGTGTCTCTGTGGACATTAAATGGGCCATATTGCACCCTGGGGCTTATGTGTCCCCTGCTGCAACCCACTGTCTACAGAGGGGTAGATTAAAATACGGAGGAAGAACAACATATAATATATATTTTTTAATTGTTCAATAAACCACATTGACACATCTGGGAAAGAAGAGTTATGGCCGGAAAAAAGACAGGGCGGAGATAAAGCGCCAAGGCCAGAGGTGTAACCTCTGGGTTTACACCTGATAATGAGGGAACCGTGGCTCAGAGCTGGCACTGACACTTGCCTGTACTTGATGAGATGCAGAGGAGGTGGGCGATGGTGAACTGTGTGTATGCAGTGTGTGTATGTGTGTGTGTGTGTGTGGAGGGCAGGCATTGGAGTGAAGATACTTCTACTGCCGCTCCCTGGAGCAGAGGAGGCAGAGACACAGATGTCAGAGAACAAAAATCCCCCAGAGAGAGGAGGGCAAAATCTGCTCGTTTCTCGGCTCGTCACTGTAAAACAGTTCGTGAGAGCCCGAGTGTTTAATTGGCTCTGTGTATTAACATCATTACGTACTTCTTTGCCCTGCATCCCTGGACATCTGCTGTGAGAATTATGACCCTGGGTGTGCAGATGGGATGAGGCTGAAAGATTGTCACGCTTATACGTTCTGTGTCATTTAGTTGCATTTTTTTCCCCCTTTTCCTTTTGAAGTTGGCTGTTATTGTTCTGCGAGACCCACAGTCAAGTGTTCCTTATCTGTGTATGCCTTGGTGCCATTCGTGTACGCAGATTACGCAACCGTGTTGTTTGTACATGCAGGATATAAATGTTTGACTCATGCAGGCAAACGTGGAAGCGTTACTGTGTGATATCCAAGGAGCTGTAGAGTCGCCGCTGTAGATTCTAGAAAGAACCTCTTGGATGAGAGTCCAGCTGCCATGCCCACAGCTACAACTCCTTGGATAACGATGACCTGGATATAAAGAACAATAGAAGCAGAGGCTAAACTTTTACCCTCATGAGGAAAAATGTTAAGACTTCTAGCTAAAAATAAAGCGGTATCATCTGTCTCTCTCTCCACACAGTGGCCTGATTTGTCCAGCATGGCCACAAAACTGATATTTTTATAGACACTTTATCTTAAATTCAGTTCATTTTCTTGTCTCTGTCACACTTCATCCATCTCATTTCCTGTGATGTCAGACGTCCTTAATTCAAAATGCTACTTGACTGAAAGTATCAGCTACCAAATGTTCTGAAAGGACCCAAAGCAAGAGCACTCATTATGCTGAACCATGACCCATTTCAAGATGCCATATGTCAGATTACTGGATCATAATTACTGATGCATGAATGTGTTCAGCACTGTAAAGTTGCAGTTTTTAAAGGCAACGCCCCAATGAATTTCACATCACCAAATATACCATTATACTTTAGAGTCACGATCAGAATGTGCAAAGCTAATTGAAGCTTTTAGGTATATGGTAAAAAGAGAATTGTTTGTTTATTTATTTGTTTGTCCCCCTAAAGATGACTAATGTTTATGCCATTACATGTATGTTGCTGTTTAAGCTTTAGATGACCTACAGGTGCATATATGATCATCCCTTGCATCTCACTGCCTAATCTTCTGTCTATTTGGTCCCATTCTAGTTGGTGCTGAGTTTTTACTGGAGAAAGTGTTTAAGTCATTTCTGCAGGACTCATCAGAGGCTCCCGGTCAGTTGCAAATGAGTCAAATAGTTATTTATCTAACCTAAAATGACTGGACTTCTGTTCCTCTCCTCCAAAAGGTTTCTTCAGGTTTAATTCTGGTGTGGAAGAGTCCGAATTAATGAAGTCTTTTGAGTAAAAGGCGAATAATAAGAACCTTGGAGAACTACCACTGAGAACCTTTGCATACACTCTCATCCCTTATATCACTCTATATACCATGCATATTAGTACCTTCTGTTCATCCTGCCAGCATTCTCATCTTCCTTATATATTATCTCTCCTGGTACAACTTGTACAATGTGCCTTTTATCGACGCCTGCGGAGAAAAAAAAGTTATTTGATTTCATTTGCTCAAAGAGCAGGAGAGAGAGACTGGGGTGGGAGGGAGTGTGCGCTGGGTAGGTTATTCACTTATTAATCAAACGGGCTCATTATGCAGGGGATGATCCGCAGTGACGTGGCTCCCGATGAAGTTGGCGCTCGGACTGCGCAGCGCAACACGGTCCAAACTTTGCGCAGTGCGCTGCGGGGCCGCGCACAGAGCGCACCGGGCTGCGCCGGGACTGAGCCGGGGGATGTGTGCGGATCCTGAGGGTCAGGGCTGCTGAAAACTGAAAGCTCCACACCTGTACCTGGCGGAGAGCTCCAGACTCCTATTCTGCGCTTCTCTTCCTTTACTTCTTCGTCTTTTTCCTTCTTCCTCTTCTTCTTCCTCTTCTTGTTCTCCTACACAGCCGAGAGGATGAGCTCCTCTTTCCCCAAGAGTGACTCCACCACCTCTCTGCTCAGGTCGTCGGGGCAGAGCCGCAGGTCCGGAGGACACTCCGGGAGCACCGGGCACCGGAGCCACCGCTCTCACCATCACCACCACCACCATCATCAGCATCATCAGCATCCTCAGCATCCTCAGCATCAGCATCCTCCACCCGACGATGCTGGCTGGACGGAGGACTGCGAGACCAGCGTGCGGAGACCCCTGTGCCAGCCGAGGCATCCAGGTGACCACCGGATGCAGAGGAGCCACTCTCACCGGCAGCCTCCGAGCCTCCACCTACAGGAGGAGCAGGATGATGAGGAGGAGCTGCGACACCGGGCGAGCAAGCACCCAAAGGAGCGCAGCAAGTCCACCCGCTCCAAGCACCCGCAACACCTGCAGGAGCCCTGCAGAGGAGGAGCAGGAGGAGCAGGAGAGGCCAGGAGGAGCTCTCCGACTCCGTCCTGCCCCAAACAGACGACGGACGAGGCGGCTTCTTTCTTCTTCGAGACCCGCGAAAGGGAGCGGGTGGTCAGCGGGTCCTCGTCCAGCCTGAGCCCGGAGCCCGCAGCCTCCCGCCCGGCCAAGAAGCAGAGCGCAGCCGCGGCGGAGCACGACTCCAACCTGCACCCCATAGTCAAGTCAGTGTTCGGGCAGGTGAGTGAGTGCAGGGCGGCGGAGAGGCGACGGCAACTTTCTGGGGATTTGTTAGACTTTGTGAGTTTGGTGCATGTGAAGTGCCTTGAGATTGGCTGAAATTGAGAGGATTGGTCTTGAATTTATTCTAGGGGATCAATCATTTATCTGTCTATCGATCTATTTCTCTATCGATGAATCTGTCTATCTATCAAAGTTATGGTGCAGCAAAATAACGTTTCAGAAAAATCTGACCATCCCTAATTTTACCAGTTGTACCCCTTCAGCTGCAATAAAAAGTACTTAGCTCAATTTTCTAAATCTATTGAAAGCAAAACCAATGAGAAAAGAATTGACGTTTGTCAAAATTTTTTTGGTCAGTTTATCAATTTGAGCTTTTGTTTGCACGATATGTTCAGTTGTCTAGGCTATGGTAGTCGCAAGGTGCTAAAACAAAGGCAATAAGACTTCTGTTAGGTTCTTAAAGATAAGTCGCCTCTCACCCAAAGGGCTGCTACAGTTCCCATCAGGTTTATGTTTTTTAGTGCACTAGTAACTGTCACACAAGCAACTTAGGAGCACTGTAAAACAAACAAACAAAGAAACAAAACCTTTTGGACATTTGGGCGGGCAAAACTGTAAATTTCAATCACACAAGCTTCATCTGCCTACTCAGAATCTGGTGTGAAATGACCTGAACGCGACTTAATTTTTCAGTAGCTTTCACTCTTAAGCATCCACTCAGATGTGTAGAGTATGGCTTGTAAAAATTGCGGTTCAGTCACTAGGATGCTGCAGCAGGGGGCTTTGCTTTAATACAAATGCACTTTGAGAGAGAGAGAGGGAGAGAGAAATCCCCCTCTGTGGACAGCTGGGGGAGCAATTTCAACCATAAGTGAAGAAATGTGACAAAAAATAAGAAGAAAGTGACAGTTTAAGGTCGGTATCAATAACAGGTGATGATGAAAATAATCCTGCACTGTATCCAACCCCTCACACTAATCTCGGTATAAGAGTCGACATGCGTGTTAAACACTCAGTCAGTGTTATGTCCATATTTAACAAAGAGGAAATCTCGTATTCTGGGTACGGTTTTTGGAGCCAAAATGAACTGCTGATTAGTGGACAGTTCATTGGAGAAGCTGCAACCCAAAAAAAAAGAAGCTGTAGCTGTGCGTGTGTGTGAGGGAGATAGACCCAATGTTGAGCAGATTAAAAATGGATGCATGTATTCAGCCCGAATCTGGTTCTTCTATGGATCTGGTATCCGTCACTTTCATACAGCTGCTTTCATCGCTGCTGTCACCCGAGCAAGAGCTGGGGATCGACTTTCCCTCTGTGTGGAAAACTTCTCAATCGTGAGATCTTGTCACGCATGTACGCAGACATGGGCACACACACAAGTAAGTTAACCACACGTATATGTAGATACACCTCCAGGTGATACGATCTAAATATATTCCAGCCTCTTTTCTGCAAGCTCTGCTTCACTTATGTGACCCCAGAGCTCATGGGCGTTACCGTAGGTTTTCTAGTCCCTCTAATCTTTTACACTGAAATCCTTCTCTCTGTGATAAAAAGCTCAAGAGGAGACAATTACCTCCCCGAATACTAATGTGCTCCAGAAATAACTCCTCTCAATCCAGGCCAGAGCTTCAATCAGTCTCCCGGGCTCCAGTGAGGCAAAATCCATGCAGTGGTGTGCTATATAAAGTCTTGATGCTGTTGCTGACGCGCGTGGAAACAGCAGATATTTTGGGATTTCCATCAAGTGTGTATCAGATGATAGATTCTGATATTTCCCAAGTGTTGCTGCAGTTATCTTTTGTGTTAGGTCAGACGAACGCGAACTCTGGATAAAAGAAACGACGGGGCTGCTCAGACACGGAGTCCCATTAAAGCACATCGCATCAAAAGGACAGCCAGTTGAAAGTTTCTGTGCTGTTAGGTCACATCAGACACAGATGTCAATGGTCAGAATAGATGAAAGAGCTTGTGAATGAAGAAGGGAGAGTTAAAAAAAGCCAATGCAGTGGCTAGAGAGGGTTTTTTTGTGCGAGGGAGTTGATGCACCTGCTCAGCATCTTACTCCACTTGTTTCCTTTTAGCAAGTATGCCGTCCTAATAACCTGAAAACGCTCCCTGAAAGGATGTGGCAGTGCCGAGCACCAGGCGAGATGTTGCACTCTGCAAATTCTTTTTATTTGGCAGTTTCTTATGTAAGATCTGCATACAATCCCAACAGGACTCGTTCGCCGCCACTGGAAGGAGCTAAAAATAGCACAGCCCATCAAAACCCTGATTATGAGAGACTGGAGGAGGGCAGAGTGGGGCTTTTTTCTTCCTTTTTTTCTCTTTCTGTCTTTGTGAAAAATAATCCAAATCCTCTGGCAAACATGTTACCTGACAGAGCAAATTTGCGAAACCCGTGAACCGAGTAGCTGTTTTGAGCTCGTTTTCCCCAGATAAACCTTTATATTTGTCGGATGAAGACTGGAGTAACGATGTGAAATGTGCTCTGCAGTTTACACTTCCTATTATGGAAGCCAAAGTGCATGTAAATGACACGCCCATTATTTCTGCACATTCATGCCTTACAGCAAACCAGGTCACATGAGACACCTTGATCAAGGGCACGAGCAGTTTATTCTTAATTTTTTGTCCCGGTAGAAATTTACAATCTATTTTAAGAGATTATGAACAATCACAGCATCTCTCGCCTTTTGGTGACTTTCAGTGACCTTGATTTGAAAATGCCTCAAGAGGTGCCAGATACTAACTCTCCATCACCATTCATCCATTATCTTACCTGCTTTGTACCTCACTGGTGTCTCAGGGGTATGCTGGTGCCTATGTCTAGTACACATGGACAAGGGCAGGGAGTACACCCTGGATAGATCCCCAGCCCGTTGTTGGGCACATGCACACAGCATTCACTCACACCAATGAGCATTTTGGTCTCCAATTGGCCTAAATTTGCACGTTTTGAGAACCAGAATCCTGAAAGAAAAATCCACACAGATATGGGGAGAACATGCATATTCTACGCAGAAGGGCCACAGTGTCCCTTCTCTCAAATGTAATTTAGATTAAATGATCTCTGTGATAACCAGCAGAGGGAGCAAGTACCATTTAAACCAACTTCAGAGAGAGAGTGTGTGTGATAGTGAGGGGGGGGGGGGGGGTTAGCAGTTCAGTGTGTGTCACATTCAGGAGACAGGAGGAGCGAAAGGCCAGCGAAAGAAAGTGACAGAAGCGAGGCAATCGGAAAAATCAGGAGCAGGACAAAGGATGAAAAAAGAGGGGAGTGAGTCCGCTGCTGGAAGACCTGATGATTGTTATATAAGACAAACACTCATCAGTTCTCACTTTCTGACAGCTTGGGAGACAATGTGAGGAAAAGGTCTTAAAAACACAGCCTGCTCTCCCTCTTACTGAACTCACACTTGACGTTTCCTGTCTCCGTTTTTTCATTGCTTTTTCTGAAATATCTCTTCTCCCTCTCCGTGCTCTCCTCCGCCGGGGTGACCTTGGTGACTTGACGTCTGAAAGGGAGTGAAAAGAGAGCAGAGGCATGAAAGATAGTCAAACAAAGATCTGGGCTGGAAGTGAGAAGAGAGGGAGCAGGCGGCAGCATCCTTTTCACTACATCCAGCATATGCCTCCAGTATGTCTACAGCATGGCAGGCTATTTTTAGACACACATGGATATTTTTGTATCTGTGCTGGCCAAGGAGGAGGTGGAAAAAATCAGTCTTTGGTTAAACCCCCCCCTCCTACCACTATCTCTGCTTTTTCTTTTTTGAGACCAGGATTAGGCAGTGGTAGGGGCCCGATGCAGGATGATGCTAAATATTCATGGAGACCTGAAACTGGAGGAGAAAATCAGTCAGAGACACAGCGAGGCCACAGGATGAGACACAGCACAGAGGATAAGTGAGTCAGAAGGAAAACAAGCAGGGGTTCATAATTGAGTGAAATGAGACTTGTCAATATTTCCCTACTCATCTCAGTAGCAAGAGCACAGGGCCATCTGAAATGAAGACCGCAATACCAGAATAATCTCCTTGAACCTTTTCAGCCACTCGGATTGGAGCGAATTAACAGAACTGTGACGTCTTAGCCTAAACACCAGGAGATGACGCAAAGTGTTGCTTTGTGTGTTTGCTCAGACGTCTTCTGGTGACGACAAAAATGGTGATGTAGAAAAAAAAATCTCTCTTTACAATGTTTAACCCTTTTGAATAGTGAGGGAGAGAGGTAAACTCTACAGCCTGAAGGACATAATGACGCAAACACAATTTCATTTCTGTTTGCAGAGACTCAAAGCTTCAGCAAAATAACAAGCAAGCTCTTCACATTTAACATAAAAAAAGGGTTATGGGTACATGAGGGGCTTGCTGCTACATCCTTCCTTCCTCCTTCTTCCCCCACCTCCATCTCTCGCTGAGCACACTTGCAGTGGATGAAAAGGATTACATTTGACCTCAAAATCTTCCAGAAGGAGCCAATTATTAATGTGTCCACTTGGAATGAGTGTCACGTGGCCACATTTAGATCTGATTTCTTTGTGTGCACTGTTTTTTGTTTTTTTTAACCACTCTTTTTATTCATGTATCTTTTGTACCCAAGAGCATCTCAGGGCTATGCTGGAGCACATACACAGTAAGGTTAAAGCAGAGAACACACACTGGACAGGTCTCTGGTACATTGCATGGCATGCATACATCATTCACTCTCACATTCACATCTTGGTGAAATTTAGACACTCCTGGTGACCTTGATGCATGTTTTCGCACTGTGGGGAAACTGGAGAACCCAAAAAAAATCCACGCAGATACTGGGAAAAGATGCAAACTCCACGCAGAAGGATCAGGACGAAAACCCAAAGACAGCGCCATCCAGCAAGTTACTATTCCACCCACCGCCATTTTATCTGGTTCTAATACAGGCCTATTTGTATGGGAAATGTTACCTCAACAGCTCTATGCAAATGAGCCTTCTCTCGATGTGCCGTTTGCACGTAGTTGTGTGACTGTGTCAAGTAAATTGCGTGCGTGTGTGTGAGTGAGGGAGAGGGATACAGCCGCAGAGCGAGGTGGTGGCGGTGGTGGCGATGATGGGGAGGGTCTCGTGTCCGCGCACACTGGGGTCTGACATTATGAGAGCTGACGGTTCCTGTGTCTGACGTCTGATGTGTTCTGAAGTTCACAATGAGCCTCCGGTGAGAGGCTGGATGAATCATCCGCAGAACAACACAGAGGAGCCACAGAGATACTGAATGGGAGCGAGATGTGAGACGACTCCGGCGTGAATGTGTTTATTAAAATAGCAGAGAAAAGACAAGGTCGAACCGGAGAGAGAGAGAGAGAGAGAGAGAGAGAGAGAGAGAGAGAGAGAGAGAGAGAGAGAGAGAGAGAGAGAGAGAGAGAGAGAGAGGATGTTCGTTGTGGAGCTGCGGTGGCCAGTAACCTGCAGTGTGAAGGCTGCTGGTAGAGAAACCTTGAGATGTTGTTTTAGACAGTGTTTACTTCCTCTCGTGGGATTCTTCAACTTCTCTGTTCAAGGTGATATATGCACGGCTTGATTTGCATAGGAAAAACTTTTCAAACTCAAAACATGTGCACAGCTATGGAAATTGTACTTGCCCTGAACAGAGACTTGAAATAGAATTGAAATAATTAATTTAAATAGAACAACTTGAATATTTAGTTGACAATAAATTCAATATTAAGACTTTTCAAAAGCTCTTAAAACATGGTTCTAAAATTATTATTGCCATGTCTCCTATACACAAATGAATCCCATTTTGTTAAGTATTATTAACGGAATATATTGCACTAAATGAAAGTGTTTCTTTTTTTCTCTTCTCATCTATTTCATGGATCACATCAGTGTTACTGGTTGATTGTGTTCATTCTTGCAGCTGATCTCATATGAGATCATTTACTTTCATATCACATGTGGTACATTAATATACAGCAATTTCCTTCCACAAGCTGCCCCTGGGTATTAGAATAATGAAAAATGAGAATAAAACGTAGCTGTAAGTACAATATCGCACCCTCAGATATGGAGGAGAAGAAGTGTAAAGCAGCATGAAATGGAAAAGCTCAAGTGCCTCTAAATTATACACTAGTGGCTTCGCTTTGTTGCTGGTGGTTTTAAAGGTGTTTGATCTGTGGAGACACACTCCTTTTTAGCTGTATGTGTGTTTGTGTGTGTGCGGAGAGGAGAAGCTGGAAAAGAGCGTTCATGTGCCCGACTGTGTGTGTGTGTGTGTTTGCAGATACACGTGCTATTTTCCATCCTCGGTGGTTCAGAATACATGTGTCATTTCTTGCATATTTTGCCTTTGATCTCAATCCATACCCCTCAAGCTTAACATGACTTTGTGATGCATCTACATGTGTGTTGAAATGTGTGTTTGTGTTGTGTGTGTGTGCAAGATGAGAACGGGTTGGTGTGTGTGTGTGAGAGAGAGAGAGAGAGAGAGAGAGAGAAAGAGAAACAGGGGGGAAGGATGCTCAGGGAAGAGTGGGGAGCGATATGGGAGAGTAGGGGGAAAAAAGAGAGAGCGTGTGTTATATTTTTAGCTCCACAGCCCCACATCCGTGTGTGTTCAGTCAAGTGTGTATGTGTGTGTTTGTGTGTGTGTGTGTGTGAGAGAGAGAGAGAGAGAGGGAGAGAGAGCGCATGTTTGGATTAGTGTCTCCAGCGTCTCGCTTAGGGGAAGGTAATATGCTTGTCCGAACGAGCGTCTTCTGTCACATTGGCGTAGATGGTTTAAAACTGTGGAACGAGGGAGAGAGGAGGGAGGAAGCGAGGGGAAAAAAGAGCAAGAGACAGGCAGATGGACAGAGAGAGAGAGAGAGAGAGAGAAAGAGAGAAGGGAGGGAGAGGGGGAGAGAGAGGGTAGAGGGGAGAGAGGGAGGAGAGGCACTGTAGGAGAGGGGATGGAATGAATAAGCAATCTTCCTTTTTCTACTCCTGGCACTTGCATCTCGCTCTGATCACATGCATGCTTCCTCTCCCTCGCTTATCTTTGTGTCTTTCCAATCTGTCCTTTGTTCTTGTTTACATATTCCCTCCTTTGTCTCAATGTCCCTGTCCCTCCCCTCGTACCTCCCAGCATCCTTGCCTCTAGGTCCTCGTCCTCTCCCTCCTATCTCCTCTACCTCCTATGATAGCACTGCTCCTCTCCCTGCCTGCTCCCAAATGTCCTCTTATATTAGTCTGTGACCCACTGAACCCTCTTTCCCTCCTCAATCACTCCTATTCCCATGCATGCCTGGAAACACACACAAACACACATGCATACATGTATGCCTACAAACAGCCACACCAACACAGACACAGTTAGAGAGAAAACATAAAACAAGGAGGACTTTTTTTGTTTTCTTCTGGCAATGGGCAACTCTGTAAAGTCGCTTAAAATTTTCACCAAGAAGGTAAGGTCCGCTCTGAGGTTTTTCACTCTGCTGTGGTCTCCTTGGATCCCACCCTCCTGACTGTTGTGCATGTTTGTCTCATGGTGTGTCCCCAACCTGACCGGAGGCTGTTTGACTGGACGTGCAGTGACTGAGCCCTGTGTGAGGTTTAACTGGGTGTTCACTAACGGACTGTCTTCAAATGTTCTCCCTGTGTGTTGTTCTGCTGCTCTCCCAAACACATGGGGCAAACCTAAGTCTAGCAATGCAGCATCATCCCGTGGTCACCTACATAGGAACTTAGAGTCTCGATCGCTCTTTAAAACTCTGCATGGCATATGCATTTGGCCCCTTTTCCTTAGCATTAATTAGTGCATGGTTGCATCCCTTGGAAACAAGGTCAGAGGTGCAGTTGCAGTTTGTTGTTGTTGCTAATGCTGCTCATCTTGCTGTTTGAGGTGGAGTCCAGAGGTTGAGCCTTTAAGGTCCCATATGGTCTAGTGGTTAGGATTCCTGGTTTTCACCCAGGCAGCCTGGGTTTAGCTCCCGGTATAGGAATTTGGGATAAGTACAGCTTTTTGTCACCAAACTTTAAAGTTGTTCAAACAGCCCTGATGAACCTGCACCTTCAGGACAAGACCAGTGTTGCAAACAGGTGGGCTGTTTCCACCACATCAGAGTCTATTAGCTCCAACTGCTCATGTGCTGCAGATGGAAACAAAAGCGTGCAGGTGAGGAACCACTAAGGAAGAACATCCACAGATGTCATTTGCAACACTGGAGATGACGACCTTCTTTTGATAAATGCATGTCTTGCATCTGTTGTCGTCATCACAGCAGGGCACGCTTGAAAGGACTCTCGGCATATCAGGCAGACATTCCCACAAATAGATTTTCCAGATATCAGCAGCTGCACATCCTTGAAAAAGCACGATATGACAAGCAACTGTTGATGCCATCTGCGCAAAATAGGTCGGAGCGCTGGAGAAGTTCCTGCTTCACTTGAGCTCTTCTCTGATACTGTTTCAGATATGTTTTGTTTTTTTTTCTCTATTTATTTTTCAGTTATATAACTGCTAGCGCGTGGCTTCATAGTACTTTTCTGGCACGATATACCCACAGACAGCCCAGCTCCATGCATCACTAAGTCAGATTACCCAGTGGGCATCCGTTCCTGTGGAGGGGACTGTAGGAATGCATGAACTGGCATTAGAACTGCTGTGGTAACAGATGGAGTGTGAAGGTCACTTGTACAGCATAAAACACAGTGTTTATTGCAAAATAGGATTTGTATGCATATTGATATTTCAGCGTATTTGTATGGAGATGCTTGATTTTATTGTAGAAAACGTCTGAAGGCAGAAACCCGCTCGTGTCTGAGAGAGTTGAAGCAGCAGCAAAAATGGCCCCTCGGTAATTCACTGTGACAATGAGTCCACTCCACTCGCTTTCAGCTGGATTTTCCCCCACTGAGCTGGATGTTACACTGCGGTAATTGAAGACTTGACCAACATTATCATGTTTTCTAGGCAAGAAGAGATGTTACCGTTTTACACTCTCTTCATCTCTGCCTGACTAATACGTGCAGCAGATAAGCACTGAGGATGAAACAGAGCCCATTTTCCTTCCCTTTGTTCTGCTGTCGGCCTCAGATCAGTCAGCTATACTCTCCACCTTGTTTGACTTCGTTTAGAGGAAGCTTTCTTTTTTCCTCCACTGGCAGGGAGTGATTTTTAATTAACCTGTAGCTCTCTCTGTAATTGGGATTGCTGCTGTGAGAACAACTCTTGCCCCCTGGTTGATTGGCTAATTGCTGATTAGAATTAAATGGATGGCTGGACTTTAGCCTCATCCTCTGGACAACACAATTGCTTTGTAATGTGCACTAACAAGGCCTGTCACTTGTAGCAGAAATCCAAGCAACTAACTCAGCATGAGCCTTGTTGATTGTAAATATCCGTTGCAGACTGTTCCCCCGACTAACAATAATACATGTATATGTGATCATTAGTTTGAATCATGAAGCTGTCAGTTAAAGGTTTACTCATGTGGACTCTGGTGTTTCTTACCCAGTATCAGGGTTTACTTCACTGTGGATTTTCAGGTCTTCATTGCTGTCATTTGTGGAAAATATGATCCTGAAGGTATGCTCACTAAAGTCCATGGCGAGATTTGAGCGCATCGTCCCCTAAACAACATCTGATGTGGCCAGAGACTAGTCATCATTTGACTCCAGAAATGTAAACCACTGTGTGATGATAAATACAGTCCTGGAACAACTGTAATGATATATCTACATTTGAGCATCTGATCCAGAAAATAAAATCCAAATTAAGATTTTTACAGTAAACGGTCACTACATTTAGATGACACTTGAAAAAAAAGAATTATGGCCATAATCCAGCTATAACTTGACAACTAAAGTGTATGAGAGCACACAAGTCCGACTATTCCCAGACATTATGCCCCAATAATGCAGTTGGAAACAGATTTTTTTTCTGCATGTTTATGCAGTAATGTGACTGAAACTGGACAATGCTGTGCACACAAACCCTGCACTGACGTGTCATCCCAGGACAAAGGCCAGTTACAGATGAAGAAATAAAAGGAGAACAGTAGTCAGTGGAGAACAACAGCTAGAATAGCAACAAGGCAACATTTCTGGAAAGGCGATGAGACAATGCTACATAGCTGAAGAAACTGAATATTATATAAAATGGATGGGAGAAACCAGAGAGGGGTTCAAATTAACTCACTCAAATAGAGCATATCGCCACCTACTGTTGTGGAGACAGACATGTTCCTGTTAACTATTACATTTTCCTTGTTGCATGTAAACTGGGACAAGAACAGAATGACGATGATGTTAGTTGTGCATGTAAACATTCAGAATGTTTTTCTCTGAAAGGGTATGTCGGGAGACTGTTAGGTATGCTATGCTGTAAAATCCAGTGTTGACAGGCATGGTAGCATTTTGTTGTGCAGTGGGGTGACCTACAGGGCAGATTCCAGAATGGCATCAGTTGCTCTTGTCATAATAAATCACAGCCTCTTCCCTCTTACTGAGGTGCCTTCCTCCATCATGACCGACCTGACTCCACACCTCTCTGTGACTGACAGCCATATGTCTGTCACCTCTGATCCTGGTTTTAAACCCCCCCTCTGCTCCTCCCCTCCACCCCCACCTCACCACCTGCCATCTCCGCTCCTTGTTGACTCCATGCTGCCGCAAAATGAGTCACGGTCTCTACCCCTTGTCTTTGCCCCTGCTCCCATGTTCTGGCCCCCCTGCCCTGGATGCTGCTCCAGGACCAGAAGAAGAACTACAAAGCAGTGCAGTCCTGTGAGGAGGGGGGCTCTGGGGGGGCCTATCTTGAGCCGCTAGTGGCCCTGGCCCAGAACGGAGCCAACATGCACAACGTGCTGGGGCCCGCATGCATCTTTCTACGCAAGGGCTTCGCAGAGAGCCGGCAGGCTGTACGTAAGTCCAGACAATATCACGTGCATGCATGCCGAGAGATTAGCGCACAACGCAGAACACGCACGATAACAGAAACGTGTGATGAATGTGTGTAGCAATCACCTCTCACTGTAGTGCAAGCAGCGTGGTGGAACCGTGAGGGCACGGTCTCAGAATGAAGCGCAAGGGTGTGTGCGTGTATGTGTGTGTGTTTGTGTTTGTGCATGAGGATGCATCACTCATAAACATGTTGGGAGTGTGTAGCAGGCTGGAGGATTTATCAGAGACGGTTACGGTGATGGCAATTGTTTAGTTCCAGCAGTGACAACAATGGAGTGGGGGCATTGTTATGACAGCAAACAAAGATGTCGACGACTGATGTTTTATTGACATTTGTGATGCTCTCACATGGGTGTTTGTAATGAATGGAGGGTTTGACATTGAGACATTTTGATTAAAGAGAGCACCAAATAAAGGAACTGCTGCATATGTTTAAGTCTACAGGTACCCATGCTACAGTAAATGGTTCTTTATAGAAAAATAAATGCTATGAGATCTTATTTTTAATCGGGTTTCTGCTACTTTACTTTCATCCAATGACCTACTGTGGTATTTTTCCCCACAGTGCCAAGAGTCTGCGTGTCTTCTTAAGCAGGTGAACCCACCAAGGAGCTCTTCCTGTCTGGATGGAAGGAAACCCGCAGCCTCTTGGCACTCGGCGGCTCCTGCCTGCATTTGGCGATTTTATTATTTTCACAGCGCCACGTTGCTTGAGAAGTGCTGGGAACTGGCATGACTCTAAAAAAATATCAGCAGTGTTTGGTCCCTAACTGTGCGCTCAATTCTTCACAGGACCGAGAGCTGAGGCCCGAAGAAATGGATGGTATGTCACATCTCAGGGAGGGTGAAAATAAAATTTTGAAAACAGATTTCAGGTAGATGTCTAGCTCACATTTTTTGGCATTTCTATCTCATTCTCAGAGCTGCGTGAGGCATTTAAGGAGTTTGACAAAGATAAGGATGGCTTCATCGGGTGTAAAGACTTGGGGAACTGCATGAGAACAATGGGCTACATGCCAACAGAAATGGAGCTGATAGAGCTGAGCCAGCAGATCAACATGAATTGTGAGTATGTCTTTGAAATAATTTCTCGGTGGAACACTGTTTTCACTAGTTTCACAGCCAAGAAGTTTAAAGGCCACTCAGCATCACTCATCATCAGATTGAATAAAAATAGTCTCTGACTTGGGGAGCACCCTGAAGCCTAACCCAGGCGCCTCTTTCCAATCTGCCCCACAGTGGGAGGACATGTTGACTTTGAGGACTTTGTTGAACTCATGGGCCCCAAACTTCTGGCAGAAACAGCAGACATGATTGGGGTGAAAGAACTGAGGGATGCCTTCAAGGAGGTGAGGAGAGACACTCCCAGAAAAGCAAACAGAGGGTTGCTTCTGCATTCATTGTGGAAACAAAATATAAAACATAAGAGTGATGACTGTCTTGAATATCTGCTCCTATTTTTGTAATTTAGTGACTGCATGTGTCCAATTTAGCACTGTCCATACTGTACATCCATTATCTTTCCCACTTTTAATCCAATGCTGTCCCATGGGTCTGCTGGTGTCTACCACTAGCTGTCGAGTGAAAATCCAGGCAAACATGGGGAAAACCTGCAAAATCCACACAGAGAGTGCTATCTACCTTATTCGGTCCAATAATCTGTTTCACATGTTTTCCTCGTTTTCTCTCCATTCCAGTTCGACACTAATGGTGATGGCCAGATCAGCACAGCAGAACTTAGAGAAGCAATGAAAAAGCTTCTAGGACAACAGGTAGAGAACTGCTGCGGGTTGTTTGTCCTCATCTGCACAGCTTTCCATCAATCACAGTGTCTGTTTGAATCTTGTCTGCTTGCTCCATGCTCACCCCGTCTCCACAACCTGACTTTTTCAGGTTGGACACAGAGATCTGGAGGACATCTTACGAGACATTGACCTCAACGGAGACGGACACGTGGACTTTGAAGGTAAGGAGTATGTGACAGGAGTGTGTCTAATTCATACAGCATTTCCTGGCAGATCAAACATACCTTTCTCCGTTGGGGTGTTACTATTTTTATCACTGTGCCTCATGCACACACAGAGACACACACTTGGGCACACATTTCAAAGTCTAAGCAAAAATCCCAGCATTTGTGTGTGGCTGATATCCCAATACCATGCTGATTGTGAGGTGAGGGGATGATGGCAGTGGGTCTGTCTGTCAGATTATCTCCATATGAAGGGATTATGACACCTCATAGATTATCCACAGGGGAAAAAGATGCATGCAATGCGTCGGTGATCAAAGAGTAAGAAAATGCTGGCGTTTCAGAAGCACAGCTCCTCATACTTCAAAGTTTCACCTGTCCTCCAAGCAGCGTTTGATTTACTGAGCTCAAAGAGGTCTATCTTGCCCAAATCAGGTCTCTCTACAGCACAAGTTTCAACAGATTAGAGACAGTTAATGTTGGTTATGTTAATTCATGTGACATATGTGTTTATCTCTATTCTTAAGTAGCCTTGTAATTGTAAATACTGAATTATTTTTATTATCCGTAATTCTAAAACACTTGATGACTTGTTTGACCTGATCAGTACAGCATTATTAGCATTAAACTTTAATTAGTGTACTATAAGTACTACAGTACTACAAAAGTATGCCTCCTTAATTGACCTTTAATTCACAGAGTTTGTTCGGATGATGTCGCGATGAGTTGTCCCTGAAGCACTGCAGGCTTTCTCTACTGGAAAGGTGAGGAAGAGGAAGAGGAGGACGAGGAGGGGAGACCAGCGCACACTACTGATGGATCTTGAACTTCTTGAACTGTCAGTGAACAAAAAAAGAAAAAAAAGGAAAAAACCAACAACATATCAGCCCTGCCCTGAAACTGCCATGTTGAAGCACAAAGGCTGACAACGACAGCCCAGGAACAACACTGGTGATTAAATGCTGCTGCTGTTTCTTAGCGCATCAACAAAACAAACGTTTGCATTTCTGACTTTTACAAAATATATTTTAAAAAGCATTTTTTCCTTTAGTAATAACAACATTTCTAATACCGACGTGGCTGTTGACTCCATGAGTACAGCGGGAGTCGTTTTGCTCAAAGACGACAACAATTGTAGCAATCGAGAGACGATTTTCAACTACAGCAGTATGCCAGCAAACACCAATGCAGCACACTCTTTTTATATAACGCTGAAGCACAAGTACAAAATGGCAATATGGAAATATGTCGTGTGATCCTGTCGAAGCTGTGCGTTTGTGTTCTGTGCATACTGTTGCTTCTATCCACCCGATGTAGATTTATTCCGTCCCCTAAGACTGCTGTCCAACCCTGGTTCAAGCCAGACAATATTTGTTTTGTAACTATGTGTAATGTAGCACTGATGCAGTTGTTATGACTTTAATGACGTTATGCCTATCTTACTGTGATATATATGTAATTTTCTGTGTGCATAAGATTCTTTCAACTGCAAAAAAAAAAATCTCAAAGAAAGTCTTCTTTAGGTACAGTGCGTTACGAATCTTGACTACTGTGATAGGCCTTTTATTTCCATGTATGTTTTACGAAGTCTGAACAACGTTCTGCATAAATGTATGCAGAGTTGGATGGATCATTTACTAATGCTGGATGGTGATGGATGGAGCGTTAAAACTATACATGAAAGAGAGATTACGTTGATGCTTTAATTTTTGGCAGAGATTATTACTGTACTTGTTTATTTGGGTTTTGTGAGTCTACCGAGTCTACAAAAGAGTCCAGAAGTGATTTTCACTTTGGTGCACCATTTACACTTTTGACTTAAATACCTCAGAACTAATTGAACAATCAACCTCGTCCACAAACCGCCCCTATAGCATAATCTCCGATAACATTTTTTTTAAACCTCTTACCTTCATTATCTGTATTAGTAAAGGAGCAAGATGAGCTTCTTTATGCAAAAGCCAAAGACAGTTTACAAAGAATATTATTTAAGTCTTATGAGTGTACTCAAGTGTCTACAGTATGTTTAAGAAATACGAAACACTGGACTACATTTCCAAAAAGGCTCCTTGAAATGGTGGCAGGATCTGGGGGCAGCTAAGATAATGAGTGACTGTTAATAAAGGGACACGGAGGTACATGTATGCATGCTATGAAGTGCAAATATTCTTCTAAAGGGAAATCTTACTTTGTGATTTTACTTGTCTTAACTGTGTGAAACTATGCATGCAAAGGACAACTGAAATTTGTAGCAGAATATATATAAATAAAGGTTTTTATTGGAACTTGAGTGCACTGCCAACACAGTGCATGTGTCTGCGTATAAATTTAAACCAGATTTTAAACCACAGTTTTGGGAATAATTACTAAGATAAGATGGCAAGGCAAGATAAGTACTTTATGCGTTCCTGAAGGGAAATGATTAAATCCAGTTATTTATTCACACATAAAATAGAGTAATTCTTGTGCTATTTGGAAATATGTCTATAATGAGGTAGGAGATGGTTCATATTTAAGGTAAGATAAGATAAGATGAATACTTCATTCATCCACAAAGAGAAGGAAGCTAAAATTAAGTATTATCAAAACAATAAAAACAGATCGGACATTAACAATGATCTTAGCAGCCAGAAATTGAGTTTGCTGTCGATTTTGCTCGATTTTAGAAAGTCACAAGATAAAAAGATAACACCACAAAACACAAACTAAAACACATAAAACCAAAAGAAATATTAGTTTCATAACCTGTAAGTGCATAAAAGCAAATGATGAAACCAGAACAGTTGTGAGCTGGATCATTGGATTGAAGAAGTAGGTTCCTTTTACCTGGCACTTAACCTCCCATGCCCTCTCATTGGACCGCCCACTGTAATCAGATTACCGCCCACGTCCAGCCTACAGTGCAGTGACGGCATCTCTGGTTGGCCACCTGTTGCCATGACGACTGTAAACACTTCTGTCTGTGGACGCACGTGAGACGAAGAAGACAAGGATACTGCAGACACCCCGTATGTCGTCTGTGCGTTAATTCGGAGGACGATCCGACAAGGTACTTTGTTTTGCACTTTTAGGTAACCAAGATAGAAAACAAAACTCCTAGCAGAGGATGGTTTCGATCCATCGACCTCTGGGTTATGGGCCCAGCACGCTTCCGCTGCGCCACTCTGCTAACTTGTGCTCGAATATAGGAAATTATCAACTCATTCAATAGAAGTGATGGAGTTACGTATATATGATGTGAATGCGTGTCTGTCTCTACAGCTAGAATTTAACTTAATGGCTAGGGTTAAAGAATACAGATAAATTGTTCAAACTAATAGGTTATTCTCGAGAAACATAAATAGCAATTATGAGTATCATTGTAAATTACTGTAACCTAAAGTATTTAGAATATGTTACTTTGCTTGGCTGTATTGAAAATAATTCATATTGAATATAGAATTATCACTGAATTCTCTGAATTCTCTGAATTTTCATTAGTGTTAAGATAGATAGATAGATAGATAGATAGATAGATAGATAGATAGATATATAGATAGATAGATAGATAGATAGATAGATAGATAGATAGATAGATAGATAGATAGATAGATAGATAGATAGATAGATAGATAGATAGATAGACCTCACTGATTCCTTCAAGAAATGCCGGCCAAGTCAGGTCAAATCAACACAAATACTGACTGTATGTCTTAGTGTAAACTGCAAGCCAGTTTGCAGGCAAACTGAGGTAATTCACCACCATCTGTCAGTTTGCATTACATTTATTCGGTTTTGTTTCTCTCCATAAAGGCAATGGCTATCTGTTGACAGCTTGGAGCAAAGTTAGTGCTCCAAGCTCTACTAGTCCTAACACATGCTGCCAGATAAAAGTCACACCTACTACTGGAGGCATCGCTTCAAATCCATCCCCAGCAACTGTAGACCTCTCATTTGTACTAATGCAGAGCACCCTGGTTATGAGCAAAGTAAGATACATCACTTAATGTTAATCACAACATGGAACACTTGAAAGCGATCAGGGGAAGTTTGCATCCTGTATCACTAATCCTAATATTTTGATCCGTCTATCTCAGACACAGATAATGAATTATCCCTGATGTATTTTACAGGATCAGCTCCAGACACTCCAAACAGAACAGGAGACTTGCCCGAGGGTGTGGATTTCATTTTGTTCCTCTGCTGGCATGATTTGGTTTACATTCCCTGCAGACAACCTGCTGTGCAGGTGGCTCAGCATCTCCATCGCTGTGTGGTTGACTCTCCTGTTTGGCCTCATAATTGTGCCGGCTGTCCTCGGAGTCTCTCTTGGCATTCGCAGGCTCTACATGAGGACACTTCTCAGCATCTTTGAGGTGAGCTCAGTGTCGCCTTATAGCACGGTATAATAGGAAAGGAGTAAACGTAATTTCTTGTTGGTGTAGTAAAAATGTTCTTTTATTACTGACTATACTGGACATTTTGAGTGGATATCTATCTTTAAAGTAACTGCAGTCTATACATGCAAATCTATCCTGAAGTCCAGATGCATTTTTAGAGCTTTATATTTACTGAATGAGCAAAGCTTTAAAAGGACTGACAAGCACAAAAATAGCAAATAATGATCATCTAGTGAATGATATGGTGATGATTATAATGACAGCAAACACCCAAGCTTGACTAATTCATTTAATCCAAAGCCGCTGCCACCATCCAAATGAATATCAAAAAACTGATAAGAAAGAAGAGGTATCAGTCAGTCACCATGTGCAACCTTAACAGATATAAAGGCAACAAAATCACATATTAGCTCGTATGCATGATAATACGCATAAGAAGCACCCCCTGTCAGATAGGGTTCTGTCAGCTCAGAGGGACTGTTAGACACGCAGGGGATTTTGTTGCCTCCCTCTCCTCAGAGAGAGACTCCCGGGAGGAGCGAGCCTGTAGCCATGGGGCAGCCATCTGAGGTGCTGTAGATACTGCAGACAGCTTGCTCTCCTCACTTGGTGTCGGCACTCAGCTCTGGATAAGGCCCCGTTTGATCCGCTGAGGCTGGTCAGTCTGCAGTGGCAGTGATTCAAGTCTCTCTACTGAATTTTGCCAGAAGTGTGTGTGTGTAGTGTGCAGGAAATGGTCCTCTGGCCATATCTGACCTTTCCTCTCAAAGATCCTCTCTGGCTTATCTGTGTCATTTGTAGTCAGGCCAAAAAGGAAACCAGTGAAAGGCAGGCTGTGAGTTGTTTGTTCTCTAAGTGCAGCCCTACTGGAATAAACACTGCTGTTTCATCTAGACCACCCACTTGACAGTGGTTCTTGATATTTTCTCTCCTCAAGTTGGGGTTGCTTAAAACTCCAATCCGTTAAAACAATGACTTATTTATGCTTGACCGGGCCAAACAAAGACATGACTCAGTGTTTGTGAAACAGGACAATTCTAGAGGGACTGTGTTGCCTAATTTCATTGCTCTGATTTCATCCCAATATTTATTCTGCACATTTTTTCTACATTTCCTGGAGCTGCCAGCTGGCAGAAGCAATGTATGAATATAAATCTTAAGTTCTTGCACAAATTTAGCTGTTTGTCAGAAACTAAATACTTGTCTTGTTTTTTTATTTTTTTTAACTTTGTTGTATTCTTTCTCTCATATTAGTGGGCAACTGTACGAATGGAAATTGGAGCAAAGGAGAAGAATCAGCAACTGTATAAGCCCTACAGTAGCGGTAACTATGATCATTTTGTTAGTCCTCAGAATAATATAATAATATAAATATCCTCTCTGTACCTTTATATAGTTTTTACAATCAACTGACATTTGTTTTCATCCTAGGAATCATAGCCAAAGAACCACTGTCATCTTTGCAGCAAGGGATCCAGAGGCTGCGAGGCTCTGCCAGCGGTCTGCGCTCAGAGCCGGAGTTTGAGATGGCCGACATCTTCTACTTCTGCCGGAGTGGCATGGAGAGCATCGTGGATGACGAGGTGACCAAGCGTTTCTCGGCCCAGGAGCTGGAGAGCTGGAACCTGCTGACTCGGAGCAACTACAACTTCCGTCACATAAGTCTGAGACTGTCCATCCTGTGGGGGCTGGGGGTCCTCATCCGCTACGGTGTCCTGCTGCCTCTCAGGTCAGAGGCAGATTTTGAAAAGCAGAGACAGTGAGTTAGTGTCTGGACCACTGGTTTGACATTGCTTTAACTGGACGTTGTCTTTCTCTGCAGGGTCATTCTGGCAGCTACGAGCATAGGTCTCCTTGTGATCCTTGCTACTTTGGTGGCCTTTTTACCGAATGCAGAGTGAGTTTAATTTTGAGTGAGTAGTTATTTGATGCCTGGTTTGTTTGACCTTGAAGTGCGTGAAAGGAGCAATTGCTGTGATAGCTGTGTGTATGTGTCTGCAGGTTGAGGTTCTTCCTGAGCGAGAAAGTCCATCTCATGTGTTACCGCATTGCTGTGAGAGCCCTCACAGCCATCATCACCTATCATAACAGGTGCAGTATAATAGTCACTCAACGGCAGCGGCAGCCTTTGAAGTGAGAACTTAATTCACTGAATATATTGTAATGATCACATCTGCAATATTCACGTTAGTATACATATCAATGGCTGAAACACAAAACCTCCCACTTGCAGGATTTTCTGATCGAAAGATTCCACTCTGGATGATGAAAACACACTCAGACGCTCATATTGTTAACATATGACATAGTAATATAGTCCAAAAACTGTGTATTGTGCTTTAGGCACCCTTAATAAAAATCATTCTGCAAGCAAACACATTTGCTTTTGTACATTTCTCAGGTGGGATGTTTTGCATTTTGGCCAACTTTGATTTTTAGGACTATGTCTTATTTTTTCACTTATTTATGTCTCTGTCTCTTTTTATTGTAATTCAGCGAGAACAAACCAAAGAATGGTGGCATCTGTGTGGCCAATCACACAACACCCATTGACGTTATCATCTTGGCCAATGATGGCTGCTACTCCATGGTAGAAAACGCTTTGCGCTTCTGAATGTGTCTGTGTGTCTATGAGTGAATGGATGACGATGGATAAATGAATAAAAATCACAGGTGTGGTTTTTAAAGCTGATTTGATGTAATTTGGACCTGTCTGGCAGGTGGGGCAGGTGCACGGCGGGTTGATAGGAGTGGTCCAGAGAGCCATGGTGAAATCCTCCCCTCACATCTGGTTCGAAAGATCTGAAGTCAAAGACAGACACTTAGTGGCCAAAAGGTAACACTGCATCTTCTCAGCGTTAACATTATTCCTCTCTGTAGTTCCAATATGATCTGTGCCTACCACTGATTAGAGCTGGAAAGTATATCATGCTAAGTCTATTTACACAAATATTATCAATCTTGAAGTCCTTATAGGTTACTTGCGTGATACTATTCACATTAAATCTACATTGCCATACACTCTTTTCTATACATTTCAATTATTGCTATGTGAGTATGAATGTGAGTTTTAATGGCTACATCAAACAACTTAAAGAATTCATAAAGCTGATTTGTTGATTCAGGCTTGGTGATCATGTTGCTGACAAAAGCAAACAGCCCATCCTGATCTTCCCTGAAGGTGTGTATGATATTTACTGTGGTTTTCGGAGTTTGTTGCTCAGGGTTGACCTGAGTTTCTGTCTTGTCTGCAGGTACTTGCATCAACAACACATCAGTGATGATGTTCAAAAAAGGCAGTTTTGAAATCGGCTGCACCGTCTATCCTGTTGCTATCAAGGTAGGAGTTACTTTTTTTTAACAACTTTTTCCCTTCTTCTCGCTGTTTTTACTCACATCCAGACTTGCTAAGATCTTATATCTACATTGCAGTATGATCCCCGTTTTGGGGATGCTTTCTGGAACAGCAGTAAGTTTGGCATGGTGAACTATCTGCTGAGGATGATGAGCAGCTGGGCCATTGTCTGCAGTGTCTGGTACCTGCCGCCCATGAACAGAGAGGTGAAACTCTTCATCCCAAACTCACTAATTGAACTTCTTCTGTGTCCAGTCGAGCTTTTCCCATCCGCTCCTCTTTTATACCATTCACATCCATTCACATTCACACATTCTCCATTCATTCTCCATTCACAGGAAGGGGAGGATGCAGTGCAGTTTGCTAACAGAGTAAAAGCAGCCATAGCTGCACAAGGGGGACTCGTGGATCTCATTTGGTGAGTCATCAGTCAGGTTTCCATCCAAATTTAAGTCTAATTGACTGCCATCTACTGTACTGCTGTGCAAATGACTTACTCATAAAGATAAGCAGCAGGTGGTGCTGAGCATTCAGGCAAAATTTCCTGAACTGACAGCGAAAACTCAAGTAGACTGGAGAAGTGTAAGAACAGGAATGTGGTATTTCTTGCATAGATTTAATTTTGAAAGATGATTGTCTCCTCATTACTCCACACCCATGTTTTCCTCTGCTGCAAATTCATCTCCTCTCCACATTGCTTTTATCATCACACCACATGTCCCCCCTGGGCGAAGCATTTCCATCTTTATTTATATTGTTTTCAAAGTCTTTGCATCCACAAATTGAAAATGCAAACCAAAAAAAGAAAGCCAACATGTACTGCACGCCACTCTCCTGGGTGCCAGTTAGTGCAGGGAAAACACAAAAGATGAGAAAAAGAACCAATATTTTAGCACTCACCTTTTTGTTTTATTCACAGGATTCATTCATGTTCAGGTGCACAGGTTCTCTGTAACGCCCTCCTTTTCCTTCCTCTTGGCTTCCAGGGATGGAGGCCTGAAACGAGCAAAAGTGAAAGATGCCTTTAAAGAAGAGCAGCAGAAGCTTTACAGTAAGGTCCTTGTCGGTGAGCAGGACCAAGGAAACAGCAAACATTCAGGGGATGAAAATCCAGAAGAGGATAAAAGCCACTGATATAAAAAAAGGACGCTGAGGACACAGCTTTATCTCACTCAATGGTGAATGTGAATTATGAGATGTAGAAATATACCCTGATTGTTGCTGTGGCGTTTTTACCAAACTGAATGATGTTTTTATGTTTTGATATTTATGTTTTTCTTTTTAAGTCTGTATTTATTTATAATGTACATATATTAAGAGATTAGGAGAATGATGACACTTACACGACTGAGGGTGCAAGTCTGGGAGACAAAGAGAAAAAGAAATACTGGCAGTTTGTCTTTTTAACAAGTTGTCCAGAGACCAAAGATCCCTCATGACAATTTTTTTCCTGCCTGCTTTTATGACAGAGAGCTTGTTGCACATCCAATTAAAGCATTTTCTTCTCAAAATGCCTCTTTGCATCAAATTCACAGCCAATTATGTCATAGAATCTTTTAACAGGTTCACATTCACTGAAGCCGACTCTCTTCTTCAGGTGCCCGGTGAGTTACATCACAGCCAGACAGACTCGTTGGCAGTGCCAACACTTGTGCGTCACTGTGCTAATTAGCTCAAAGCTCTCGCTCTCTCTAAATATATATGTATGTCCTCTCCTTTAATCTTTGCTGGGTAACAGACAGAAAAGAAAAGTGAGATCCAGGCCTGCGATGAAAGCTGCTGTAACATAGGAAAGTCTGTCTTTGAGGGAATAGAGATTAAAACTGACGCAAATGTGGAGAAATTTTGCCCTCATTTAATTCTCTCTCTTAAACAGCAGGAGTCAGTGTTCAGTCATAAGCCGCATTGCAGGTTGAGACGGAGGCAGGGTGAGCAGTACGGCCACGAGCAGGAAGGTTGGTCCAAGCAGTTGTTGACTGGAGCAGAGGGAATCAGTCCTGGACAGTTTGCCAGTCCATGAATGAGCTAAGACAAACACGAAAACTCAATTCAACTGATTCACAGGGGGGACCTATCCAGTTAAACAGTGGCCCTGCACCCTGATTTAAAGTAGAGCTGAAACTAAATCCCGACACACACCCCGTATCAGCTGTCAGTAGCCTGTAAGATATCCCTGTCCTCTTTCCCCAAGTCCCCATGACAATCACCAGAGTGTTGTGCTTTGTGTTCCAACCCAGATCAGAGAGATATTTTTGCTGGGAGTGACTGGAACTGTAAATCATTACAGAGCTGAGTTCACCAGGTAAATACTGCAGCTGGGGCCAAAGCTAACATGCTTTTACAGGATCAACATCACAACCATTTAGTTAGAAACACTTCTTGCATGCAGAGAACCACCCATGAAGGAAATCAAACAAGAAAAATCACACGAATTTGCACTTACTCATACCTGATGTGCTTACAAATCAAGGGATAAGACAAACTCGAATGAAAAATCACTTTTACACTCGCCTTGTTGAATGTATGGCAGGTCATTCATATAAAGATCCTAACAATGACAGAATGTGACATATAACATGTGCCCTTCACATGCACTTTTACAAGTTATCCTATTACTGCACTCTCACACCTTGGTAGTCTCAAGAATTCAGGATGTGACGCTGATGCACTCTGGCAGATGTCAACCAGCATCAGGTGTGGCCTGTTAGCCACATTGTTATTGCATTGTGTGTGTGTGTGTGTGTGTGTGTGTGTGTGTGTGTGTGTGTGTATAGATAGATAGATAGATAGATAGATAGATAGACAGATAGACAGATATAGATATACAGACAAAGAGATAGATAGACGCGTTATTGATCATGCGCCAGTGTACATAAACAGAAGCTGAACACACAAACTATGTGCTGTATTCAATCTGTTTGAATGTTAATTCAGTATTCATGTATGATGAAAGAAAGATTATTATAAACGAAAGAAAGAAACGTTATCAATCCAGTTCCAATGTATAAACACTTAGATAGGTTAAACCAGAAATTGGGGGCGGGGGGGTGGGGGGGGGGGGGGGGGGGGGGTGGGACAGGGGTTGCAAAAAGCTCCAGGCTATGAGAGGAGCAGGGTTTCTGACCAGGGCATCAGTCTCGAGGGGGCGTGCCCTGTGGCCACGCCCACTCAGCTGTTTCCTCCACGAGTTGAGCCTGACTCACGGGGGGTAGAGGGTGGAGAGAGAGAGAGAGAGCGAGAGTAGGTAGACCGACAGACAGGCAGAGAAACTTTTTCCCTGCTCCAGTCCCAGTCCAGCCCGCGTTGGCCCGGCTCAGCATGGCCCTGTTCGAGCAGCAGCGCTGGTGTCCGACCAGCGTGCAGGTGACGGTGCTGCAGGCCCGGGGCCTGCGCACCAAGGGCAAGAGCGGCACCAACGATGCGTACGCGGTCATGCAGGTGAGCAAGGACAAGTTCCAGACGTCTGTGGCGGAGAAGAGCGTGGCTCCGGTGTGGAAGGAGGAGGCCACCTTCGACCTGCAGGGACTAGGAGGAGGAGGAGGAGGGGGCAGGGAGAAGGACACCCTGAAGGTCCAGGTGCTGCACCGGGCCCTGGTGGGTCCGGACAAACTCCTGGGACAGGCGCTCATCGACCTGCTGGAGCTCAGCGAGGACAGGAGCCGCAACAAGAGCGAGTAAGTGGGCGAGAGAGAGAAGACTTTAGTAGAATACAGTTAACCCCTCCTACCTCCTCCTTTACTAACACAACACACACAAAATATCCCAATTTGGGATTCCCAAAGTTGAACAAACTTCCTTAAACTGGCATTCAACAACAAATACCTCGTACCTCATCTTTGCACTGTGCCCTGTTGCTTTGAAAAAAATGTGTTTTCTCCATCTTGAACTTGAATTTCCCAAAGACAATCTCTCCAAGGTGTCAATAAAGTGTCTGTCTGTCTGTCTGTCTGTCTTTCTGTCTGTCTGTCTGCCTCTGCCTCTGCCTGTATGTCTGTCTGCCTCTGTCTGTCTGTTGTACGCAAATTGATGATCAAGTAACATTTTTATTTGTAACACAAATGCACTATCAAAACTATATTGTGACCCTCAAATCTATCCAAAACCGCACTGAAACTTTGTACTTGAACTAGCACTCACAGTCCTGCACTCCCATCCCCTGATACTCTGAAGAACACAGAGCATTGTTATTGGTACACTGTGGTCTGTGATGTAGCTGAACTGTGTTTTCTCCTCCTCAAGTCGCTTGGATGAGTGTAGAGAATCATGCAATCTGTGCTGTCATCAGCTGATCTGTCTGTCTCTAACTTTATCTATTGGTGCATTAATCAGTTTGTTGACGTGGTGGGAACACATCAACTCATCGGTTAGTGGATTAATAGTCTTTAAGCCCTCGTCACACAGTCGACATCCACGTCCAACCCATCATCTGAGGGGTTGTCTGTTGTCTGGGCGACTGAAAGGGAATCGATCAGTACTTCTGATCAGTCCATTGACCCTGAAGAAACATGCAGGTTTAAAACGAGCTGTTTCCCACACAAGCTGTATACACCGGAGGATGAATGTATTACTGTAGCCTCATCGGGTTTTCCCCGCTGCGTTTCCATGTACAGATGCCTGTCTCCACTTTCAGCCTCATTTAAATCAGGAACTCAAGGGAGGCTAACTGATTCCAATCTGCGCCACGGGGTTGAACCACCCTTGGTCTCTGGTTCTGTCAGTCAATCCGGTGGCTTTGCGGGCATGCAAAACAAAACTACTTCCTAATCCCTGTTTAATCCTTATAATAACATTTAATATTTGCTGTAACATTAACACCGAATTGTGCAGCATATGTGAAATAGTCGGATTATTTTTGCCACGTGGTGTTTTTTTTATTTTTTTTTTGCCCTCTCCGCAGCTGTACAGGCAAGTTGGTATGATTTTTCCAGTGTGATATTTAATTTTTTTTTCAGCCTTTTTCCCTTTCCACTGAGGTGAGGTATTGGAGCGCAAACACCGCCTCGCAGGCACGCATCAGCACACAGGCCCCGCTTTGGTGGGTTTGACTTGCGAACGTTGCCCAATCGCTCCAGCGCAGCTTAAGGGATTTGTTCCCTCTGCAGCGGCCTTCAAGGATGCCAATCAGCATTACTTAGTCAGGCGAGACATGTGAGTTAAAGGATTCCCTCTTTCATTGACTGAGCTCATCCACTGCACACTGATTGCTCAAAGGGGGGAACCAGGCCTCGTTTTCTCGTAGTGCTCGCTTGGATACGACATCATCAGCTTCTGCTTCTCATCCAGTGCAGACGTATGGAGCAAGGTGGCCCTCCGTGAGAGTAATTTACCGAGGCCATGTTTGCTTTTGCCATGCAGAGTATTTACACCCACCTCTGATAGGTTTGCGCCAAGTGTGCATGTTCTGTTTTTCAGAAGAAAGACAAACTAAAAAAAGTTTATTTGCCAATGGAATTCTTGTGGTGTTCGTAGAGTCAATACTCGATTTTCTCAGTTGATATGAGGAAAAGAAATGCAGCCGCAGACTATTACTAGACTAATACTGACTGTATTTATTTGGTGGAGTTTGCTTTACGTTTGCCTTCTACGGCATGTGGAAAATGTGCTGTTTTCATGAACCTAAAGGACAAAAAGAGATTTAGATTCAAAGATGACCTTCATATTTTAAAAGCAAAAGCTATCAGCCATGTCTGCAGGTCAGGAAGAATGGAAAATGTTTTGTTGTACTAAGCTTCTTAGTGTTTTAGTCCCCCGCCGTGTGACCGGTATTACACAAAAGCAGACTGCATACTGACCTGTTTGTTGTATGAATACACTAGTGCACCCACACACGCACGCACACACTTCCTTATCCTCTGATGCTGTAGGTTATTGCATGAATTCTAATGTGTTTTGCTTTGATGTTCTGTTTTGCTAGAGCATATGTGTTTAAAGGAATATGAATTTGCTTTCTAGGTATATAATGAGGACATTATGGCTTTTACAGAGCGAAGCGGGCAGTCAGAGATTGTTGTTGTTGTAGATTGTTACAGTGAAAATTGTTCTGCACAAAAATGAGATTTCTGTGGGTGAAATGAGCTTCTAAAATGCTTTTGGTCGTGAATAACATGTGACATTGTGCTGCCTCTGCTTTGGCCAGTTCCCAGCACTTGCAGCCAAGCCAAACCTCACCTGCATGTGTGCTGCAGGTTTAATCATGCATGGTTTTGAGTTTTCCTGTGTTTGTGTCTCTGATCATGTCTTGCTGGTTTTGCTGGGTTCTGGTTCCCACTGAGATTTGTCACTTTGCTTAATTTTATTAGGTTTTCTTAGATTAAAATATTTGTTAAATTAGGAAAGTCACTCTGAGCAGTTAAGTAAACACTTGGCTTGTTTTGACCTCCCAGTGGTCCTTGGTGGATCTGTTTTGCCTCTGTGGTTTAAATCCGGCTTTGGCCTCACATTCCTGGCTGTTTCATTAGTGAAAAACAAACAGTGAAAGCAACAGCCACGGTCTAGCAGGATCCGTGTTTCTGTACAGGACCAGTGTGGATGTCCTGACCCCTGAAAGGCAAACACAGTAGGATAGCACAACAGCCCCACTGTTAGAGGTGCAAGGTGCCGGCTGAATTTAGCAAAGCCAGAAGACATAACTGTACAGCACAGGTGGGACGAGCAAAATCAGTATTGATAACTGAACTGTAGTAGATACTTTTACAAAAGTGCCTCAACCCGGATACAGCTCAGTGACAATTTCTTGTATATTTTTGTTAGTTTATTAGCCACAGCCATTTTTTTATATTCATGGTGGGGGTCTGCTTTAGACTATCCCAGTACAACTTTAGAGTGAGGGCAGGGCATGCACCCTGATCAGATTGTTAGCCCACTTCAAGGCACACACACACAGGCACACCATTCACTTATGCCTAGGGGCTCTAATCAATCAGACACAGGGAGAACATGCAAACTCCAAAGGCCTTCGATCTGAACGGTGGTCAATCCCAGGATCTCCTTGCACTGAATTGACAGTGCTATCCATCAGACTCCCATGCCACTTTTAGGTTCATACATATTAATGTCGAAATGATCTGCCTTGCTTGCGATCAAGAAAGGCCCAAAAGCTCCAAGCTCCATTGAGAGCTTTTCACATGTTGCTATGTTTGTATGTTAAAATTTCAGAATTCAGTCACAATCTGTTTTTCTATGTCCCGATATGACATGCAGGAAAAGGGCAGGCGCCACAGTTGCGCTGTGCTGGAACTGTTGCCCCCCGTCTGGCACCCAGTTGATACTTTTAGACCTGCGTGTTGTAATTTTCAGAGGGATACCAACTTCCACACACTCAAGGGCCACTGGAATTATACCGGACTACAGCAAAATAGGAGGGGAAAACACAGGAAGCTGGCAGGATCCCTGCAGATAAACACACCGCCACACAGCTGGCAGTGGGTGGTTTGGGAATTTCAGTGTGCGGATGTGAAGAAACCTGCTGTGGGGCAAGCCTCAAACACGTTGTAACACTGTCAGCTTTCTCCTCTTATGCTCACTGAGGTGGATTTGGGGTTAATAATAACTCTAGCTATTGGTTCGTGACAACCGCTGGTGGAGGGATAGAATTCCCAGCCTTTCATATTGGCTGCTCCGGCTCCTCACTGTGACCCGATACAATAAGTCTCAAAACATTATCACTGCTGAGTAGCTCTACTCGCTCAGCTCTTCTCCTCACCCTCTCACAGCTGTGTTCTGCGATAAGAAAAGCTCAGGGCATTGTCTTATCAGCAGTTCAGGCTTCACAAGGAAGGATGTGTGTCTGTGTTTGTGTGTGTGTGTGCGTGTGTGTGTGTGTGTGTGCGCGCGCAGAGAATACATTTACAAAACGTTGAGTCATGCATTATTCTCTCTTGCTTCTGTCCGTGCAGCCGAGCAGCACATCTTATCCTTCACAGCGGTGTGTGATTACTGGCTTTAATGGCCGGCATCTTCACCTCATATCACGCAGACGTCACACTATGCGAGAGCATTTGTGATTCCTCCTCCTGAACACCGCTCACTGACCCAACAAGTTAACGCCCGACGACTTTTGCAACTTCCCTTCTGTTTAAAGTGAATGTGTTCTCCTTTTGCGACACGTCCGTGTCCATATTGCCCATATTTGTCAGCGCCAGGGAAGTGCACTCTGACAGTGTTAGTCAAGTAAATCAGAATATGCTGTAACACATGGTGCGCAGTATTACTGCTGTATGCCACAAAGTGACTCACCACAGAGCAAGGCCATAACGTTCATACACTTACTGTTTATTTAATGCAATGGCGCTGCAAAGCAATTAGTATTATACTGCACAAATACTCTTCATACACTTCAGTGTACTAACACTGTTGTATTAGAGTACATTAGCGTAAAGCCTGCTGCCCACATGTTGAAGTATTTTTGTGCAGGATGCGAAACCACAAGCTGTCGATGCGTCATCAGTGTGTGAATGTGTGAGGAGACAGACTGTGCAGAGTGCAATGTGACTTGTGTCTCTGAGTGATCATGGAGACTAGAAACCAGTCCATTCACTGTTTAACCTTCAGAGACTGGTGTCTTGTCATCATTTACCTTGAGGGCTAATAGCACGCTCCGCAGCTCCTCTCAAGTTTTATTTAGCCAAAATATGAGTTTCAAAGATTAGGGCCTATGTAAACAAGCAATTACAAACAGTTTGAGGTGTCCCTGTATTCGCTCACTGAGTAAATGCATGTTTATGAAGTCTCACCAGAGAATGATTTGTAATGTCAAGGCCTGAAATGTGAAAGTTGCATCCCATAACAAACCAGCTGCGGGAGGCCTGGGAGCTAAGACAACCGTCTGATCCATTCCAGCACATTCCAAGAAAAGGCCTCACCCTCTTTAATTTGTTTGTGGCGCACATCTGAAACATTCCTGAAGGAGGATGGCATATCTTCAGAGCCACCGGGAGGCCGGTGCCCGTTAGGGGGTCAGAGGCCTCCCTCACAGATGTCTCCTACACGCTGGTGACATCTGAGTGAGAGGTATTGGTGTGCAATCATGGAGAAAATATTGTGTTTATGGAACATATAATTTCACATTCACAGAACCTGAAATTTCTTCTGCTGGCCCTTACGGTAAACTACTACTTTTTTGTCAGATCTCTTTATTATGAAGACAATTTTTCTTGTTTTGAACAGAAGAAACAGTGTTACGCAGCCACAACACACACACACACACACACACACACACACACACACACACACACACACACACACACACACACACACACATCACCAAAAATGCACACACAGCCCCTTCCTCATTTCCTCATTTCCCCAGGAATCCAGATTTCAGTTGGAGTTGTTTGTTCAGTGGTGAGCTGACCTCAGATTTTTGCCCGATAGGCACTTTTTATGCTGACTGCCCCTTTTTAGTTGCACAGTTAAATTATTCTGCTTGTTCTGAGGCTCTTCTGTCACTACCAGGCTGTGATACAGGTGCAGAATCTGCGCAAAGTTGACAAAACCTGTTCTTGGTTCTTGGAGGATGTTAAGCCTATTAAAGCTTTTCCACATTCCAGTCTCCATCTCAATATGATGGTTAATCACAAACAAGTCTTCTCTGCGCGTGCATTGATTCTTTCCCTCTGCCTCCTCCCTCAGGATGTTTTGAAGGGTGTTGATGAGGTTAATAGCAGGTGGACCTGAGCAGTTTGAGTTTCATGAGGAGCAAAGACTAATCCTGTTAGATTTAAAACTTCAGTTCCTCGGGGAGCAGGCCACCCTTGTTGAGCATGTCTGGGATCGTGCCTCAGCCGTGAGCTATTGATTGAGTTAAATCTACCCCACAAGGCTGATCCTCACGTAGTACTTTTTATTCAGACTTGATCACGAAAGACATCAGGGGAAAAAATGAACATTTATCAATGTCGAGTCACTGTGATTTACAATATACACATTAATATAAATAGGAGTTAGAATATAGACACTCCAAAGCCACACACATTTAAAAAAAACAACAAAAAAAACATGTTTTTCATGGTTGTTTTGATGGTTGTTGGAGACATCCTCACAGACGTTCCAAAAACATTCAGCAGGCCGCTGAGTCATCTCCATTTGGATGGATCATAGTTTCCACACAGTAGCTGACGAAGACATAAGGTCCACATGGCGAGCGTTAGTCTCAGCCTAGTGTCTGCGATGTCTTTAGACTGCTCATGGATGATGTTATCGCTTCATTTATAGAAGCCTTATCTGCATGGATGACACGTTGTCACACAGGTCATGTGTGAAGATGGAATTAGCCACGAATGCATTTTTCATGCATTCGTAAGACTGTGATGCACAGTTGAAGGATGTGGTCGGCTACAAAATTAAACACTGTTTAATAATACTGTTAATATTTAATTAAAACTGCTACCAGCAGTTTTGCATCTGAGAGGTTTAATCACTTAATAACCACCCACAGGCCTTCCTTTACTTTTTATTTTTTCATTTTCTCCACTCAAGGACGTTTATGAACACAAATGCATGAAAGGGAATAGAAACTTGTAGTAAGGTCATTTGTTTTGTCACAGTGAAAAGCCAGAAAGTCAACATTAGTTGCAGTTAGTTCCAGAACTAGCCAGATGACCCCTAAACAAAAAATGACGTAGGTTGTTTTCTGTTCAAAGATTTGTGGGCACAACTTGTCAATGTTGTCTCCCCCATGTGGCCCAAAAAAAAGATTTAAGATGAAACAAAGATGAGCACTTCAAGGCATAAGAATGTGAAGGCCGTACATGAAGGCCGTGTGACACTCACAGATAACACACAGATAAATACTTCATATCAGTAATCTCATTTATTGCAGTTGTAAATAAGATGCCTCTGTTTGACAGATGGTTCAAGCTGCTGGACAAGACGGGCAAGGCGGACAAAGACAGAGGGGAGGTGCTTGTGGACATCCAGTTCATGAGGAACAACATGACGGCCAGCATGTTTGACCTGTCTGCTGCCGGAAAGTCCAGATCCAGACTGGGCAAGTTAAAGGATAAAGTCCGAGGCAAGAAGAAGGAATCGGATACTGTGTCGTCCATAGTGCCATCCTTCAGCCAAGTCATGACAGACAGCGAAGAGGAAGGACAGGGGGACGGTGAAGTGATGGCCGGTAAGGAGGAGAAGAAGAAGAAGCTGAAGGTGAAGTCGTTGTTCTCTCCTAAGTCGAACCTGCAGAAGAACATGTCTCAGTCCATGTCTGTCCTGCCTGTGAAGAACTCTTCCCTGAGCGGCAGCCAGTCGTCTGGTCTGAACGTCGACTCCTCTGAAGGTCGGGAACTACAGCTTGTACTCACTGTACCAACACTAGTCTGTTCATTTTCTCTCAGCTACTGAATTCTAACTTTCCTGTGTTCTGACCTCCAGGTAAAAAGAAGTTCAAGTTCATGATCCACAAACGCTCGGGGAGCTCGGACAGCAAAGATTCTTCTTCTCAGCAAAAATCTGGCCCAGCAGAGCACAGCAACCTGTGCATCAACGGCAGCCATGTTTACTGCGAGGAGCCGCAGCCCCGGACCTCACGCATCGGCTCCAACTTCAGTCTGACCAGTTCAGGCCACGGATCCATGGAGGACGTCCCTGAAAACTCTCCTCCTTCTGTGGATTCACTCAGAGGAGTGAGGCAGTACTCACCCTGGACAGAGGAAGAGGAGGAGGAGGAAGAAGGCCTTGAAAAAGTAAAAGAAGATCTGGACGAAATAAGAGAGGAGGAGGAAAGGAGGATGAAAGAAGAGGAAGATGAGAGGATTAGGAGGCAGCAGCAGCAGCAGCAGCAGGAGGAGGAGGTCAGAAGGTTGGCTGAGGAGAAGAGGAGGCAAGAGGAGCAAGAAAGGAGATTAGAGGAAGAGCGAAGACAAAGAGAGGAAGAGGAAAGGATGGAGGAAGAGAGGTTGAGACGGGAGGAAAAGCGTAAATTAGCAGAGGAGAGGAGGAGAATGGAGGAAGAAAAAAGGATTGAGGAAGAGAGGGTTAGAAGAGAGGAAGAGGAAAGGATGGAGGAAGAGAGGTTGAGACAGGAGGAAAAGCGTAAATTAGCAGAGGAGAAGAGGAGAATGGAGGAAGAAAAAAGGATTGAGGAAGAGAGGGTTAGAAGAGAGGAAGAGGAGAGGATGGAGGAAGAGAGGTTGAGACAGGAGGAAAAGCGTAAATTAGCAGAGGAGAAGAGGAGAATGGAGGAAGAAAAAAGGATTGAGGATGAGAGGGTTAGAAGAGAGGAAGAGGAGAGGATTCGCAAGGAGCAGGAAGAAAGAGTTCAAGAAGAGAAGAGGAGACAAGAGGAAGAGCGTGAAAGACTAGCAGAGGAAAAGAGGAGACAGGAGGAACTTGAAATGAGAATGAAGGAAGAGGAGAAAAGGCAAAGAGAGGAAGAAGAAAGGATTAGAATGGAAGAGGAGATGGCACAGGAAGCGAAAAGGAGACGAGAGGAAGAGGAGAGGGCCAGGAGACAAGAAGAAGAGCGCCAGTTAGCAGAGGAAAAGGGGGAACTGGAGGAGCAAGAAAGAAGAAGAGTTGAAGAGGAAAAAAATCGAATGGAGCAAGAGGCCAAGATTCGGCAGGAGCAGGAGAGGGTGCAGGAAGAGAGGAGGAGAGAGGAAGAGGAGAGAGTGAGAAGACAAATGGTAGAGCTTGAAGAAAAGAAGAGACTTGAGGAAGAGGAAAGGAGGCAGATGGAGGAAGAGAAAAGGATTAGAAAGGAAAAGGAAGAATATGAGAGATTGCAGGAGGTGGAGAAGAAAAGGATTGAGGCAGAGGAGAAAATTAGAAGGGAAGAAGAGGAAAGAATAAGGCTTGAGAATGAGAAGAGGAGGAAGGAGGAAGAGGAAAGGGTCAGGAGGCAAGAGGAAGAGAGGGAGAAGTTGGCAGAGGAGAAGCGAATACGAGAAGAACAAGAAAGGAGGCGAGCAGAGGAAGAGGAGAAAAGGCAAAGGGAGGAAGAGAGGATGAGGGAAGAAGAGGAGAGGAGGCGAGAGGAAGAGGAGAGAGCGAGGAGGGAAAGGGAAGAATATGAGAGATTAGTGGCAGAAAAAGCAAGACAAGAGGAAGAGGAGAGGAGAAGATTTGAGGAAGGGGAGAGAATTAGACGGGAAGAGCAGGAAAGGATCCAGATGGCAGAAGAAAAAAGGAAACAAGAGGAAGAGGAAAAACGAATTGCAGAAGAGGCAGCCAGGAAGTTGGAGAAAGAGAGAATGGACAGAATTGAGGAAGAACAGAAGAAGAGGGAAGCAGAGAGCCTTGCAGAGGTCACATCCACAAATCCTTTTGATGAAAACTTCTCAAACAATCCCTTTGACGAAGGCCCTGACTCGGCTGAGCTGCCACCCGTGAAACAAAGGTCAGTCACCCTCCACTGAAGCACACGCAATGTTTATGCCAGAGGTAATACTGTATCTTCCTGCTATACACACACAAAACACCATGGAAATCAATCTCTAGATGGATCCTGTTTTTTTTACTCCCCAAGCCTTAATCTGGTCTCTACCGAAGAGTTTCATTTTCTTTCGTAAGAGAAAACAGCTTTTTAAAATGTGCAGTAGAAATATAACCTTTAAACATTTGACATTTGATAAAAAAAATGAATATATTTAATGTTTGATCTCATCCACATCATTGATTTTGGTTAATATGCAATTCCAGTGACAGCTTTCATTGTTCATTTGGGTTTCCTTTAGTTCCCACTTGATGGCTAATTTATTTATTTTACCTCAGCCGATCCAGTCAGTGAAATCTTACGGTCAGTTTGTGAAGAACTACTCACCATGAAGTGAGAAGTCTGTACTACAGTTATTCAGCGTGACAGGGTGAAGCAAAGTGTGGTGCTATTAAACCTGCCTTTGTTCAGCAGAACGGGAACAGAGCAGATGAGGATGTAGTGAAACCAGATTTGAATGCCTGATGGAAAGCGATATAAAGTTGTTTTTTTTGCATGTTCATAGTCTTATTTGCATGCAGCCTATTGTTATTTTGTCAGGCTCGAAGAGCAGACATAGCAGATCTTCTCAATGTTTCTCATTCACCTAAAGCTGACACCATCATTAAAGTTGTATGAATATGCGTGCGTGTGAAACCCTACATGTCTGTGAGCAAGGATACCTTTACCTTCGTCAGTGTAGATTGGAGGACTGCAGGCTCGCTGCCCAGTCTTGCGTCATTGTACCAGGTGTCAAATGAACAGGGAGTGAAAATCACACGGAACAATGCAATTACTCTTGAGTGACAACGAGGCTGCATACTAATTTCTCAGAGATGTCAGGATGAGATTTGCGGGGTTTATTAAAGCTTTTTTTCCTCTTTATTAGATCTGTGTGCGTTATTTCTTGACATTTACTTTATTATATTATTTCTTTCAAATGAAGAAAATCAAATCTGTTATCTTTTGTTTGTTCTCTAATTTCGCAGCATGTGGTTTGACATAAGGCTTTGATGGCTTGTTTTCTTTCACCACGCTGTATTTTATCTCCTCCCTTAGAGACTCCTCACTTGATTAAATTCTCAAATCTGCTTAAATGTCATCTTTTTGATGTTTCATTTCCAGGAATCAGCCTGCTGTGTCATTGCCGGGGAGCAAGGCTGCCTCCACGGAGGACAAGGATCTTACTGGTCCTCAACGGGAGAAACGTCTGGCACCGCAGCCCCCTGGAAGAAATCAGGCTGAGGGACGGAGCCAGAAGGAGCCAGAGGGATCTTCACGGCATCCGCCCAAAGTTGACAAACAGAGCAAAGACAAAGAAGCCAAACCCACCAGCGTTTCCGCTCAACGTTCAGTACAAATGATTGCACCTCTGAGCAGGTCTCCCGCAGATGCAAAGAACAGCCAGAGTCTGCCACAGAGTAGCGCTGCCAGAGGAACGACCAATGTTGGCAAACACGGCAAACGGCCTGCACCTTCTGCACCACAGTCATCAGTACCCAAAACAGCCTTGACTTCTAATAGCAAGACGTCTAAATGTAGCTCGGGGGCTAAACAAGAGCAGATTGTTTACGGACTGAATCCATTCGAAGACGACGAAGACGATGACGAAAACGCGCTCGCGGCCCGAGATTACGCCACAGCTAATACCGGCTCAGTGAAGTGGCCCCCGGCAGCATCGCCGGCTGCGGATAAGGACGCCGCAGCTCAAGCGAAAATAAAATCCACCAAGGCGGCCCGCGCTCCTCCTCTCCCCACCAAGAATGCGGCCGCGTCGGGTTCCGCAGCCGGGTCGGGCAGCGGTGACTCAGGTGTGACTGTACCCGGAGGCTGTGTAACCGAGCCGTGTGCGCCGGAGCCTGACTGGGAGAGGCCGGCGAAAGAGGCCAGACCTGCCACGGTGCAGGGCGCCGGCGAGGACGCGGGCAGGAAGAAGGAGACGCAGCGGAGGTGACACACTTCATTTCCTCCCATCGACCACAATGTCGTGATGAATCGTCCGCTCGTTGTCCAGAGTGATTCATCGTCGCACGCCTTTTAGACTCGTACTCGTCTTTGCTCGTATGAATTATAGAAAGATGCAGCCGCGTCTGAGAAGATGTGCCGTTTGATTGCTGGCTTGCATACATTTTGTAGGGGGAGATAAATGATGTATCAGCCAAACAGCTTTATGAATGAGTTATGCGCACCAACACCCTGCCATCCAGCCAATAGCAATGTTTTCGTTTTCTCTGTTTTATGTCATTGCAGGCTTCACCCTGTAAAACCCCTTAATCCTTCGGGACAGCAGCCTGTCTCTACCGGGCAAGGTGAAGAGGATAAGAAAACCACAGGGAGCCACATTGAAGTTCAAGAGGAAACAAAGGTATGACGCTAATGGTGCTCAAAAGATTTTCTGTTTTTGGCTGCAAGAGGAAATGATTGAAGAAACAGTTTTTTACCTTTTGTATTCAAAATAAATACCCACATGCATATTGTCCTTGTTGTGTGCACTCTCCCAGGTGAATGGCTCTGTGCTGAAAGGACCGTACTCTCTGCTGACTCGAGAGGAGCTCATCGCTCTGTTGCTCAAACAGGAACAACAGCTGAGGGAGAGAGACCTGAAAATCTCTGAGCTGGAGCAGTACATTGACAACTTGCTTGTGCGTGTCATAGAAGAGCAACCAAGTATTCTGATGTCCATGAACTCTCTGAAGAAACCCGTATAGGGGGATTCACGGTTCACAGTTTGTTCCAAGGTGCAAAAGCTTTACTGAACTGAGTCTGAAAAATCGGCAGAGACAAAACTCTGAAGGTTCAAAATGATGTTAAATTAGTCTTGCATAGCATCTTTGTCTTGGGGGTTTATGTTGGTTACTGATCAAAGATGTTACTGAGTTGAAAAACATATTCTGCGTTTTTCTGAATGGGCGATGTTTTTGACACATTCATATGATATGTTTTGTTGGTAAAATCAGTGGAGACACATGGTCTGAAAACATTCCTTATTTCTTGTGACTGTTCACATGTTGAGTATTAAATTCTTTCTCTATGTTATTTGATAAAAGCTGAATGTTGCCAACATGACAAGCCTAATGACTGTATTTAAAAGTAAAAAGATGACAACTGTTTTTCTATTGGCTGTTCACTTCCTGTCCCTTGGCAATGCCTGTAGTATAAAGAAGCTCTACTCTACTGTCAAAACTGTGCACTAATTATGTAGCAAGACATTTCCTATTCTTGTACTGAATGTCAAAGTTTACATGATTCTACTAACCCCTAAAGGCACTTTATGCAGCTTACACTTTTAACACAATTTACACTGAATTGTTGCACTCTATGTTGGTTACTGCATTATCATGTAAAAATGTGCAAAATAAAATACATTCCTCGTTGCATCTTGCAAATTGCAATTTCTTGAAATTATATCTTAAGATATTTATTATTTGTGCAATTTGGGACATGTTTTTTTCAGCTTTCCTTTTTCGGTAGTTTTCTTTCAAACCAACTTCAAGGTCCCTCATTTCAAAATTTAAGAAAAGCCCCATATATTTTTTAGTAATGAATGCAATCACATAAAAATAAAGCAGGGTTGTCTCTGGATGGGACTTATTTAGTTAAAATGCCATATTTCCACAACTCACTTGTACTCAAGTGTTGTCTGGTACTGCCACCTGTACAAGTATGGCAATCCATCCATTATTTATTACTCACAGTATCCATTACCCATTTTGTACCTCAACTGTTTTGTGGGGGTCTGTAGGATCCTGTCTCTAGCACATAGAGGGTGAAGGCAGGCAATACACCCTGGATACTTCACCAGTCAATTGCTGGACACATCCACATATCATTCACTCTCACGTTCACATAGGGGCAATTTGATGCATAAACATGCATATTTGGGAATGTGTTAGGACTCTGAACTGTTAGTCCTTCTTCAGTTATAGCAATCCAGTCTCTTCTCATATGTAATTATCTGATGGTAGAATGAGCTACTAAACACTAGCAGGGCAGGGTCATCCTTCTCCATCTTCAAGACGCTCTAATGTTTAACTTTGTCCTGCACAAATACTGCACTCATTTGGTGGTCTGAAGAATGTCAAGTCCTATTTAGCTTAAAGGTAAGATTTCTGTGACATCATGACTAGTGGGGACACCCAAGTCTTGGGATCCTCTGACAGTTTGGTATCACCTTGGGGACCAGAGAGACCCCTCATTTTTGTTGTACATAATGTAAAGATATTTTCAGTTTCAATATGCCTATACAGATCTGGCAGATGGCATAGAAAGTTCTTATATTCACATGTTTCACATTGTTTACTGCAGTCATATGCCTGTATTCTCACAGTCACACATCACTGTTTGATTAGACCTACAACAAAGTACAGCACGTTTTTGCAGCCCTCTCCTCACTAGAGTGAAGAGGTGAGGGCTGATTGTCCGGCCGTGGATCATCACCACTTGGATCTCAACCAGAGTTGAACTGCGACTATAACCAAAATTCATGAATCTGATTGAACAGTATATTTGGCATGGGACTGATGCTGTATCATCAGTGTCTGAGTTGTTAAAGCTACTGGTCAAGCAGGTGGATCGTGTAGGGTTGCATTTCCCACCATTGTATGAGAGGGTAACGGGAATGGGGTTTGTCACGAAGACTAGGGAATTGCTATACAATGACAAGTCAATTAAACATTGAATTATTAGTTAGAATAATGTACAACGCTATTATATTGAATTGGTTCATTGTGGTCTCATTCGTGATAAAACGTAATGTTTTTTTTCCTTTAATAGGGTAAGACGGAACCTTTGACAATATATACATCGTTCCTACACGGACATAATTAACACTCCCCCACCAGCTGACCGGCGGCGTTCACTGTGCGTTCAAAAGCTGTTTACAATCTACTCTCGATGCGCACTCGGACACTTTTAGTGTCCAGCATTTAGACGGAGCGGTTTCCGATCAGTTTTGCTCGTTTATTTACTTCCGGGATGTCTGGCGCGGGGCTGCGCTGCCCGGGCTGCGGCTCCACTAACGTGGTGGAGGATGACTTGTACTGTCAGGCCCAGCTGGTGTGTGTGGACTGCGGCTCCGTGGTGTCCGAGGGGACGCTGGCCAATGACCCGGTCGGAGGTTCAGGTACGGAATGAGCATGGAGATGAGATGCAACAATCTGGTTCACTCTATTTAACTGAATCATTGTCTGATTTAGCTCCACGTACATCCATCAACAAGACCGTGGACTCCTGTGGAGTTTCTCATTCGTTCAAGTCCTGATCACGATCCAGGCTGTGGAATCGTGGACTTCTGGTTTCACTTTATTCCAAGGGGCTTCTTCAGTCTTGACTGTGTTAGCGAGGAAGACCTCTGAGGAGGTGTTGGTGTAACCACCTCTCTGCTCAGAACCTTTGGAGTCGCACAAGGTCTGCTGTGAATTGCTCTCCTTGTTGGTTTCCATTGAGAGTGGCTGTGAAGGGTTTTTAAACTTCCTGGGAAGGGATGATAGGACAGCAGCGAATGTTAGGGATAGGAGGTCTGTTCAGGGATTGTTTCTTTATCTTGACATAGTTGTCTTAATGGACTGGTTCTTTCAGTCTTCATGGCTGTACAAAGTGACTTTACAACTTGAATAATCCCATCCACACACTGGTGGCAGAGGCTGCTTTCACCTGTTTAACCAGTAGCTTTAACAATTCACACGTTTGCAAAGCACTGAATTAGCGTTCGTGCCAGTTTTGGGAATGATTCGGACAGGTAAATGGCTGACCATTCGATATGTGAAAAAAAACTGTGCAGCCCTAAAGCCACAGTTGTCCCCTATACACACCCTGGACAGGTATCCAGTCCATCATAGGGCGCACACACCATTCTCTCATATCACACCTGGGGGCAATCTCCAATCAGCAGCAGGCTGGGATCGAACTTCCAATCTTCAGATCCATTAACAACCATGCTGCCCCTAAGCCTCAGTCGCCCTTTGCTTTTCTTTAAAACAATCCCTCTTCCCTGTCCAGTGTGTACGCCGTTGTCTTCAGAGCAGTGTCCTTTTGTCTTTCAAATAAAGTTGTCCGGCTGAGTCTGGACCTGAGGCCTGAGCCTTCCTATGCCTGATCATACTTGATGGGGGTGGATCATGGATACATCCATGGGGTGGATCTATCAAACTGGTTCAGATTGAATGTATAAACATTTTACCTTTTGATGCCTGTGCTATGCTGGCAGCTCTCTATTCGTTACCATCAAGCTTTTTCACTGTTAAAATTTACCAGATAATGCTAAAATTTATTAACCCTCCATTTAATCAACACCATCTTAAGGTGCCAATGTTGATATTGATTTCCAACAACAGGATGATATGATAGCCTAATGACTTGAGTGCTTGCACTGTGACTGCCTAGTAAAGGGCACATGACAAAACAGAGTAAAATCGTAGCTTCCAAACAGATGCCAATCAAACAAACCTGAGCTTGTTTCTGTTTTGAGTAGCGACCAAAAGCAATGAGCTCATCAGCGCTCTCTGGTGGTCAATCTGTGTAGCCAAGCTATTTCAAGGCGACTTTGGTATAGTATAGATAGATTTGTAGGGTCTGAGCAATGGAGTTGCGAGAACCCTTTTAATTTTTATTTGTCTGAACTGGATGCAGTTGGACAAATATATTTGCAGCAAACTAAAATTGGATATTTTGTCCATTTCTGCTGCTGAGGACTAAATATCCCTTTTAACTTTAACTGTAAAAAAAATGCTTTTTTTTTTCTTCTCAGGATCGTATCTTACTCTCCTAATACCAGGAAAAGTCTATGCAGTATCTGCATAAAGATCACTAGAGAACGTCCTTGTTTTACTGTCTTTTGTCTCCAGGCTGTCAACCAATGGTTAAACATCTGATGTACATCCACTCTTGTCATAGCTTCATTGTGCTCAGTGCTTTCATTTAACATTTACAAAGACCATGTAGTTCTAGACTTAATGCACTCGCTCTCCTTACTAAACCCTTTGCAGCTTTGACTGTGAAACATTATACTTATGGTCTTTGGTACAGAACTCAATGATCTTGTCCTTGAAAAAGTGTGAAAAAAAGAAAGGAGAGTCTGCTCCACCTTCGTATCCACGTGTAGAATCTCTGCTGCCATACCTACCATTATTATTCATTATTAAGTGTGAAGTTTTACCAGAGGATGGGAGTCGAGGCAGAGACCCTATCTCTCAAAACTACTAGTTTATACATTTTGTAGGAATCCTGTGACTCGGGCGATGCATTGAAGTACTTGCAAGGTTGCACAGTCCAAATAAATCCATCGCGGATCAGATCAGAAAACTCAGGCTTCAGCACTGTCTTGGGCTGTCTGATGCACTCATCATGATCTGTGCTGCTCGGGTGAAGTAAATCACATGCTGTGTGGCGACTAAATGAGCAACATGACAGCAAATTGAGAGCTTGACACAACCCACCGAGCAGGTCCAATCAGTGTCACAACCTCTCTTTTGATGTATACTGGTCCGGTGTGTTTTGTAGTTCGTATGGAAATGAATAACATGGTGGAAGTGCTGTTTTTTTCGTTTATAATTTTGATTCGACAGGAGGTAATCCTCATGAGAAACACAGAGGAGATTACCGAACCCCTAAAGGGACGAGGGAGCGAAGTGTTTGCAAGACCTTGCGAATATCCATCAGTTCCTGCGGAGCTGCAGGTGGTGGCTCGTAAATTCAATCAGGGCTTTCAGGTCGCAGTATCCCGTAGGGTAGGACACCTTTTCTGCTAAATGGTCTCTGCGGGTGCCGCTCACTTATGTGACAACCGTGTTCACTGGTAGGCACTGTAAACATGTGGCTCCACATGCATGTTTTTGTATTGTGGGAGGAAAACTGGCCAGACTTTAACTTGAATGCAAAATCTCTCAAAAGCTTTGTGTTATCCGGCAAAAGTCCCTTTTCCTGTTTCCCATATCCCTTCGTGTCCTTGAGAAACCTTCACTCTCCCCATTCCTCTCCTCTACGCTCAGTATCTGCATCACTGCTAATTTCATCATTATTCCCTTTCTTCAATTTTTGATTCCTCCCAGCTTTTCAAGCGCGTGGCTCGATCGAGATCGGCCTGCTAGTATTTTTCTCCCCAAAATTTCAAAATTTTTCCCTTGAAATGTCATTTTTTTCCCCCACAAACAGCTGGCACAATTTATCACGGATATCAATGATTCGATTAAAACGCATGAGATTATTCATCGAATCTAGAAAGGCGTTTATTGCTTAAATATGTTTATACAGACAAAGACCTGCTTTGATGTGGTCGTGCAGACATGAATGGAACATGAAATTGAACTAATCTCGAACATACACAAGTCCCTGTTGTCCCGTAGCTGAGGCCGGACCTGCTTCCCTTTGCCTCTGTAATGACCGTGTGCTCCTTCAACAGACGTCAGCTACCAGCGGACCACCGCCGTGGCCAAGAAACCCTGCGTCAACCTGATCAAAGGTGAGAAGAGGGAAGTGCTCGTCCCCTCCGGAGCTATCATCATCACACAGCGGCTTCTGTGTCTCGGTAATTCCCTCCTTTTTAAAAAAAAAATCCCTCCAGGTGTGCAGCGCATGAAGGCCATGTGTCGGACCCTCAGGCTCCACCAAGACATCGAGGAGCTGGCGCACAGCTACTTCACCCGGGCCTACGTGCACCGAGCGTTCCTCAACGTGAGCCTGCAGAAGAAGGAGGCCCTGGCCGGCTGCTGCGTGCTGGTGAGCTGCAGGCAGCGCAACTGGCCGCTGACCATGGGGACCATCAGCTGCCTGCTGGACGCCGACCCCGCCCTGGTGGGAGGCGTGTACCAGGAGATGGTGAAGGTCCTCGGCATCGAGGCGCCGACCGTCAACGTGACGGACGTGATGGCGGCCCACGCCCAGGAGTGAGTGCAGAGCCCGAGAGAGTCTGAGGGCTCCTGTTTCAGAAGCCAGGCGGCCTCTTTGGCTTCTAACTCGGCCTGAGAGTTCTTGTTCATCTTTTTATCCTCCTCTTACTGTATTTTTAATCTGTTCGCTCTTTCAGGGCTCTTTGTTATTTATTCTTTTTTATTTGATCAGAATAATTCTTTGTTTTCAATCATTGCAGGGCTTTGGTGAACTTTTATGTTCCGGAAATGTGCGTTATAAATGAAGTCTATAGGATTACCATAGGAGTAGATGGAATAAAAAAAGGAACTACAAACACTTGGTTCAGGAAAAAAGCTAGTGAGATCCATTGGTTAGCACAAAACACAAAGTCATAAGTTTACATGTGGCAGGCAGACAAAAATGAAAAGGATCTTTGCAAAAACCAGTCCCGCACCAAAACAGGGTTAGTAAAAAGGGCTTGTATAATAGCACCTGGGGAGTGTTTGAATCTTCCTTGTTAACACCGGAGAGCAAGGACAAGCGTTCCACTCAGCTGCTCGAGGTCGCCTTCGAACGGGCCCGTCAGAGAGAGTTTTGACATTGTGGAGTAATAGAGTAACTTTGGGCCGACGCAAACAGCACCATCCGTCTTCTTCAGCCTCCGTCACAGCCTCCGACACTTCAAAGTGAATAACACCGTTGCCAATTCATGTGTCAAAACATGAACTAGCTCCAAATGAAAGCGCCCTGTTTAAAATGCATCGTGTGCGGGGACAAAACAAGACACGCTGTGCTAAACCTTGACGTGCAACATCAAGCGACAACAGGAAAGTACAACTTAAGACGAACCACCTGTAATCTGGCATTTCTTACTTGATATGTCAAAGACAGACTGCCGAGACACCTGCTGATGTAGAGGAAGGTGGCGTTCACCTCGAATATCGCAGCCTAGTGTGGATTTTACGTGACCTCGGCGTCGTCTTGCCTTCCCGCATGGTTATTTTACATTGACTTACAAATGTTCAAATATGCACAGAGATGACTCTCCTTTGGTTAGTTTTGTATTCCCTTTGGCTAGTTTTGTATTCTCTTTGGCCTGCGGGGCGGCTCTGATCTGACTTGTGTCTGTCTCCACCCTCCCTGTGTTACAGAAAGCCAGCGGCGCTCTAAATCATACATCACAAGTGCTTTAAATGATACATTCCAGTCGTATGGCGGGCCCCGGCGTCAGGCCTAACTCCCCTCTCTCTTCTAGGTACAAGCTGGGCTCGCTGCAGGTTCCTGAAGAGCTGGCGGAGGAGTCCAGGGACCTGACCAAGCGCGCCGTGGCCCTGGTGGAGCTGGCGGCCGACACCTGGATCGTGACGGGCCGGCGGCCGGTCCCCATCATGATGGCGGCGGTGTACCTGGCCTGGCAGTCGCTGAGGCCCAGCAAGCAGCGGCTGAAATTCACCCTGGACAAGTTCTGCCAGGTCGCCAAAGTCAACAAGCACAAGCCGGCCATGAGGCGCATCGCCGAGATGAAGGCGGTGCTGTGCACGCTGGGCAGGGAGATCCCGTGGCTGCGCGAGCAGCTGAGCGCCGACAACGTGCTCGTGCAGGTGGAGGACATCCTGAAGCACAGGTTCGCCCTGCTGAGGAGGGCCATGAGGGCCCACGAGGAGGCCCTGCTGGCCGCCTGTCAGCCCAGCGGCGAGGAGGACTCTCCTCCTGCTGAGACCGACTCCTCGCACGCCTCCTCAGACGCCTCCGAGCGCCTCCAGCCGCCGTCGTCGGACGCGCCCGGCGACCGGGCCGAGAGCCTGGAAGACGAAGAGGAGGCGCGCAGGATGCTGGAGCTGCGGGCCGACGCCGAGGAGGGCGGGGCCTCGCCAGAAAACTGGGGCAAGAGGGTGCTGTTCGCTCCCCCGTGCGTGACTCACCCGAAGAGGAGGAGAGCGGAGGGGGAGCGGCAGCCCCGGCGCCAGGATGTGACCGGGTACGAGGAGATCGAGGACAGCGAGATCGACTCCTACATACGCACGCCCCGAGAAGTTCGACAGTTCATCCTAACTCAAAAGATGTTGGCTGAGGGAGAGACGACCTGACCAGTTACGCACGAGAGTTTATGAATTATTTATGTAGGTTTTTTTTTTTCTTGTGGATGATTTAAATGAATCATTAAGCCTCGAGCACTTTCTGTCACAGACCAGATGATTTCACCTCGTGTTTTATAATGAGACGACGCTGAAACCTTAGTGAACACACTATTGTCCTTCAAAAAGTCATCGGCTGCTGAAACTCTGTTTACTTGTAAATAAAGTTTAAATGGTAAAAAATGAATAAATAACTTCCCTGCATGAAGGTCCTCCGATTGAATGCCATCAAAACCAAACATTTGGCATGTGGAGTTTGCATGTTCTCCCCATGTCTGTGTGGATTTCTTCCGGTATTCCAGGTTCGTCACACAGTGTCAGAGCCTAAATTGCCCCTACTGTCGGTGTGAGTGTTAAGATAATGGATGGGTTTGTGCAGTGAACACACCGTGGGGGTCCCCGTTCAGCACACTGTAGCTTACCTGCGTTGTAACTGGTGGAAATTTTACATGCATCTAGGAACATTTGATTAATGTCAGTATTCATTCAGTTGTAGCCTAAACTCTGTGTGCTGCAGTCATCAAAGACTCAATAACTTCACTGTAAGATCACTCCCTGCTGTTAACACCTTCATTGTTTTGCCTATGGAAGTGTCCTGCTCACAGGACACCAGTTGTAAAGACTTGCTCAACTCCTGACGATTTGTGTATTGTGACCAAATGGTTTTCACACCTAGGGGTGTGTTCCTGGAGGTCAGGATGAAATGCATTGTAACCTGTCCTTCAGGGAAGCAGTCCTCTGATCCACTGACAGTGGTTAGAGGTGCTGTCCTCCTTCTCTGCAGAGAATAAACGCTTGGTACCTGTTCCAGTCTTGCTTTTTGATTTTCCCAGACATAAGAAGAATTTTTCCACAACATAACTTTGCAGGAGTTCCACGTGTCCTGAAAAGTTAGATTTGAGAGTAAATATAAAATGCCCTTCCTGGAAATGCATTATTTCTCCCTCCTGCTTCCCTCTGAACTCAGATGGCAGTTTGTAAATGTATTTTTACTTCTAAAGTGTAGAAGATTATGTCTTAGATAAGTCAGAGCCCGCACGTCTTTGAAGTCAGACATCTTGGGGGCGAGAGAGGAGTGATCGTGAAAGCAATGCGAGATGCGAGAGAACTGTGAAATTTGACTAAGAGTCGTCTTTACCCACCCTGTTGATGCTGCCTCCGCTGACTGGTTCAGTAGTTTTGGCGTTACCTTGGGTACTACTGTGAGCGGAAACAAAACCCGACGGGATGAATTTGGTGATGGCTGAGCTGCATCTTTCTGCCCGGCTTGGCTCAGAGAGGCGCTCACTGTTTATAAAGCAGGTCCATTTTAATACCAGTCACACCTGTGCTGTGTCCTCGACGATAAATCACAATATTTATGTTTAGCGTCTGCGGCTCCTGCACTTATGACCCATCCCGGGAATATGATCTTGGCTGATTTATCACAGGGGATTGTGGGCGGCTGCATTATACAAATCCGGCATCTGTTTGTGTCGCACAAGCACTTTATTGTTGGAAATTCAAATGTGACGGATACTTCACAGTACGGTGCTAATACAGACTCATTTCATAAGGTGCATAACCATCAATCAGCATCTCGGCAGCAGGAACATTGTCCTCCAAGTCGTGAGCGCGGCGAAACAACAAGGCGGAGCCGTAAACTCTCCCAGGTCGAGTTGATTTGCAGAAGACCTCGTCCTCCTCCACCGTCAAGATTAGTAGATTCAGCAGTGCAACTGCACTCTGGCCTCGGTGGCTGTGATTCCCATTCCCCGCCAGGCATGCAGTTCTATCGACCCCCCCCCCCCAAGCGCAGAGGTCGTTCACCCCTCCCATGCGTCTCTCCACACTGTTTCACATACAGACGGCTGATGAAATTATACAATCCTCCCTCATAATAATGCAGGTTGTAGTGATGGCATGAGAGAGGAGGGAAAAAACAAAAAAAATCACTCTGCAGTGCAAATGAGGCTTGAGAGATGGCACTGGTTCACACTTGTTGACTTTGTGGCGTGGTCACCGTCTCGAGATAAATCTGTCCCGGCCGCCTGCAGGAAGGAGATAAATGAACACGCAGACGGAGAATACATAGCAGGTGAATCAAAAGCTCCTCCGCTAAGTGAACGGCGGAACCTGGATGGAGACGGCGCAAACAAAACACCAGTCCTGGAAGATTTTGCACGGAGCAGTCGAAGCGGAAGAAAGCACAGAGGCCGCACTTTAAAGGCTTCTGTTTCTCCCTCCTCTTCTTCTTCTTTTTCTTTTTCTCTAATATACAATGTGATCAGAGGCGCACATTCATCACCTGTACCGACGTTTAGAGAAAATTAAAGCCCCCGGGGATCGGGCTCATGAATTTAATTTATGCCAAAAGGCTGAGAGAAGGAGCATGGTGCGAGGATTAGCTCTGACAGCGGCGACCCAGTGGAGCACGTCTGTCGGTGCACGGCTCTCATTTTCTCTTCACATCCAATAGATGCATCCGGCTAATCACGCGCAGGGCTTACCCGTTTCTTAGATTTTAATCTTCGGCGGCTTTGTGAAGGAAAGCTAATACACCCTCAACATCTCATCTCTTTTGTATCACGAGGTCATGATATTTTCATTGCAGAGATCCAAGCTCTCATCATTCATTCATTATCAGACCCTGTGAAATACGAGCACTTCATCTCGCCACAGTTTTGTCTCGCTGCCGTTTTAAAACCGCAGTCGTGGCCAGCTTTGTCCATTAAATGTAAACGCATTTGTTTTGATTTTGATGCCAGAGACAATTTTCAATTAAGTTGGCGTGGGGACAGCCATACAATGAGAGTTGTGAGTGCTAAGAAACCACAGGTCACGGTTATGGTTTGATATGAGAACAGCATCCTTGAAAGTCACTTACAAGTAGCACACAGTAAATCAGCCTAAGAGAACTTGAACATGAAGCACTGGCAACCACAGTTAATATGCATGTGATTTCACTGCGTTCATTTTGTTTTTTTTTATATGTTGCATTTCGAGCTTCTTTAAATAGCTGTAATGTGAGACTTTTACCTGTCCAGCATCCTGACAAAGCCATAAATAAACAATAAATACAAGTTAGGTCTCTAGACCTTCTGCTATTATGAGACAGGATTTGTGGTTATTTACAGAATAATATAATCTCTGTAATAATGAAAATAAAGTGAAGTAATCACGTAATGAGTATTTACAGTATGTACAGTATTTGTAGAATTACTCATCATTGCTCTAGGAGGCCTGAAAAGCTTAAAAACAGACCTTAAAAGTGGTTGAAAAGTGGTTTAATTTGACCTTGGAAAATCGTCAGAGAAAACCGAGGACAATTTGGAAATCAAATGGTATAACTGCAGTGAGATTCCCGGATATTCGTAGCAAAGTTGCTTATTTCACTTGATATCTGTGACTCTGAATGGACGGTAAAACTGACTAAGCTCCTTGCTACTTTTAAAGAAACTAACTTAACTTTAGCTTAATTAATGGTATTCTTGCGGTTGAGTTGAATTGTGAATAGAGGAATAAAAGTGTAATTAAAATTCTATGACCTTAAAAAATTGAATTTTCTGGAGGGGTGTTTCACAATTAAGCCTTATATTTCATTATGATTTGTGTACCAAATATTTAAGGAGCCTATAAAGGGATACGGGAAAAAATGTCTCTTTGGGGCTCTGTAAGGAAGTAAACCTTTTACCCGTGATCCAGAATACTCTGAATTATGTAAAGCTAATTATCGGTTCAATTGAAAACATTGTCGCGTGTGACCCATAAGAATCAATTAACTAATTCAATTCCTCTTCCCGTCAAAAAAAAAAGAGAAAAGAAATCACACTCCAATTCAACTTCCCTTGAAGGAGCGGAGCCAATGCAACTCAAATGCAAACTCGTGAATTCAATGGAGGCGATTTCAATAACTGTGTAGCGTTGTTCATCCCCGGTTCAATGCGTCGCGCTCATAATGGCAGGGTTGCTGTGAAAGCCTCCTCGGGTTTATGCTCCCGCAGCTGTTGACTCTCTCCCTCTCCCTCTCTCACACCTCCACTTGACATCAAGACGAGAAAGCTGGTCTCTCCCTCTTCGGGGTAATTACAGGACCACGCTGGCGGCGCAGTGATTGGCAGGCGCTCCGATGCGGCGCCGGCACTTGAACATCTTGCGCAGCTCGGCTCGGAAGCGGTCGTGGAGCCAGGCGTAGAGGAAAGGGTTGCAGCACGACGAGCTCATGGCGCACAGGTGGCACAGCAGCTGGATGAGCAGGAAGTAGCGCTTGTTGATCAGGTGGATGTCGATGTCTCGCAGCACGTTGAACACGTGGATGGGGAGCCAGCACACGGCGAAGGCCGTCACCAGGAGCGCCACCAGCCGGAAGATCTTGCGCTTGCGGCTCTGCTGCGCGCCCGCCTGGTCCTGCGTGCGGTGGCCCGGGGCCACGCACTTCTTCAGCTTCACGGTGATGCACAGGTACGACACGAAGACGGCGGACAGAGGGAGCACGTAGGTGACCAGCAGGGTGCTGTAGGCGTAGGCGCGTCGCTCCTTCTCCTGGCCCAGCCAGAACTCCTCGCAGATGGTGAAGCCCTCGTCCCGGAACTCCACGTGGTAGGTGTGGGTGATGGCCGGGGCCACCAGGCCGCAGGACAGCAGCCAGATCCCGGTCAGCACCCAGGCACAGGTGGACACCGTGGTGCGCTTCTTCAGGGGGTGAACTGTTGCGTAATATCTGCAATACATATATATATATATATATGTATAGACATATATGGAGTGAGAGAATGGGTGCAAAAGGCATACACAATTTATGCAGATCACATGAATATAGTGATGCCTCACTTATCGCAAAGATTTAAGTCTGACTTTAAAGGAGACTTTATTTGCCTCTCCTTTTTTTATGGGGGTGGGAATAGTTCAATTAATTTCTGCTCAGATCATTTCAGGTTTCAACTACATGTAGACCTCATACTGATGGGCTGCTTTGCCTACCACTCAACATGCAAAAGATGTTTTTCATTCTAGATCTCATTTATCAGTCAGTTTTAGCTTTTGTGTACAGATAATTTTTTTAATGTTATTTCATCTTTAAGAGTTACTGTGCAAAATCTGCTTTCAGTCATTGAAAAGGAGTATTTTAATAGTAATGAAACTAGTAATGGTTATTTCCAGTTTCGGACAAGAAGAAAGTGATTTACCCTGTGCAAGAATGTCATAATGTTTCAAAAGCTTGCTCACATGTGGCATTTACACAGGCAAATATGAAAAATATTTTAATTAAATTTGTTAGTTTGATTGAGCTAGGATACACAAATGGTCAAAAATGACTGGCCTCGAGAAATCAATTTCTGAGATTCGTCTGTAAACACCTTTTCCACCCTTTAGCGGAGTTGCGTGATCCCCAACGAGGATTACAAACCACAAATTCCAAAGGGAAGTTCAGAGCTCCTAACTTCTAATTACCAAGGTAATATCGTCACTTTGGATTTATGCTAATCTGAAATGTGCCCGTCATATCTGACTGCAAGCGCCAAGATAAGTAACCCGGAATGAAGCGAACAGGAGGGTTTAGAGGCATTATAATACCAAGGAGCAAAGCAATTCTGAGTTTGCATCTGATGCTCCTCTGGGCTCTGAAAGTCGACAATGTGGGTGCAGGAGCTGCATCAATGGAGCCGCTTGCATTTTATGGTACAGTGGGCTCCGGAGAGTTTGCGGTGTACCAGGGGTGCACGTCTGTTCCTCGATACTTTGGCACGTTCCCATCAGTCTCGACTTCTTGTTTCGCTCGTGACGACGACGACGCGGGATTGGATTTACGAGCTTGCCAAATCCTCGAGGCCAGTTGGGCTCACTCAGCTGTAAGCCGTAATTATACATCCATGACATAACTGTTGATTAAAGGCTCAAGTTTGATCATTGATCAGAGTTAAGTCAGGGAAGGAACTGACTGGTGAATCACGATGAGCGTGGGATTTGTTACGTATCGGTCGCAAACTGTTGTTTCACTGTTAAACCCTATTAATCACTCTGTCTCCACATCACTGAATGAAAACACTGACTCATTTCGGCCTGTGTCTGTGCTTGTGTTTGCGTATGACACGTTCCCTCCAGCTCACCTGAAGCCTATCATCCTCTTCACTCACCATGTAACTCAGTTGGTTCATGTTCTGCTTGTTTTTCCCAAATTTCTCTGGAGCTTCCCTCATCTTAACCTGGTTGATCTTTTCGTACCTGTACTCCAGATCCTCACCTCTCCCACCGGCCTGCTATTCCCTCATCCTTCCTTGTCTCTACAGCAGAACTTGAGGTTTGCATCCTCTGCCTGAGGTCGATCTGCCCTGTTTTCACTGCTTCAGATTCCCACCGCTAACTAACTTTGCCAATGAAGTGCTATTATTTGAACTTTTCCGAGGTCTGCTATGAGTTCCACTTCCTGCAGGTTGTAACCTTCAAGCTTCTCAATAAATTAAGAATAATGGCAAGTGAATGACTGGTTTTCTTTCAGGCCAACCAATTACACCTACACTTGTGTTTGAAAAGCTTAAAACCTTCAACGAATTATAGCGAAAAACTATTCAATTTGCTATTTGGCTCTCATACAATCAGGTACAAAACACTGAAAAAAGACGAGACGAGAGCGTTCTTTCGGAAATGGAGTGGCTCATCCTTTGCACTGCAGAGGCATCCACCCACCTGTCCACGGCGATAGCAGTGAGTGTGAAGACGGACACGTAGACTGTGACCGGCTGGATGAGGAACACCAGATAGCACATGGAGCGGCCGAACACCCAGCCGCGCGGGTTGAAGGCGTAGGCGAGGGTGAAGGGGACGCAGGTCACGCACATGAGCATGTCGGAGAAGGCCAGGTTCCCGATGAAGAAGTTGGTGACGTTGTGCATCTTGCGGGTCCGACAGATGACGTAGAGCAGCAGGTAGTTCCCGAACACGCCCACCGCCACCACCAGCGCGTAGCACGGGATGATGAGCGGCTTGAACGTCTGCAGCAGGGCCACGTCCGCAAACTGGGAGCTGCGGTTGGTGGCGTTGCTCTGCACCGCCACCTCGTAGACGTGCCCGTCCGTCAGGCTGCTGTCATTACCGTCCATGTCAGAGAGGCTCGGTACGCCGGTGCCTGCGCCGGTCCGAAACACAGGGTTGCGAGGGCGTTAAGATACAACATCAACAGCTTCTCCGAAAGGTCATAAGTCAGTCAAAGGAGCACATTCGATTCAGGGATGAGAGATAAAAACATGCCGTGGCATTTGCTGCAGCAAGAGTCGGAGACCATTAACTGAAAGGCTTTCACTGACACTGACACGCGCCACCGATGTAAGAGGCGAGGAGGTGCGCATTATCGAATGGTTTGCAAGCGTGAAAGCATTTGAATGTGAATGGCTCGCAGGAGCAGCGCAACATGGTGCATCCTCCGCTGAGACGCACGTATGGAAAATGTCATTCTGGCTGGGTTATGTCTGCACAAAGACACGCGGCTCTGTGCTGTTGGGTAGAGACCGGAAAAACGCTTCTAAACACTTTTCAGCATCATCTGCAGAGCTGAGGCGCTAGATTTCGATACATTTCATCAAACAGCAAAAATGAATTTGTGTGTCGGATCACTTGCTGGTGCAGACGTGGGGTTAATTTGATCATTTAAGCAAGGTGAAAATACAACGCCACGTTCCCTTTTGGTTTTATGAGATTTCGTTGGACTGTGGAATCTCGAGCATGATCACTTCAAAGCGGTCTTCTGATGCAATTTCTGTCATTTGTTCCTGTGAAATAACAAAAGTGCTTTGATCGTCACAAAATGCAACATTTACGTGTCTCTCCTGAATGTGTGTGACTTCTGAGACTAAACTGAGTTGTGCTCAACACAAATGTGACCTGCGGTGCATCAAATTGTTAATGTGTGCTCAGAGGATCATTGCAAAACAGATAAATTGTTTTGTTTTTTTTGTTTCATTGCTTGTGCTCGCTTTCCAAGTTTTGTAAGACCGCAGGCAGCTCTGGCTCCGGACTGGTCACACCATCCCACTTTACTAATGTATTCCTGTGTTTCACACGTACTTTCGTTGCAATTGTCGTCACCTTTTCACCTCGCCAGATCACATAATTTGCAACTGTTGCCTCAAATGTGACATTCTGACCTTTCTGCTCTCTGGTCCGAAGCTGCTGCGAGGTTCCTGCGGCTGGTGACACTGACGCACGCAGCTAATTAATATGAGCCGAGACGAGCTGTTTTCCACCAGAGTCAATGTGAGGACTAAACACTGACAGCTAATGATGGAATTCACAAACAGGTTTCATGAAAAAGCAATTTGACATTTTGTCTCCCGCTTGCTTCAAACAAATTCACACGATGGAGAGTGACAGCTTTAACACACACAGCACAGCACGTACAAAACTCTGCAGTAAACTGCCTCAGATTCACTTTGGATGATCGTTTCTCGAGGAGCAAATGAAAAATGTATCAGTGCATCTCGTATGTATGAAAGGGCTCATGCTCGCATGTAGAGAAACTACATCTTTAAGCATAGTCATCAAAAGGACGCTGTCTTTGCTGTACAGTGCCCTTCTCACAGACTAATGGCAGCAGAACAATTCTGTTTCAACTCTAGAGATTTAGATGCCGAAACTCACACACTGATGACACAATGTACGGACTTATACAATGAGCTCAAACTTAAGAGAAATAAAGGGCTTGATGGTTGGTTTCCTCTTCTTTCTACACTTTTGGGGTCATTTTATCAACATTCACAGATTCTGCTCCATCCTCGGTCATTCAATTTCCACACTTGAAGCTTTTTCCACAGACATTCATCTTGCACCCTATTATTTCCATAATAATTTCTGAAGAAGTCGAGAGATTGGCCTCTGGATAATGTCAATTGGTCACAGATAACAGGATTGACGACCCCCGGCACTGGAGGCTCACTCGGCACCTGTCAATTCATCTCTCTATGCAAATTTAATTTTAACTTGAATCAAATCTAGTTTGGACATTGATCTTCAAAACGCGAGTATGCATCTAATTAAAAGCATTACATAATGTGAACATACATTTTCGATTCATGCAGTTCGAAGGCAGTGTGACTTATTTCACAAACTGACATTTGCTGGTTTATGTAGAAAGTATGCTGAGAATATTTTAACTTCTTTATAAGTCTACCAGGCATTACACTTTCACTCTGTTTTCTAATTTTATCCCCTCCTTGATAAAGGTATCACTACCATGCTGGAAAATCCTTCCAATAGATCAATAAAGACACAAACCTACAGAGCACAGCCCATCCATTAACAGATCTCACAGGAACTTACCCGCGTCGGCGTCTCAGTGTGAAGATGAGTGGTGCGGGTGCGAGGAGCGGACGTTCCTCGCGCACTTCTCCACGGTGAATGAGCGGAGGCTGCCGCTGCGGTGGGGAGAGGGAGAGCGAGAGGGAGAGGGGGGTGGAGAGACACTGAGAGGACACGGACAGGGAGAGAGTTGTCTGTGGAAGTGACAGGAAACCAATAAGACGCCAGAGGACCTGAAAAAGATTCACGTCGTCGTTGGACTTGAGGATGAGGTTTGATCCTGAGCTGATGAATCACATCCCGATGGATCTCTGGAGAGTGACAGCAGCTGTAATTATTGACCCGCTCACGGACATGTCCACCACTGCCTGTTGATGCCTCGTGAATCGTCCTCTGATTTATCACCGTGTTTAAATGCCGTCCGATCGCTCTGTTCAGAAATTGGCTGTTTATCATTTTTAATAGCTGGAGCTGATGAAAAGGTAATTTTTCAGTGATGAAGTAATGAAACAAGATGGATGAATTGTGATAGATGTTTAATCTTGTACGGAAACCCGACAAAATTTAACCAGCCAATTATCTCGAATGGTTTTCACTGGAGAACTGTAGCTGTTTGCCTCTGTTTGCCTGTTATTCCCACATTTATTCTTGCATTCATTTTCCTTGTAAATACACTTTTATACCCATCTAAATAACCTCTGTCTCCAGTACCTGTTTGTAGCAAAATGTGTTATTGCAGGGGACATAGGGACTCTGCTATTTCCTGAAACCGCTTTCCATTTAGAGTATCCAAAACTGAGCTTGCACTTAGAGAAATGGGTGCTTGCAGTCAAGCCATTGTCGAGAAACCTTCCACTGAGGTAAAAAGGCTTTTAAAGTGCACCGTGGTTCGCAGTCACACCGTCTCCAAATGGTGGAGTTCAGCTGAGACATTTAATTTCTTCCGCTGATGTGAGGAACGACATGACATTTTCATTGTCGATGGCGGAAGTCATGCAGGCATCAGCTTTGCCTCTGTGGTTCCTCCTTTTACTCACAATTAATTGGCATGAACTCCAAGTAAGGACCCAGCACAGCACCATTTAGTCACTCCTGCTTTGCAGCAGTGAGCAAGAGCTGCAAATGAGCCCAAAATGTCAGAGGGAAACGTGGATGAAAATGATAAACGTAAATAGGGATGTGTCATTATTGCTGCTTTGAGAGATAAAAGACATGTCAGCGAGGCTCTCGGGAGACAGTCAACATTGTTAACCGCGTGAAAAATGAAACGACAGAGTGAAAACAAACAGCATTTTAATGAACATCTGCATATCTGCATACCAGAAAGTACATTTCGTACACAGGGCGTGATCACAGAGTTTTAAATTTTTTTATTTCTTTGGTATAACCAAGTTTGTACTGTCAGCCAGTGAGAAAAGAGATAGGAATCAATTGTTCCTCAACGAGCTGGAATAAATCAATACGAGGCAGAGAAAATCATCACAGAGGAAAGCGGTGGGAGGAACGTGTGTCATTTCTGTGTCAAGCTGCTGATCAAGAGCGTGGGACAGTGGGGACAGAGACGTCGACATGCACAGACCAGATGGAGCTGGCTGCCTGGAAGAGAGTGTGGCATGAGGTGCAAGTAGAAATGCCGAGTGATGAGCAGTCAAAGGGACGGCTGCAGGGCGGCCCTGAGGGGACGCCGCTTCAATATTCGAGTGTATTTTAAAGAGGCTCACGCCACACAAGTGCATCTCAAAGCCTCGAAGTTTGCCGCTAGAAATCAGAAACGCAAATCATGTCATCGCCCACGGTCTCATGTAATGAACGACGGTTGACTTGGAACGATTGTAACGTGGTGAACTGGCGGCGCAGAGCTGGTAATTAGACGTTTTGCCAAAAAAGCTGAGGATCATTACGGCTGCAGCTGTTGAAATATGCCTGGGCATCTATGCCCATGTTTGTGCAAATGTCAACCTAAATACCATTCAAAACACAACAGCCAGCCATCGTGATGCATGGTTTGTCTCGTGGGGGTCTGCTCAAGTTTATACTAGCATGTAGAAGCGAAAGCAGGGAATACAGCTATCACACACACACACACACACACACACACACACACACACACACACACACACACACACACAGACTTTAATTTAGAGTCTCCAACAAAGCTCAGCACAGCTCTTTATTTTTCTTCTGGTAGGAAACAGTGCACAAGGAAAAACTGCAAACTCTTCACAGACAGGTCCTCCGTGTCCAACCCTGGAGTTGAACCCTGCTCTGTCTGGCTGTGAGGAAGCTGTGTTTACCACTCATCCATATCCCCTCTTTTTATGTCTTTCCACTTCAACTTGAGAAGGTTTTTTTTTTTAAGGACTGGTGGAAACCAAAAGAAAGGAGCAGGAGTTCTCCATGGACGTGGAGAACATCTGAGGAACTTGTGATGTCCACTAATTGTTTTAGCTGTTAGCCAGTCAGATTTTTACTTCAAAAGTGAGATGTTTCAGTGTTGTCTTTACAGGTATAGAGTTACCCCAAAGCAGAATCAATTGTTTGGTTTGCTCAGAACTTTTTGCCATTCATTAGAGTGAACATGAAAGGGAATCTATTGGTTGATTTATTTCCTGTTGAGAGTTGAGTTCAAAACTAAATCCACTGCAATCCAATGTGTCCAAGTGACGCCGTGCATATTTTATTTGATCTTCATTATTGACTGGATCACCTTTCTGTGAAAACTTCTTCTGTGAAAACTTCTTCCACAACGATAAATATTTCATTTTATTTGACGACTAATGAACCCGACGCTCATGTCTCACAAAGTGCTAAAAAGGGAAAAAAAATCCCATTACAGGACTGCGGGAGACAATTTCTAATCATAATCTTTGATCAGCCACTCTGCTCATTTCTGAATGCATGAGGACCCCCCCCCCCCCGGCAGGTCCTGAGCGTTTTGTTGGAGAATGGGACCATTTAACACCCAGGTCACACAGGTTCTGATGTGAAGTGAGTGATACGACTGCTGAGACACCCAGCAGGTGACAGCACCAGTCATGGAAACATGAGAAGTAGGCTACTCTACCCTAGGAGCCAAAAGATACAAAAATTACTCCACACATGATACATGTCTCCATTGATCATTAATTTTTCACCCCAAGACAAAAAAAAAATGAATGTGTGTGTTGTGTGTCTCAATAGCCTCTATTGATCACAGGGATGTTTCACTCGGTCCAGACTCTGAGTTAGAGTAGATCAAGACAAAATTACATACAGACTTTCATTTTACCCTTGGAACAGGGATCTCATTGATTTGGACTTTACATGAAACTTTCACATCCATGACTTCACAGTCACTCTGTGCATAGCAGTGCTTCCATGTGTCATCTTGCCCACTTTGTACCTTAATGGTGTCGTGGGGTCTGCTGGAGCCAATTCCCTGCACACGTGGGGTGAAGGTGAGGACAGGTCTCTGGTCTATCACAGGACACACACACATACACAGACCCCATTCACTCTCACACTCAAACCTAGGAGCAATTTAGAGTCTCCAGTCAACTAAAATATGCTGGTTTTTGGACTCTGGCAGGAAATTGTAGTACTGTGAGAAAAAACACACTTTGAGAACATTTGCACAGGAAAAACCTTGGTCTGAGGCTACAGCACTTAGCACTCATGTCACCTTTAAAATGATGCTTTTATTTCAGTGAAATGCTTCAGAACCAAGAGAAGTTTGATAGCAAATTTGAGGGAGCATGTTATCTGTACATCCGCTGTTGAATTTATGCATTGCATGCACTCTTCATTTGTTGTTCCCCACCTGGAGCTGCCTGCTTGTCGAGTCAGGCAGCTGAAAACAAACCGCTCCAAAGAAGCACTGTGTATTAAACTTTGTGCAAGACATGAATAAAACTCCACAAAGTGCTGCTCACAGCCTCCGCCAAGTCGACTGCAGCTCAACTTGTTCTCAAGCTCCAGGAAATGTCCAGGAAACTTGGAAATGTCCTACATCGATACATAGAAAACCTGGGCAGCCTCATCTCGAGGAAAAGCAACTGGTCTAGCTCCGTCCCTGGCTACAGCTTGTGAACACAGAGTATGAAGCCGTGGTAATGAACACGTGGATGCTGTTTGAACTTTACACCAAAGCGGATTTGTATTGTGCTCTGCCGGGGGGAGTCGCCATCCCTCAGGGGCCTCTCATCAAGGTGCAGCATTGATGGTCTGACCGATGTTGTGTTAGAGTTGAGGTACTCCCATCAGGGAAGGAGGAAGGAGGTGCAGCATCACGCTTTCAACCGACTGAGGAGAACCGGCAGCTCTCTCCTGGCTACACGTAGATGAAATATGTTTTGCCATCCGGAGTCATTATGACACGCAGCCTTTTCATCAAACGCTTATGTAAATAAGCACAGTACGAGTACATGGCTGTTGACTTGAATGCAGATGTGGGGAGGGCACAGACTGTCAGGCGATCCTCTTTTTTTCTTGTTATTGAAGGGTCAGTTCCAACAAATCTCCACAGACCTCTGGCGGCGGCTTGTGGAGAAATTCAATTTGCAAGAAGTGCCACAGACTCAAAACGCCTTTATTCAGCTGGAACAGGCAGAGGTTTCCAAGAAAAAACTCTCAGTGAAAGCTCACACACATGAGTGGAATTTATGAGTATTTAGCAGCTTCATAATTTCCCAGTGAGTGGGAGGAGGAGTTTATTCAGTAAATTCATAATCATCGCACTCTTATCACTCTTATCGACAGCTAATACTGGTAATGTCTGCTAGATGTGTATATTTGCCGATATCAGTGCTCCTGGTGTTTTGTTAGTCCCTTGTTCTGCCACACCCCGGAGGAACACAGTCAATCAAATATCGATGGTTTGTTTCTTCTTAACAGAAAGACTGAGACTCAAACAACAAGATGTTGCAACGGGAGGGTCTACAGCACAATTTTAACCAACGCATGTCTCTACATGCATGTTGAAAGAAGACAAAGGCGTGCAGGGACTTCAGATCAGAGCCTGCTGTTTGTGTGTGTGTGTGTCTGCTTCACACTGATGCATACCACAAGTCGACTGTATAAGGCTTTGTCTTTGGATATTTGCATGGGAGTTTGGTTAAATACTGTCTCTCATTCTTCTCTTTAATTTCCTCGCATTCTTCGAAATTAGTTCTGTGTTTTGGTTCACTTTCTCCAGCAAGAAAGTGCTGCATTTGCCATGCAGCTGCTTTCTCACAATGTTTTTCTTTTCCCTCTCTCGCAGTATTATATTCTGCACATAATATTTGTATTTCACTTCCCGACACTAGAAATGCATCAGCAATAGTTGAGCCTTGAATTTCATTTTATTAGACTTTGGAGACACAGTCTTGGCTTTCTAATGTGTTTGTTTGTTTGTTTTTCAAGATTGTATAGATGGGTGCGTTATAGGTGCTTCTGTGCCCATCTGTATTTCACTGAAGTGTACAGTCCTCCAGGGGATGGCCTGTCCCTCCACCCCCTCCATCCCTTTGACTTATTATTCACCTCCTGAAATGGAATTTCCTTATTATCCATTTTGCGTGTCGGTTATCGGCAGTGCCCATGGCAAGGCCACAGACTGGACTGTCTAAAAGGAGACTGTCAGTCTGAATAAATGATCAAGAGTGCACTAAATATTGATTGAATTCCCCTTCAAGTTATTGGAGGGTAAATAAATGAATCAAAAGGAAGTCTAGGTTTGAAACGGCAGAAGTTAGAGATGATGGAAAATGATCACTATTCTCAAAGGAGGATGGGATCCAAGTCACAGAGGGAGGAATACACATAAAAGCAGAGACAAGCTCAAAGACACAACAGTTTTGGGAATAATGGCTGTCAGTGGACTCTGTGAAACCCATCACTGTGTGCTCTCGATTTCCACCTGTCTTCTCGGTTTTCTTTGCATAGGGAACTCCTTTCCACTACGATGTCATCTTCAGCAACATTATGCATATTTCTGAATTGTCTTCCGACAGGAAACATTGTGTGGCCACTATAGCCAGGCCTCAATAAGCATGTCTTCAGACGCAGTTCTGTGTTTGCATGTAGATTGAAGATGTAGATTTTGGATTGAAAAGCCTTAGATTATTTTCCGTCATAAAGGAGAGATCCTGATCAATAGAGATGATAGATGTGAATGTGTGTGTAAGTGTGTGTTTATGTGTGTTTTATGCGTGTGTGTGTGTGTGTGTGTGTGTGTGTGTGTGTGTGTGTGTGTGTGTGTGTGTGTGTGTGGTGATATAACCAAAACTCAAAGAACTCAAAGAACCAAAGTAGGTCACAGCGTAACTAAGGTTATTTATTACATTGAGGCATCTAAATAAAACAAGATTAAAGCTCTGGATCAACATAAAAAAGAAACACTCCATGTGACATAATATTGTCAGCTACTTTATCTGGACACAAGTCATACTTATATGACAGGATGACAGTATGCATCATGTATTATTATATTTACCATAACCTTGATCAAAACTTGGCCTCCTTCATGAGGTTTGGAGTGCTACATGTGACAACTGGGTTAGAATAAAGGCATAAAAAAGATAAGTGGCTCACTCTAAATGTTTGGACCTGAGGTGAGTTTGCAGCGATCACTTGAGGTGAATGTGAAATAAAGGGAGAAATAAATGCTGAAACTCAATTTTCTTTTAAAGCTCCCGTACAATATTTTTTTAATATCATCAATGAACCACTTGATGACTTGTCTGGAATAAAATGTCTGACTCACAACGACTAACCTCGGCGGACCTGTATGGATTTATCACCCAGCTCTGCCGTTCCCCTCACATGAAACATCTTTCAGCTCAGCGCTTTTGTTGTTTTACGGCCCATGAGTTTACTGTTCACTTTCACTCACAGCGAGCACACATTTTCCATGAAAGAGCCATCAAATCAACTGCACCTCCGCAACCTGCCACAGGGATAGCGACCAGATTGTTGTTATTCAACGTCCAGCGGTGAAAGAGACTCCCCTCTGGAGCTCAAAAGCTTTAAATACAGGAGCCATTGCACGGATTTACTGTCACCATTTGTGAAGATCTTCGAGTGAACCGCCTCAGGTTCAGAGTCCACGTTCAAGCTTGAACAATCTACGGTGCACTGACGCATGTAATGCATGTATATGTATGCATGTAAAGATAAGTCTTAATGTTATCCCACAGGTCATGTACAAGGACAGCGAAAATGCCGGTGTGACACTCGTAATGCTCTGCGCGGCCGATTTCTCCATTAAACTATGAAGTTACGGAAATGAAATACGCCTTCAGCAACAGTGACGGGCCGTGGGTAACAACTGAAGGAATGAGACTGCAGTACAAGCGGGACTGAAATGAGTGTTATCCACTCAGCCACTCAGAGGAAAGGTGAGGAGCTCGGACACCAGGCTCAAAGTAGAGACGATGCTCCTCCACATCGAGTGGAGCCAGCTGAGGTGCATCTGCCCCCTGGACGCCTCCTTTTCCAAACATGGGAGGAGACCCTGAAGAGATTGAATCTCCTCCCTCTGCCAGGACTCCTTGCTTTGCCACAAGTGCAGTACATGATACCATGAGAATTAAGCAACCGCACTGTGCCACATTTGCACCAACAGAAAAGATTTATGTTTAATATTTTAGTTTGTGTCTGCGAGCTGGGCAGATTCAGCCCACCTATGACTCGGCTCATTTGTCAATCGCAAATTAAGATTTGATGAACACGCAGGCTGTGGCGGCCTGATTCAACGAAAATGAAAATTATAGGAGTGACGTCAGTGACTGCAGGAAATTTGCATTATTACTGGCAAGCGTCGAACACATGGAGACAACAGGGGAGATCCATTAATTTCCAGCTCTGCAATGTACTCATTAGCCAGTATGTAGAAAGCAACGTCCTCCACTTCATTTAGTGTCTGCTCTCCATGGAGTTCATTGTTATTTATTATGGCCGTGTACTCCTTCTAATGACAAACAATATCGCAATGTTTATGTGAGTTTACTGCTTCGGCTCTGCAAAGTGCTCGTGTCCCTCTCCACCAGGGGCCCTCGGCTGATTTGATATCGTTTTATTTATCTTTAACGGCCGATCCTATTTGATGTGACAGGATTGTCCACTGACACAACAGGACGCAATATTTCCGTCCCCTCGCGCTTCGAAGTATCAAGTCAGAGTTTCATATGTGTTTGTTGACGGGTGTTGGACGTCATGCACCCTTGGTAGATACAAACCTTGTATATACGACAACAGAAACAAGGCCTTACCTCCCACAGAGAAAAAGACACACAATCAACCCTCCCCAGGTGTCTCGGCTGATCCTCTGTGTGCTTTTCGTGGACACAGATGTACCAGATGGCCTCCTGCTGTTGTCTGCGTTGAAGGTTATCCGCTGCTTTTCAGCGTTATTGAGTTCCACCTTTCCTCTGCTCTGCGACCGCTTCAGAGCTTCAAAGAAAAAATTGGTTGTTTACCCGGGATCGATTCAAAACTGAGAAGGCATATACATCTTGGTGATGCAATTGCGTATATTCCAACCAGGACTTTTGCAGGTGTTTTGCGTTGCCGAAGCCTCATTCTGTCCACACATTGTGTCCCGTTGACTTGTGGACTGCTGTGGCACCCCCGCGAGTCTGAAATGGCTCTCACAAGCTGCCTCTTCTGTCCGCTATCCTCTGTGAATTAGTACACAAACCCCTGTCCTCTGTCTGATTTCATCTTCTCGTTTGGTCTCCCCTCTCCTACTGTGCCCCCGTCCCCATGCAGTCTTTCCTCGTGTGCGTGCTGGTGGACCGTATCGCCTGCCCACCAGCGTGAGTTTTTCCTGTTGTGTTCGCCGCTTTGACACCAACCAAATCACCTCAGGAGTGTCTGCCAAATGTGTACGCGAAAATTACACTCCTCATTCTGAGTGAGCACCGCTCACTGCTAGACTCACTGTAGAAGACATTTAGATTTGTATGCAACAAAGTAACTGTGAAGATAAGATGACTATGTTACTGACTTCCTGGAATCTCACTCCTTGAAATAGTTCCAGTGTGGTTGTTTTGGGGCAAATTAAATAGATGACATTTAATGGTTGGAAGATGCTGATAGGCATCATAGTCTGTCTTTATGCTAATATCAGTCCACCAGCTTCTTACTTTGTTAAATTTCTTCCACACATACGAGTATTATCGGCCTTCCCATCTCAGGCTTCTTTCACATTCTTCACGTGTCCTTTGTGCAGTGTTAATCAATTAACTGTGTCCCTGTAAACAGCGTCTTGTCTAAATTAAAACCTGATTTTGATCTAATTCCTCTGGGTATTAATTAAGTATTATTATATACCCCTCCCTCTCCTTTAAAGTGTTTTACATCAATAGCTTCTCATATACATACAGTGGCCACTTGATTAAGATAACCTCTAAAATCCAATGCCATACTCTAGTTAAACTGTACTATAGACTATATTTTCCACACAGAAGATTAATACTGAGCAGAATCTTTCTGTGTGGAGTTCACATGTGTCCCTGTCTGAGTGGGTTTTCTCTGGTTTCCTGTCTCCTGTCCACAAACGCGTCTGAGTGGTCCGGTGACCTGTCCAGGGTGCGTTACCTGCATTGCCCTGTGTGTGCTGGGTCCCCTGTGACAATGTCTAGGTACTTTCATGAATAGAGTGACTGCACTGTAAAGTCGTAGACGTTAACGTTTTAAAGACAAAATCAATGCGATCCGTGCTCTAGGGAACATGAATGTCAGTGTGCAATTTCATCTTAATCCATTCAATAGTAACTCAATTTTTGAGTCTGGACCAAGCAAAACTGCCTTGTGATCAATGCCCACCTAAACTATTCAATTACTATGTGTATTTTTTCATATTTTTCAGGTCACAAAAGGTTTCCAGCTCCTCTATTCCAATTTTTAAGTTGCCTTTCATTCATTCTTCATGCGACCTTCATGGTAATGGTGCTAGACTCCAGCCAAACAGCTACAGTGCTTCAGCATCCAGAGGGCTGAAGGTACCAGACGCATTAGGACGAGTTGTTCTGTTGCCATGGTAATATGTGCAGTGTTGTGCCTTCAGATCCCCTGTGTTATTAAGAGAGGATGCATTGTGTGACCTTATGTTAAATGAGCTGCGTTGAAACAAGTATTCACTCCCCGCACGCATACTGTGGCAGAATCAGAGGTCGGTCTGTTGAAAACTTCTTACTCAACTGTGCAATAGACTGTGTTTATTGCAGTTACAAATGAAAAAGCAAAGCCTCTCTGTGTCTAATGAATGGACCACAAGGCATGCATGCAAATAAATGTGAGTGCTTGTAAACAGGTTTAATACTAAACAAGGTTAAGGAGAGGCATGCATTTTCAGAGGATGGGGACAGCAAAGCAAATGGACCAAGGAAACCAGTTACAAAATCAGCCTCAAAGCCTCTCTGGGGCATCCTAGAAATCTGTGAAATCGCTGGAACGACTGAATAAGGCTATCACCAGATGGCCACAGAGGGTGGCTGCACCATGAAGAAGGGATGCATTTACTGTATGTTCTGTATAGCTTCAGGGGTCATACACTGCCAAACACGAAAGGTCACGCTGGGCCTTAAGGTAAATGGTGATTCGTAAATGGACTGACTCTTGTATACTGCTTTTCTAATCTTCACGACCACTTGGAGCTCTTCACAGGATGAGTCACATTCACACCTATGCACACCCACTGATGCCAGAGGATTCCTTATCATTCAGGCGCCTTCTTGCACTGATGACACAGTCTCAGGGGCACTTTGGGGATCTATATCTCGCCTGAGGGTATCTCAATAGGGTGCTGTGATCGAATAATAACTTTTCAATAAGTGGACAACTGTGCTTCCCCTGAGCCACAGTCGTCCCTTTGCAGTGAGACACTATAGAGTCTCGAGGCAGCGGGCACAGATGTCTCATTCTCTCAGGGTCAACATGTGGTATTGTGATGTTGTTATAGCGTCCTTATTCGGGTATTTGCATGAACTCATCAAGGTTGGATCACACCTGTTGAAAAGCAGTGAGCGATAGGTCAGGGCCTATATGTTTAACTATGAAACTATCCGTCAGACTGTAACAACAAAAATGGGGGATGCATGACTGCAGAACACCTTGGTTTTTCCCTTCATCTCTCTTTGACCAAGTATATCTATAAACCGTTTCATCATGTGACAACTTGCCCTCATTTGTTCTTCTCGCTTCGTCGTGTGGCCTCTAAAACAGTAGGGCTTCACTGATGTTTTTTCTTTAGGTCTGCACCACACAGGACGAGATAGCAGCGTGTAACAGTGAGTGCTTTTGTGCTGCCGTCTTGATGTGCTTTCAAAGAAGAGTGGGCTGCATCCTTGCTAAGAAACAACAGTATGGCAGAATCTTATTGTGCGGCTCAATGTCAGAGCGCAACACCGAGATCAGCGCTGCTCATAAACACAGAGGATGCTCTCCAGCTGCTGTGTTCAAGGCTCCTTCACAGCAAACCTCTTGTAGAGTTGCTTTGCTTCCACCTAGTGGTCACCTTGCACGTCATAGCACAAGCTTATGGCCCTGAGATGGAGCTGTGAGCTTGTCTGTGCTATGGGACACCCTGCTTAACTTGATTAGAGCACACTTTACTGCCTCCCCATTCGGGCTTGCAGCCGTTAATGTAATTGAGTCAAATGACGAATGGCTGACTCAACAAATGAGGAATTGCCGCCAATTAAACAAATGGACTCCACTGACTGGACAATGATGAAAATGTTGTGCTGTAACACGACCTGGAGCTAGAGGCCAATAACATTCATCTTTTATGCCCTTAAAGATGTGCAAAGCATAAATCGCTCTCTCTAACCAATACCATTAATAAATCCTTAACGCGGGATCGATAAGGAAAACACAGGCATGTGTAAAAGGTCACTGGTCTTTGGTTTAATTGGTATTACAGTACAAACAGTAAAACAAGGCACTGCGATCGGTCAGTGAAATGTAAAGGCCATGGAGGAAGCAACGGGTGAGACACGGGAAATGATCGCGGAGAGGGAGAAAGAAAAGAGAAGCAGAGGATGTGGTCTTCTGGAGTCAAGACGCAGCTGGATGCAGCTCTGGCGTTGCTCTCACTCGCCTCCACACAGCTCCAGCAGGATTTTGCGGTAGTCACCGGACGTGTCTCCCTGTGTGCGGCACGAGAGGGAAATTGGTGAGACTTCCAGAGAGGAGGGAACGACAGCGACAACACACACACTGCTGCCTTCTCATTCAGCCAGCAGACCTTTGAAAAACCCAAACGGCATCACTCACGACGTGACGTTAATGACGTTAACAATTAAATGAAAATGATGATAAATCGAAGCCTAGCAACCATACGAAAGCTACGCGATGCTGTAATTCCAATTATGGCCATTGTAGCGCCGCACATTCGCTGACTTGTCACTTTCGTGTCCCACCTTGATGAAGGAGTAGAGAGTCTTGCCATACATCTTCAGGAACTCCGCCTTAATGTCCAACATGTCAATCTCCGCTCTGGCCACCATTATTCTGATGAGGATGGTGTCTGTGGTGCCCAGCCCCTGACGACAGAGACAGACAGAGACCGGATTTATCCTGCTGAAGACTTTCCCCCTTGTCTGTATTTACCGAGACGATAACATCAGTCAGCCTCTTATTCCATTACACGCATGAAATATTCACCTTCATTGATTTGTATAATCGCTCTGCAAAGAACGCCGGCTTGTTCCTCATGCATTTCACTGGAAAGCAAATAACAGCTGTCAGCACACGAAGCGTGGCATCTTCACAAGAGGAGTACAACAAATATGGAGAGATATTCTCAGTGGCTCCTCTGCCGTGACACACACAGAGGGCAGACAAAATAAAGAAGATGCTCCATAACAAAGGGAAGACATCACAAACAGCTGCAGGTCTTAGATGGGATTCAACATTAGCGTTCATTAAAGGGTTGTTGTGGGTATTGACAGAACATGTGTTTTTGTTTTTGAGCAAAAACACCTGTTATTGATGGATAAAAGTTACTCATTCTCTGAGACTTTAGCTCCAGGCAGTCACTGCAGTGTCTACTAATCTACTACTAATCCTGCCACATGAGTAGCGTTCTCTTGTAGTTCTAGAAATCTTTCTAGGAATCTGCAGCAGACATCGAAAGGGGACATGCTGCAGCAGAGACAGACCTATGGCCAGAAAGACGTCCTCCAGACAGCCAGACATCTCCCTCTTGATGCTGTCCTCGATGGCTCGTCCAGAAATCTTCTGGTACTCCTCGAACACTAGAAGGAAAGAAACAACGAGACAATTCTCTTTATTAAACCGTAAGTTCATGAGAGAGCGAGCGTTGGCTCTTTAAGCTGCAACAAAGGGGCTGTAAAAATCCCCTGGTCCTATGAAATGACATCTGCAGCTAATTAAAGCAGGGGGAGCTCATATGACATGAAAACACTAATGACCACAGGGGAATTAAGCCGACAGACTGTGAATTGCAGAAGGGATACCTCGCATCAGATGGTTTTGGTTCCTCACGCAGAGCACAGTGAGGAATTTAACCTCGTCCGTGCCCCATCGAGCCTCACCGGCCTCGTAGATTTCCTACAGTCGCAGACATTGAAAAAGAAGTGAGCATCCCACCAGAAACCCTCTTGGAAAGAGTTAGGCCGGATTCTCGCCTTGGCATCTTGAGCGGCTTGAGCTTCGTCCACTTTGTCTGTTTCATCCCGGCCGGCCTGAGAAACCAAAGCATGAGAGAAATTAGTTCAGGGTTGAAGACATTTGAGTCAAAGAGAGAGAGAGGAACCGGTCAGGCCGCAAAGTTTTTGCTGAAATTTCAAACGCCATCTTGACTTGCCAAACTACTTCAATTGTGGAGACTGATTAGATGAAAGGCTCAACTTTTCCCAGAAGACACAAGGAAGTAACACACGGACAGAAACTATTGTCTGCTCACCGTGAGTAAAGACACCAGAACCCTCTGGAACATTCCAGATGTGTCTCCACACACGTCGTCTTCCAAGGACTTTTCATAATCTGCACAGAACACAGATATCAACATCATCAGGGTATTGTCATTTAGTACCTTTAGACACTGAGTGGCGGGCAATCAACCATATCCATATGCTACTCTTGTATAGGCACATATGGCTGAATAGATGGGATTGTTAAGTTTTAAGAGTTAATCCAGCTAGTTAAAAGCAATCTTGTTCTGAAGACCTCGCTTTAACTCAAGTCATTAAACTATGTTCAGTCCGTTTCAACCTTAGAACAAATGTTCTTCAAAACCAAAGCCACAAAGCTCAGAGTGATTCTCCAAACAAGCGAATACAAAGCATGTTATTCAACATTAAAATCTCAAAGAAAAAAAAAAAGAACAAGCGGAGTTATGAGTCACACTTTTTGTATTTTGTTTTGTTAAATAATAATGAGGGCTGACGCACAAATATTTATGAGCGACTACAATGCCTTGAATGTTGATTGCCTTCTAATCTAACTTCACCGACTGTGCCGGTTGAAGTGAGTGACAGCGCAAAGCATTACACCATAACAATCCGCGCTTATGCTCCGGAAGATTAATCCATTTCAACAACCCTTTGAAAGTTCTCCAAGAGTTCAGCCACTGCAACCACGGGGGAACGCATCATCAAACAATGAACAGCCACGTAGGGCGCAACAAAGGCGCTCATGAATAATTCATATCATCTGCCATTTTCTAATAACGGAGGTCGCCGCTTTTCCAAACCAGAGGCTTTGTCACTGGCAGACGTTGCTGGATATCATATGCGACCCGTAAGAGCGGACAGGAAGTGAAAGCACAGCCTGAAGCTAGTGAGACTAAGTTCACACTGTAGATCCTAATGCCCGATCCACAGCCCTGAAACACAGGCGCAGAGGATGAAGTCACACGTCACTTGCAACAGGACCATTCAGACTGAGGAAAAACATCAGATATGGGTCTGATATGAGCCTGTCAGATTAGAGGCACTTTTGCCTGCGGGGCAAAGGCAGAGTCAAAGGCAACATACTTACTTTTCTTGTAGAAGGCATTGATGGCTTGTATTTCAGCGTTTGACCTTGAGGCAAGGATATCAATGAGACAGGCCTCCTCTGTTCCAGCCCCCTGCGATTAGCACCAGGAAAACCAAGATAAGAGGAGAGCAGGTGAGTTTGAACTGAACGGAGGGAGAGGCAGCTCTCAGGATACGCCTGCTCAATATTCTCTTTGCTGCAGTCAAAAATCGACAATCTGTTTGAGCATCTCTGAGGTTAAAATATGGAGGTTTAGCAACCCTGCAAGCCCGTGGCACCTAATCCTAATGTTCATGCACGGCCGCGTGTACGGTAGACAAGCCAGGAATAGATTATAGAGCGTGTTTTAAAGGGAGGACGAGGTCCAAGGTTTGACTCCCAGGGCCCCAGTCAACTCCCAGGGAGTTTTCTCCCTGAGACCCAAAGCATATGCATTTTGGTGACTCTTAGTAGCCCATAGGTGTGAATGTGAGAGCAAATGGTGAGTGCGGGTGTTTAGCAATGGACCGCCCTGCTGCTTGGAAACTTTGACATGCAAGGTGGGTACTGATGACGGAAGAGGTTTCAAAGGGATGGGACCAGTCAGGTCTTGGAAGACTGACAGTCTTTTGGGTTTTTTTTGACATCATGTAAGTGACTCAGTGCTTAAACCGTAATAGCGCTGACCTTCATAGCGGTCCTCAGCTCATGGGCGTCGTACACTGGCGCCAGCATCAGCAGACCCAGGACGACGCTCCTGAAGTTCCCACTCAGCTCCGAGGACAGATCGTCAGCCAGGTCCTGCAGGAGGACGGGAACAGACGGATCAGCCGGGAGAGCAGCGCTCCCATCGTTCCCAGTGCCAGGGCACTTTGATACAGTTCGATCTGGAACAAAGTGCTCGTCATGCGGGATGAGTAAACAAATAAAGATTCGAATGCACGGCTGTGTTCGCTCGCTGCCAGCGTGGAGGGACGTGACTTCACACATTCCACTCTTCCTGAACCCGGGTCTCCGCTAGAGGGTGTGGTTTCTGGACACAGCGTTGTGCTGTGCTGGAGGAGCCGTTCCACACTGTGTGACCATGTGTGGGCGTCGCCGAGTGACTCACTCTTTCTGCTTGCAGGGACTCCGCTCACAAGGAACTTTTTCACATCGCTCACTGGCTGTGGGCCGACTGTTATCTCATTACACCAATATGATTAACATTCCTCACTTCCCCTCTAGTTAATATATTGATCCGCATCATGGGCGACAAAGAAGCAGTCAGTGTGAAGTAGATCTGTGTGGGTTCAGTATTTGTTTTTAATAAGGGGGGTGGACGTTCCCCTTCCCCACAGACCACAAGGTGCTCTGTGTCCTGGTCTCTGTTTGCAGGTGGTTAATTTCTGTTTTACAGTTAATGGTTAACTCACAAGCTACGTGCAGCTCTATCTCAGCCTGACCCCTCCTTTGTTTATTACACAGGGGAGATGATAGGGGGATGCAAAAAAGATGACAAATCCACTGCTTGCTGCCAATACTCCCTGCTTTTCAAATTCCTCGGGTGATCGTTTCTCTGCTTCCTCCGCTTCTTGTTCGTTTGTGGCAGACAGCGCATTTTCGTTCACTGCGAGGACAGTTCGGCCCGGTCACTCACCTTCCCCACTGTCTGCTTGTAAGCCTCCTTGATGCGCTGCCTCTGGGCGATGGTGCGGTGCGAGAGGACCTCGGTGATGGCTGCCTCATTGGTGCCTGCAAGAAAGAAGACAAAACACAGTGGTCTGAGGTGTCAGATGAGCAGCTGTAGGACAATGGATCTGTAAACGCACATATAATAGAACAGTTGGGCCCTGAGGACTTCTTTAGATTCATTACATTGTTCTTTTTTTTCCCTGTTCATCATTCCTGACTGGTGTCTTAAGTATTACATGTAGCACAAACTCGTAAATTCCTGGGTTCACATGCAGTCCACACAGACTTCTAACCCTGCAAACCATTGTAAATGGTACAACAGAAGAGGAATCATAATTTATGTCGGAGAAATATGTGAGAAGTTATGAAAATTAATCGATTTTACTTTCACGTAAAGGCACTGTGACAGTAACCCACATAAAACAAACTGAGGCTGCAACCTGACTGCTATAATGAAGCCTTTATTTAAAGTATAAAGTCTTCATTTTTCTGTGTTGGGTCAAGGGTGAGCAAGGGTCCAGCCCTGCTGCCTGTGACGATGATCCTAACACACACACACACACACACACACAGATGGTTTGTTGGCATTGGCATGGAAACCATCTGTTTGCAATGCAGCTCAAAGTGGAGTCAGGAGAAGATGATTAGGTTACATAAACCCTTACAGGATCAGCATTCCTCACCATGGCTGTGCTGATAGTGAGGGAAACGTGTCCGATACATACTCCTGAATGTTCACAACAGGTCAGGTTAGAGGTGAGGTGAGAGAGGAAGAGAGGAAAACTTTGAATCGCCATGACGACGCAGCAACGGCGCCGAGCAACACTGGACGTAGTTTTCAAACTTTCCAGGAGAGGAGGAGAGAGACCGAGGGAAGGGGTAATTACTATTTTCCCCTGTGGAGGCCTTGTGTTACAGCATATCTGTGCCTAATGACTGCGTCTGGGTGGAAGAAGAGGAGAATCACTCACCAGCTCCCTTCATGGCCTCTCGGAGCTTCTGGACATCAGCCTCGGGGCTAAAACCCGACGCCTCGGTCACTGTGCCACGGTTTCCGATCTGTTTGGAAATTGTTGGATTTCAGCTATTTATAGAAGTAACAAAAATAAAGCAAACAGAGGGAGTGTACCAAAAAGTGTTGTCTAGCTTTTCACGGTGCAGAATGACGTCCGTTCACAGTTTTTAACATCTATCTGCTGAAGTTTCACTGTGCTCACCTTAAAGCTAAAGCTCAAGTCCATACACATAAGCAAAATGGCACAATCATTAATTTTATTGTTAGTCAGCTACACACTACAAATATTCATGCGTCAGGCTGAGATAGACAGTATATCATTTAAGATTTGAGCATTTAAAAATTCAGGTCAAAGTTTTAAAGCTATAAAATGTCTTTTCAGATGTTTGGAGCCTTTTTCCATCTGCTGTTATAAAAACTATAATCATCTCTACAGCTACGATTTCTATTGATATTTGAGGAAAAATAATTATTCTTTTACACATTTCCGCTCATAACTCTCTGCTTTAAATAAATTCTATTCAATTGACAGATGCTGTCACGCACGTTAGAGTTCAAAGTCAGACTGACAAATATTTGTTTTGTAAATGTCCCTGTATACATATTGAATGTATTTTTTTCTTTAATACGAGCCTAGAGCAGAACATGTGAATCCCTACAGTCCTACATCTACACTGCATTATTTCATATCTGCCCGTCCCTATTCAAAATCAAAGTACAATGAGAGCCCACATTCTCAACCAGTGATGCAAATGAATGCAAATGGTGCAGATGACAACTATTTAATCTCTTCAATGAGCTCAGGTGGGAGGGACTTACTGCTGCCATTGTAGGAAGAATGCAGATTTCCTAAGTGGAGATGCAGAGGGCTGCAAAAACCAGAGAACATTTTATGAATTGAACAAGAGGACGTTAGCTACAGCATCAGGTTTCAAGGTCATAAATGACTTCACAAGCGTGACTCCAGTTAACCTGTGGTGAATATTGCATGCAGTTCATCCCCTCAGAGAGGCTTTTGTTGTGTCCCACATCTGTTCCCAGGAACTAATCCCATTAAGATAGTGTTTGTTTCAACGCACCACTAATTAGTGCACAGGGAGCAAAAGCAGCAGCGTTTTGCTCCCAGCAGAGATCGAGTTACCCTTTGACACACTCATCATATATCTGTCAAAATCCACTTCATTAAAAAAAACAAACTCATCTTTACCTTGACAGAAACATTAATAGCCCATCAAACATAGTAGCCTGAACCCTTCCAGTGAGTCAACAGCCACGCCTGTGTGGTTTGTGATGTAAATACAAGGAAAATGTGCCTCTGGACACACATATTGTACATACACATGGGCCACAGAGGATACATTAAGACAAAGTGAATCCCGCTGCAGTGTAATGTGAACACTCTTTACATGAACAAACAAAACATTTTTTTCTGTTTTCCCACAGGTAAAATAACCACTGTAACTACAGACAAAGTACACCTGTGCAACAACATATTCAAATTCTTATTTGTTTCTAGACAATTTGAGGGTTTGAAGGTCATTTGCATTAAGCTGACCAATATAGCTTCCTGGCAAAAGTATTCTTGTAAGGGGATTTGCTTGTCCTCAAAAACACGTGATTGGATAATATATTTGTAACGTCAGCGAGTTAACAATGAATTGAGCAATAGTGGGAAAAGTTGGTACCATTTGGGTTAAGGGGGAAAAATCTCAGGAAACAAAATGCTCCCACTCCAGGTGTTATTTATTCAGTAAATCTATGCATGTTTATACTTTAACGTTCCCCCCACTGGATAAATAAAACCAAAAAAAGTAAGCCAGGAAGCAGAGTAGCAGTTATCTTGGCACACAGTTGTCAGGGCACACCCAGAAGACAGGGCACGGACAGACCTGCTCAGCCGGAGCACAGTTCAGAGCAAAAACCGCAAAGTACCGCGAACGCACCACACAGCCCGACCCGTGAACGTCTCATTTACCTGTCCTGGGGAGGAGAAGCTCAGCCTGAAGGTCCGCAGGAAAGAGAAAGAGAGAGATGAGGAAGACTCAACAGAGTACTCAGGAAGCTTATATTATGTGTCTGCTGCCTTGACGTCCCACCCACAACGATGCAAATGTTTGACAGGGTCCTCCCTTAACCCGTACTGCAGGGCGTGCACACCCGCTAGTGCTGCGTTCACGGAACATACGAAGGAGGAGCGAGACTGCGAGAGGAAGGAGCTGTAAAACGTAATAAATTAATTAATAAAAAAATGATATGAATACAATTTGACTGTGGGCATGAACAGTGATTGCAAGGTGCACCTAACTTTATTAGATGAACCTCTTCCACTACTTACTAACACAAATCTTACCTCGCAGTAAATCAATGCAGTAGGTGTGTGCAGAGCATCTCGAGCGAGAGTGGCAACAATCACGTGATCTATGTAGACCTCCAAAAGTTCCTGGAAGTGCCTGGCAGGCAATTGAGAATTCAAGGAAAACGGGAAAAGCAGGATAATTGATGAATAATGGTCAATAAATGCTTTGCTAGACAATGTTTATATGCTTTTGTTAATTGCTTTTAGCGCTATTAACTTTGACAAACATGTACAGTCGTTGATAGCAATACAAAAGTTCTCTCTCTCTCACTTTGAGACTTGAGTGAGGTAGACTAGACAGACTAGACTAGATAGACAGACTAGATAGACAGCTCCAATATAGGAGGCAATTTTAATGATTAAATTGAACCATTGCATCAAACATAGTTGGGGCCGCTTCCTCTCACCGAAGGCCCTCCAGGTGTAAGTGAGAGAATGATGTGTGTGTCTTGTAATGGACTGGTGACCTGTCTAGGGTATTCCCTGCATTCCCCTGATATGAGCTGGAGATAACAGTACCTGTGACTATAAAGTGGGTGACATAATGGATGGGTGGCATGATGGACATGGTCAAGAAAGACAGCTTGATGAAGTTCAAAATGACCAACTAAATTTAAGTGATGTTGAATATGGCATGGTTGTAGGTGCCAGAGTGGCTGGTGTAAGTATTTCAAAAATTGAGATTGCAAGCCATAACTGTTTCTACAGTTTACCCAGAGTGATCGGAACAAGGGGAAATACCCAGAGTGTGACCAGACTAAGTTCAGAATCAAGGAAAGATAAGAAGACAACTTTATTAAAAAAACAAAACAAAAAGGTTTGCAGAAGACCATTTTGAATGAACAGCATGTCGAACCTTAAAGCAGAAAGCAGCAGGCCACACCGAATGCCACTTCTGTCAGCTGAGAGCAGGAAATTGAGGCTACAATTTGCAATGGTTCACCAAAGCTGGACAGTTGAAGACTGGAAACATTGCCTGGTCGGATCAGTTTCGATTCCTGCTGTGACAAACAAATGAGCCACAAATAACATGAGAGGATGGATTTCGCTTGCCCTAGAGTTAAATCTGCTGCTGGAGGTGTACTGATGTGGGGATATTTACTTGGCACAATTTAGGCTCCTTAGTACCAAGTGAACATTGTTTAAAGGCCAACAGTCCTATCTATCTATCTATCTATCTATCTATCTATCTATCTATCTATCTATCTATCTATCTATCTATCTATCTATCTATCTATCTATCTATCTATCTATCTATCTATCTATCTATCTATCTATCTATCTATCTATCTATCTATCTATCTATCTATCTATCTATCTATCTATCTATCTATCTATCTCCCACATAGTTAAATAGATAATACTGAATTTGTCTGTAAAAAAAAAACAAAAACAAAAAACGACTGCATCTCCATAAACGCCACAACCTCACTATCTCGAGAAGACATTGAACGCAGCGTATGACGACATAGGCGAGCGGGGGAGGGGAGGCTGCAGCTGCGCCCTGAACTACGTTACCCACAATCCCTGTCGCGCGTCAACAGCAACAGCTAGGATGTTGCGATATCGCTGGCAGCCAAAGATCGCTGTGGTTGCAGGGAGCACAGGCTGCTGGGCTCAGACCTCTGCCTAATGTCTTGCTGGATACCAAATCCACTGGTTTCTCGTCCGTAGAGATAGAAACGTCGGACGGACACGCTGTTTCCCTGTCGAGCCTGCGCTTGTTTGTGTCCATGGAAGACTGGCGTCGCGCTAATGCGTTAGCTTACTAAGGGAGAGAGAGAGAAAAAATCAGTTTTTTCATCTATCGTAAATGGGAGCGATGAAATAGCCACACACGGGCAGCTGTCGTGCCCTAGAATGGCTTTGTTTTACCGGACTGTGGGATGGGAATAATTCTCCGGGCATCGTTTATCACACAACGTCGAGACATTATCTTCAGAGGATAACCTGGATAACCTTACACGAAATGTCATAGCGCCTGAGCAGCTAGCAATGAGCTAGCTCTGTGGATGGAGATGGAGCAGGACCTAATGTTATCATCATCCTCATCCTCAACAGCAGCAGCTGCAGCAGCCGACCATGAACAGCTGGATGGTTAGCTACTTTCTCCGGAGATGCTTTAGCCTCCTCATCGGTTTAAATTCACTTACATAACACGGCTACATAGCTACATCACCCCCAACTGGCTGTTTTGCTGGCAAAGCAAATGGGAAATTTGCCACCAAATATTCGGGCAGCATCATCCTAAAGCGACGATTCCGAGGCTGCAAATAAGACTTTTTATCTCGTCCGTGAAAGCTACAACGCAGGCTGTGCTTCGTGCACCATCCATCTCCCAGTATGAGGAAGTTCTTTGATTCCCGTCGGGAGTTGGTGAGCTCCGGGCCCGGTTCTGGAGGGGGAGGAGGAGGAGGCTCTGGGTCCAGTCATGCTGGGGGCAATTTCATTGGCAGGAACTTCACAGTCGGACGCCACCAAGTCACCGTGGAGGAGATCATCGCAGAAGGTGAGATCATTGTTGATGCCCCCACCCCCCCCATTTTCCACGCATGGTGATGTGCGTTTCCAGGTGAGACAGGTGAGGTGTAACTCCACCCCCCACAGGGGTGGACGGTGTGTCTTGCATCATCTGTGTATCTTGGATACCCTCCATCCATCATCTTAAATGCGTTATAACCCCTTAATAGGGTCTGCTGATGCTTATCGTGAGTGCACATGCACCATAGACAGGTCACCAGTCGATCACAGGGGCCACACACACACACACACACACACACACACACACACACACACACCATTCACAATCACTTAAATGTAGTGTCTCCAATCAGCTTAATCATGATTTTTTCGTGTTGCCCCACAGCAACTAGGTTTGCATCTTAGTCGGACCAGAGGCCTCTCTGAGCTGTGTTTGGATGCTCTTGGCCTGTGATTGGGAAGTGTGAGTCAAGGAGATGGAGTTGCAGCGGTTATGTGGCTTAACTTGAGTGAATGGATGGTAACTGTGTGGTTCGAGCTGAGGGTTGCACGTCATCGGTGGTTGACACTGTAAAACTGTTGGGTGTCTGAAACCTGTACTTAAACCAAAAACCAAAATCACTACCATACCCGCCTTTTACCTATTGGAGCCTGTCTTGAGGTGAAGGCAGGGAATACACCCTGGACCAGTCCATAATCCAGAACACATACACACACACACACACACACACACGCAATACACACTCACACTAAGGGACAACTTAGAGTCTCCAATTGTCCTAAAGATGCATGGTATTAGACTGTGGGAAGAAACTGAAGTATCCAAAGGAAACCCACACAGACACAGGAAGAATATGCAAACTCTATGCAGAAAACCCCTTGGTCCAGCTGGGAGTTGGACCACTGATGTACTGTGTCGCAAAAAAACAAAAACAAAGGTGAAACATTGCATTAGATCTTAGAGTACAATCTTTTCTCCCTTTTTTCTATTTCATTGTGTTTGACATTGTGTTTGTGTAGATAGAATCAGGGTCTGTACACATTACAACACACACTACGAGCATTGACTAAGATAATATCATATAAATAGGAATAATAAGAAAAATGGAAGCTTTGCATCTATTCTCGGTCAATATTCCCATCCGATGAGGATGCACTCCCTGTCCATAGGTATTTTCTGGCAGATTTATAGTGGTAGGAAGCCACGCAATAACAGTTCACACATCATGCCAGGCCGAGAATGCAGGATAAGCTACGCTGGGCCGGCTGAAATTGATGACTCCATCACAACCGAACTCGACAAAGTGAATTTGTGGTCTGAGCTGTACCAGATGGTTAGGCCTCGATGTAGGCCTCTCTACGTAAACCCTGCAGCTACGGCATGACTAATACATAACGCTATAAGGCGGCACCATTTGGTCCCAAATGATGTAAGGCTAGATGAACCCAAACTGAGACAGTTGTCAAAGTGACGGGGTGTTAAAATTAGCGTGTTACGGGGTTCCTGTGTGTCCCGGAAAAGCTGGAAAACAAGTGATTAATTTTCCAGTCATGGAAAACATACGAAAAAGCTAAAAATGTCTTATAAAAACTTGACCCGTCCTTAATTATTTATCCTCTCTGCATCTCTCCATCCTGTGATGTTTTTTGAACATGCATTGTCTGTAAACGTATCATAAGTTCTAAGCATGTAAGAGTTGATTTCACAGATGAGTTATCATGATAGCCTGCACGGCTTTAAAAATCAGGAATAGTCACCGACACAAACCAGTTAAATGTACGAGATGAAAGGTACAGCTGTACGAAAGTGACACATCTCCAAAGCACAGAGGGGGCGTATTAGTCTGTGACTTGTCTGTCATACTAGAGCTACTGAAAATACCCTGGAAAACGAATTTGAGAAAAGTGTGGGCACCCTACGTCAGCCAAATGTTCACATCCACAGTGGGCCTTATTTATTGAGTGTGTGTACGCCATAATCTGGCTTTTTTTGCACATTTTCCTGCAAACCTCGGCATTTGTCATTTTGTGAGACGTGAGCGTAAGCAGGGCCTCGTGGACGCTGATCTCAAATCTGTGTGGACTCACAGTGCAGCATGTGGCCTTTTCAGTGGGACTTTTGCACCTGGATTAGCCCGTATCCCTATGCTCGCTTCACAAATCGGAGCCAGTGCCCCTCAGAGAATTTGTGAGACTTTTCCCCCTCCATTTTAGGCCATTTCGGGGGAATCCAATCTCACAGATTTCAACCCGTCCCTTTTCCGTGGAGGTTTTTCCCGATCCGTCTCATGTCTTTTGTCTTCGTCCTCCTACTCCCGCAGGTGGTTTCGCCATTGTGTTCCTCGTGCGGACGAACCAAGGGGTGCGCTGTGCCCTGAAGAGGATGTACGTCAACAACGAGCACGATCTGCAGGTCTGCAAGTGCGAGATTCAAATCATGGTGAGTCGACGCCGCGCGCGTCCCCGCCTGGGACGTCTCTGGGACGAGCGGTGGAGCGGCCCCACGCGGAGCCCGCGGCGGGGTCGCTCGGCCGGCCCGCGCCGTGTTTGTTCATCTGGCTCTCGGCTCTCGCGCTTTGCTTTCTGTTTTCATAGGATCGTCTTACGCGTCCCGCTTCCTCCCGGGACGTCTGGCGGAACGGGGTGGCGGGGGTCTGTTTGCGCGAGCATGGGTCGGCGGAGGACCGGCTCGTCCTCGCTGGAATGTTGTTTTCTTCAGCACTCGCCGCGCGATTGGTTAGAAAGGACACTCGCCCTCCTAACTGTCCGAAGCTTGTGGTCTTTTTAAAAGTGCGTGCCGGACGTGAACGTGTACCGTGTCCAGACATTTTGGTGGCTGGATCCATACAGTGAAATGTCGCCTGTTGATCCCAACAGCTGCCACACTCTTCCCAGTCCCAGTCTTCTCTCAGTCCTCATGTTCCCTTTAGATGTGTGGATTATGTGGACAGTCTGTATTTTTTCCCTCTACGTTTATATCCTCATACTTGCCTAGTTTTTATTCGCTTTACAAAATGCAAAACGAAGCGGTGATCGATCACGCTGCGTGATAGAGGCTGATTGTTGACTTTCGTCAGATTTACAGAGAGCAACGTTGTTTTGAAACCAACGCCAGCGTAGCCTGGAGATTTTGTTTCAGGCAGCGCCCGTGCCTTCCCCGACCGTCATGTGATGCACTTTCGTTGCTGATGTTCAACCTTTTGTTTTAAGAGGTCTCATCTAGATCAAGGGAAACCAGTTGCAGGTTAAGCATAGACATAGATGTACACATAAAACACAAACATACACGATTTCACATGAAATGAAACACAACATTTTGCACTTATGCATTATGCATCATTTGAAAACCCCTCTCTCCTCTCCCCTCCCTTTCTTTCCCTCTCTCTCTCTCTCTCTCTCTCTCTCTCTCTCTCTGTCTCTGTCTCTGTCTCTCTCTCTCTCTCTCTCTCTCTCTCATACGCACATTCAGACAGACAGTGCTTCACCTCAGCTGCAGAGTGCTTGACATTTTTCATTACCTAATAGGTTTCCTGATATCATCTGTCCCTCGCGGCTCCCTCTGCAGGTGATGGCCCCGCACTGCAGAGCAAAGCGCCAGCCGGCCCCGTGGAAGGGGGATGGTATTAAAATTCATTGCTGTGAAAAAAAAAAAAAGAAAGAAAGAAAAGATTTTTCTGTTCCCCCATCTATTATCCATCCATCAACCCATGCATCCATTACCTTCCCTCTTTGTACGTATATGGTGTCAAGGGGGTCTCCTGGAGCCTGTCCCAGTGCATTTAGCTCTAAGGCAGGGAACACACACACACACAATTCACTTTTGCACTCACGCCTTGAAGCAATTTAAAGCGTCCAAACATGCATTTTTTTTGCGAGGATGGAAGTCGAACCTTGCTGCGAGGCCATAGCGCCGTCGCCTCTATAACATCCCTTGTATTGTAGGTTGTTCGGTTGCATGTAGAGAACCAGGATTTCCGACCGTTCACTTCACGGGCTTGTTATCCGCGTGCTGACAGGTTTGTTAATTCCTCTGACATGCCTGGTCGTCTCCTTGCAGAAAGACCTGGTCGGTCACAAGAACATCGTTGGCTATCTGGACTCCAGTATCACAGCTATGGGCTCGAGGGACGTCTGGGAGGTCTTCATACTCATGGACTACTGCAAGGGTGAGTGGGGGCGGGGGGCGTTGATGGGTGAGAGAATGTGGGTTCGTGTCGGCACTTCCAGAGTGAACCCGTGCGTGTCTGGGCGTGAGCGTCATGGGGGGGAACGCCGGGGTTCAGTGTGTGACGGGATCTTCCTCTGCAGGGGGCCAGGTGGTCAACCTGATGAACCAGCGGCTGCAGACGGGCTTCACCGAGGCGGAGGTGCTGCAGATCTTCTGCGACACCTGCGATGCCGTCTCCCGCCTGCACCAGCGCAAGACGCCCATCGTCCACCGAGACCTCAAGGTGACGCCCGGTGGCGCTCTCGCGGCGGGACGGGCAGACCGTGCCGCGTCAGCACCGTGTGATGTCTGTCCCAAACCCCGTTTTATCGACTGCAGCCTGCAGGGTGACGAGGGCCATGCATCCCAGTCTGCAAAAGTCTCGTAGTAACGGCGAAAAAAGGCTGCGAGATTCGTCGCTAGCCGCTCTTTTCCGAAAAGAGTTTTAGCATCGCTAAATATTAAAGTTTGAGCCTCATCCTGCCAAATACAAAAGACCTCAAGGTGAGACAGTGGCTTTGAAAACGCGTTTCAGGCAGTTTCAGATCTCCACACGTTCCGGGTGGAAGTGAAGGTGGGACATCCTCGGATGTGTCAAATCCTACATTTATAAAATCAGGGTTTCCGTAGCACCTGTCTGGACAGACTTGACAGAGCACAAAGATGGGAAAAAAAGGACTCAGTGTCATAGTCGTAGAAATAAAGTTCATAATACAGAATGCGGTTACGTAGAAGGTTGCTATGTTTGTCGTGATCCCCCCGTTACTGCTGCCGCCTCGTGGAGGGGAGAGCTTCGGGACCAGACGTGTGTCTCTCGCATGTCGTCCTCGTGCAGGTGGAGAACATCCTCCTCCACGACAAGGGCCACTACGTGCTGTGCGACTTCGGCAGCGCCACCAACAGGTTCCAGAGCCCGCAGACCGAAGGAGTGGCCGCCGTGGAGGAGGAGATCAAGAAGTGAGTCCCCCTCTTTTCCCTCCTGCTTTCGCACGTATAGGTGCTTTCTTTTTTTAAAAAAGTACAGCCGCACGGAAGCGACTCATTAATCACTGGCGGGCGGCTTTGTTGTTCTTGTTTGACTAATTGAATTCCCCTACCCCGTTCTCGCGTTGACCTCGGGGCTCTCCGCCGCTTTTGTGAGCTGTCGCTGGAGGGGAAAATTGAATTTGCCATGAATGAAAAGCACAGATCTCATTTGCGCGCGCACCACCGTATGGCCTGGTCGCACGCGTCGCACAGCCTGCGACGTTTCATTGACGGTGAAAGCAGCTGTGCCCAGTCACTCCCACTGTCTGACTTTCAGGTACACCACTCTGTCATATCGAGCCCCTGAGATGGTGAACCTCTACAACAACAAGCTCATCACCACAAAAGCAGATATCTGGGTGAGTGTACGTGTTTAGACTTGGAACGCTCAGGCAAAAACGTCGACCAACTGTCCTATATGAGAACCTGGTTAATCTACGGATTACTTTCTCAATGAGTCGATCAGTTGTCTGGTGTTATAAAATGATGGCAAAACGATGGCGAAACAGTCTATGTACATACCACACGATGCATAAAGTGTGAAATATTCACACTTGCAGGAACGTTTTAGACGCCCATTAAAATGTTGTCGCAGCTCTGCTCGAAAGCAAACACTTTTTGGGGTCTGCCGGGTGTGAGGGAAATCATAGGAGGGGGAAGGTTTTCTTGCGTGACTTGCAGTGTGCTGCCGTTACCCTGATTAATCGTCTCTCCTCGTCTCCCCTCTCCTCCTCTTGTCTTGGTCTGGTGCCGTGGGTGTGCATGTGGTGGTCCTCTCCAGGCACTGGGCTGTTTGCTGTACAAGTTGTGCTTCTTCACTCTGCCCTTCGGTGAAAGCCAGGTGGCCATCTGTGATGGCAGTTTCACCATTCCAGACAACTCCCGCTACTCTTACGATCTGCACTGCCTCATTCGTCAGTTCTTCTTGTTTATACTTGTTTTTTTGTGTTTTTTTTCTCCAAACATTCAATCACTCGGTGCTCTCGTGGCGGAGACACTCGGCGTCTTGTCCGGTCGCCCGCTCTTCAGTGTCTTTGTTGTTCCTCTCGATGCAGGGTACATGCTGGAGCCGGACCCAGACAAAAGACCAGATATCTACCAGGTGTCCCACTTTGCCTTCAAACAGGCTCAGCGGACCTGCCCTGTTCAGAATGTGAAGGTCAGTCTCTCTCACTCTCTCTCTCTCTCTCGGAGGAAAGATTGGGATTCGCTTTTCTCTCTCTCATCACCATCGATTTTCCGTCATATTCCGGGGAATCCATAAGTTCACAGCCTGACCAATCTGAAGTCCCGAGACGGTAGTAAATGCCTGTTGGCACGGATCACATCATTCATACCGCCCCTAACGGCAACGGTTCAATGTTTTTTCTGATGATCGATTGTCTTACGGAGGTTAAAAATTTCCTGTTGTGCATTTTTCCCTGTCGTCCAGAATTCTCCCATTCCCTCTAAACTCCCAGAGCCGGTCAAAGCGAGCGAGGCCGCCGCAGCCAAGAAGAGCCAGACGAAGCCCAGGCAAGCATGACCCCCCCCCCCCCCCCCCCCCCCCCCCCACGCCCCCCCATCCTGAAAGCTCTCCTAACCCCGCGCTCTGTGGGAATAATTAGCTGCTCCCGGAATTCCGACGCTCATTAAGGTGACTGTGTTCGCGCCCCGTCATTAACGCCGCTTTGTTGCCAGGCTGACGGATCCCATTCCCACCACCGAGACCTCCATCACCCCTCGCCAGAGGCCCAAAGCCGCCCACACCCAGCCCACGGCCGGCATCCTCCCCATCCAGCCGGCCGCCCTCACCCCTCGCAAGCGGGCTAATCTCCCCGGTGGCGCGGCCCAGCCCGTGGGTGCGTACGGGCCTCATTCTGTTCCTCCGTCAGGGGGTGTGGGGGGGTGGGTGTGAAGAAACCCGGCTTCTGAGTAAAGACGCGCACGGAGACGGGGGATCCCCCCCCTAATCCGCCGGGGCGCCGCAATTCCTGACGGGAGCGGATCAAGCGCGCAGGTTGACACTCAGGCAAATTAAAGGCCAGCGAGCCAGCGGCCCGGCGTGGTTACGTAACGGTGTCCGCCACACTCCCGAACGCTGCCTCCGCTGCTCCGGCCTGCACCTGTTACACGCCGGCGTGACGTGTTTTAATCAGAATTTACGGATTATGCAACCCTGTTTGGTTTTGCTGTCTCAAACGCTCGCACCAACCCGACGGGACATGGGCGGATGTTTTGCATGCGTAGAAGTGCAGAGATTGCAGTGATTTTCAAGCGTTTTTTTCCATTTTCTTTTTCAACCCCCCCCGCCCTCTCAGGAGTCAGCTTAGACCTCTCGCAGCCAGCTGCAGCCCTGCAGTCGCAGAAGGCGCAGACGTCCGCCCTGCCTCTGGTCCAGTCGCAGAACAGTTCGAGCCAGGCGGCCGCTCCGCAGGAGCAGGTACCCATCACGCCCGAGCCCCGCCTCCGTCGGCCCCGCCTCCGCGTCTCAGTGCCTTCACCTGCAGTGCACGTTGTGATCTCTGTGTGACAGCCCGTGCAGCCGGCCGCGGCCCCGGGGGCGGAGGCGGTGCCTCCGGCAGCGGCAGCGGCGGCTGCCTCACCCGTGACCAAGGCCGACGTCCCACCGCAAGCACAGCCGGCGGCCCCGCAGCAGGCCCCGCCCCCCCCGGCGGCGGGCGCCGCCCCCCAGCAGGCGGCTCAGACTCCGTCCAGCCCGGCGCCGCCCCAGCGCCCGGCCCGCCGCAGGCAGCCCGGCCAGCCGGCGCCGCAGCCGTCGCCCGGCAGGGCGGCGCCCGCTCCAGCGGCGCAGCCCTCGGCCGGCCCGGCCCCGGCCAGCGAGCTCAGCCAGAGAGCAGCCGACACGGTGAGACCCCCCCCCCCCCACGCCAGGGTCCCTACGACACCCTGTTACGGTTACGTAACATACGCGTTGTAGCACATATCAACCGTCCCTGTTTGTTACCTTCCAACTCAGTGTTCACACAGGGTGGTTTTAAGTAGCGTTAAAAGTCAATGAAGCATTCTTGGGGAGGTAAGGCTTCAATGAAGCCCTCAAAATCTCAATTACAATTTCATGAGGCGTTTGTATTTTGTTGGTATTCAAGCTCTTTCCAAAATTGACTATTAATGGTGAATTAGAGAGAGCCATACCGCCACTTGTTCTGACCAAAGGTTGATTTCAGTAAACTTTACCTCTGGTTTAGTTTATGCTTTGGAGTTGATCTCAGTTCTGTTGTATGGTGGTGCTGCATTGCTCAAGCTGCCATAGTCATGGCAGCTTGAAATGAGGACGAGGTCTATACATGTTGTGTGGAATACGTTTAAGAAGACTTACGTGGTGTGAAGGTGTTGAAATGTACTCGTCTGGACCGTTCCGTGAAATGACAGTCCCTCCCGCGCCTCCTTTGATTAGACTCCGCCTGCCTCTCCAAAGACGGCCGAGGAGCGAGGCCACCAGCGCGCGCCCAGCGAGGCCGCCGCCCCGGGCGCCGAGCCGCAGGGCGCCAACGGGGACGCCGCCGTCAGCCAGTGAGTGGCCACACCTTCAACGGAGGTCAGCTCAGCATCCGGGGTCCTCCGCCCCCCCTCCTGTTTTGTTGACATCCTGTGCTTGGTCCCTCCCAGGGCGTCTCCTCCGGCGAGCGGCGGGCAGCCCGCCGGGGCGGCGGCCGGCGACGCGGGTCAGGACCAAAGCGGGGCCGGGGCGGCCGCTCCCAGTGCCAACGCCTCGGCCCAGCCCGCCTGGAACCCGTTCGACGACGACAACTTCTCCAACCTCACCGCCGACGAGTTCCCCGGCAAGGACAAGAAGCCCGGCGGTAAGGCCCGCGCCCGCCTGCACGGGCCCGGCGTTGTCGGAAGGACACTCGGTAATGGTGGACTCCTCTCTTCCAGACGCGTCCTCGGACCCTGAGCCGACGTCCTCCGAGGAGTTGATACCGGGCCTGCAGGCCTCGACCGCGGAGAACGCATCTCGGGAAGCAGGTACCCAGTGTTCCCCAGTGTGCACGTATACGGTACAGACCACGCCTGTACTACTCGCCTCAGAGTGATCAGGAGAATCTGGAGGCTCATTAACACTGAACGCAGGTTCACATGAGAGCTAAAGTGGGAAGAGGATTGACTAACCTCTTCGATCAGTTAAATCAGACTTGCTGTAATAATAAAAAAAATGCATTTACACTTTGTGCCCCACCTCACTGAGCCGATGCCGCCTCATGCATCGCAGAAGCACATGCCTGTAGTGCAGGGTCAAGCCGACAGGCCGCACGTCCTCATGCAGGCGATGCATTGGTCTTAAAGCTACAGGACGCTTTGAGAAGCAGGTGCTGTGTCCCCCGCAGCACATAAACAAAATAAAAGAGTTTGGTCGAGATCAAAGTATCGATGCTAGCGTAGAGATGTTCATTTAAAGAGTTCCCGCTGAACTGCCGTTTCCCCCCCGTAATATAGCCATTACTTTTACCATGCGTTTGCTTTAACAGACAAAAAAGTTTAAGGATGAAAGAGACTGTGACCTCATTTCTCCCGTCGAGCGTTTTTACAAACCTAAGAATGAAATCTAGGAAACTTTGGCCGCACCCACACAAGCATCCGCATGACTGTGACTAGATTAAACTGCTTCCCTCCATCCGTCACCATTTTAGTGTCTCTAGAAGGACCCAGATGTGAAACACTTTGCTTGAAACGGCAAACGGATAATCAAATGTATCGGTGGAGACAAGTGGAAAACGCAAGACTCGGATGTGTGGAGAATGACTTCCATTAATGAAAGCGGATCATGACGCGTGACACGTTCCGGGTACAAAAAATAGGGCAGGGAATGGGAGGAACACCAGATGCGGGCTCTCTGAGAATAACGGGATAACGGAGAGTAAACGTAAAACGGGTTTTTTCAACCTGTCGCGAGTGTGACCTTTGGTGAGGGACATGCGGTTACAAGGCACCAGAAGAAGAAGAAGAAGGAGAAGAAGAAGAAGAAGTCGATTTCATTTCAAAGCGCAGTGTTAGCATGGCAGCGCTAATACTCTGCTTAGCCTAACAATAACATTTCTGCTCCCTAGATGAGAAACCGTCGGCCAACGCCGCCGTGGACTCCGGAGCGTCGCTGTTGATCGTCCCGGATCCCTTCGGCACCCTCGAGCTGTCCGACACTCCAGGTGTGGCCGCTTCTCTCCGTCTCCGTCTCCTTTGGGGTTGTTTGTCATGTCGTTGTGGTCGCTACGTTGCTCAAGTGCGTCTCCCCTCCTCTCCCTCCTCGCCGGCCTGCAGAGAAGCTGATCGAAGGACTCAAGTCTCCGGACACGTCTTCGCTCATGCTCCCCGACCTCCTGTCGCTGTCCGATCCGTTCGGCGGCTCCGTGGAAGAGTCCGCGAAAGGTGCGTGCGTGCGTGTGTGTGTAGTGCCACAGCGGCAAACTGTGAAATGGATCAGTGTCAGTAAGCGGGAGCCTGTCCTCTCCCAGACCCAGACGACTCTCTGCTGGGCTGCTCCCTGGTCTCCGCTCCGTCCGCCCCGCCGGCCGCCACCGCCACCGCCTCCTCCTCCGTCTCGTCCGCTCCCACCTCCGCCGCCTCCGCCCTGGACGACTTCAGCCTGCTGTCCGGAGACGCCGCACAGCCTAAAGCAGGTGGGCCGCAGAGGGGGGAGGGCCCCGAGGGCCCCGAGTGCAGGCCGCCCTTCCCAACACACGGCCTCAGATGTTTGATTGGGTGTTGACTCTCAGGGTGGTCCTTACGTTTCAGAATTGATCAAGTTGATCATTTATGCAGATGCAGGTTTTGTTTTTGCAGTTTAGTCAGGTTCGATTGAACGAGAGAGAAAAGCTCCGCAAGGCGATGCCTCACTTTTGGCTGTCGTGAAGTGTGTTGGCGTCTGCATGTGATTGACAGTAGCCGTTTGAGGAAGAGCCAAAGTGAACAAGCTGTGATTTACAGAGGTAGACGCTGGTACATTTACACGTGCTGTAGTTACACGTGCACTCATTACTATTTTTTCAACTCGAGGAGCTTTGTTTGCTCCTCGAGGCAGGGGATCTGAGCCACTTGGTGGCAGCAGAAACACATCTTTACCCTCTCTTGGTCAAAGGCACAAATTTATTTTCACTTCCATTATGTATACTGGAAATGTGATAGTTGTTTATCTATCTATCTATCTATCTATCTATCTATATATCTATCTATCTATCTATCTGTCTATCTGTCTATCTGTCTATCTGTCTATCTGTCTATCTGTCTATCTATCTGTCTATCTGTCTATCCTATCTATCCTATTCTATCCTATTCTATCCTATCTATCCCACCTATCCCATCTGTCCTACCTATCCTACCTATCCTATCTATCCTACCTATCCTATCTAATCCATCTAATCTATCCTATCTATCTAACCTGCCTCTCCCCCTCAGACTCGTCTCTGCTGATCTCAGACTTCGAGCTGCAGCCTGCCAGTGCAGAAGCCGCCACGGAGGACGAGTTCGACCCCATCCCCGTCACGGGCCGCAAGAACTCTCAAGGTAAGCTCTCGGGGTCGTCCTCCGCGCCCACCGCCCTGCCTCGGACTCGGGGACGGGCTGCTCGCCGGCCCGTCGTCGACACGTGCCGACACAGTTGAGCTCCGAGCAGGACACACTGCTGACCCGCGCCTGCTCCATGCTTCACGTCCTAACAATGTTTGAAAAGCAGAAACAAAGAGTAAATGGGTAAACTTTGCCCCCCCCCCTCTCTCTCTCCTCTCTCTCTCTCTCTTTCTCACCTCTCCTCTCTTCCCTTCCTTGACTGCTTGTTGTTTGCTTGTTGTGACCCCCCCCCCGCCCCCCCTCCCACCCCTCACCCCCCCCTCTTGTCTCTCCGGCCAGTTTCAGGAGGCCACTCGCGCAGTAACAGTGGCGGCTCTGAATCCAGCCTGCCCAGCTTGGCTCGCTCCCTGCTGCTGGTGGACCAGCTCATCGACTTGTAGGCGCCCCTCCCTCCCTCCCACCCACCCTCCTTTACCACCCCCCCCCCCACACACCCCAGTAGAAGCTGTAACACTGGATTATAGACTGGCATAGCATAACGGCAATCAACACTGTTGTCATAGCGAGCCCCCCCTCCGCCTCCACCTCCTCCTCCGGCTGTCATCTTCATTCTATGTCCTGCAGTAGAAACGCCCCCCCACCCCCACCCCCCACCCCCAGCCCGTATCATCTGCCTCACCTGGCTTCTCTTCACCTCTCATCTCTCACCCTCTCTGTCACGTTTGACTCTTCGTTGTGGCCTCACCACGTCGGCTCAGCCGTTTCCATCGTCCCGTCGATCAGGATATAGTGCCGCTATCCCGTTTGTTTGAACAGTATCGCATTATTGTCTACTAGCGAACAATAGCAGATCATCGTCGTAATGTACAATAGGCATAGCTATATAAGTGGTCGTAGTTATTATGGTGCACAAGTGAATTTGTCGTCGTTTGCCTTCTTTTAAATTCTCCTACCCCGCCAACCCAAGCCTCACCCCCTGCCCGGGTTTATTTGCACATATCAAAGAGTAAAAAAAAAAACGGTGGGAAACCCAAAACGAGCATCTCCTCGGAGCGAGCCCTATCGTCCGCGTGAGGGAAGCGTAGTCACGTAGCCCCAATTTGCACAGTAGCATCGACGTGACCTCCGTCAGGGCTGTGGGATGGATTTAAAGCTGCTATGGGACGGAGTGAGAGACGACAAAAACGGCCGTGTGTGACCACCGCGGACACCGACCCTGCAGAGAGGGAAAGGGGGACGCGTAGGTCCCTCCGGTCAGACTCAACTGTGACGTGCCATAAAATGACCCGCGGAGCGGACTGCCGATCGAGCTGAACTCAAAATCTGTATCCAATCACTAGTCCGGGCGAAGACGTTCTCCAGAGACACTGTGCTGGTCCGACCACGTTCATTTGCGCTCACTTCTCTCTCATTTTTCTCCTCGTTTTGCTCTTTCTTTGTCCTTGCGTCTAGCGGTAGGTCGCTTCGGAGTGAAATGTCACGAAACCGCGCTTCCAGCCGTGTGCCATATCAGTACAAAGTGCATGAGACCACGAAAAACTATTCGAGTATTCAACAGTAATAAGACGGTAGAAATATAGTTGCTATTACATACAGATATATGAACAGAGCGAGAGACAGAGAAGACCGTTCGTGGCTGCTCGGCTTGTTGTTTTCAGTTGTTTTTTGGCGTTAACAGCAGGTCTAACGTGGCATTTTGAGAAATAACAATCACCTACCCACACCTTCCTTCCTTTATTTTTTCTCTCTTTTTGTTTGTTTTCCTTCGCTATCGACACAGACATTCATCCCGCATCGTGCAATCCCTCCTACATTCCTGTCATTGGTTTACTCCTGGTTATTGTAAATAGAGCTGTGACCCTCGCGGGCTCCTATCCACGCCACAGGCCTCCTCCCCGTGTATATATTCAGTCATTGTCATAAAGCTTTACTCGTGGAAAACATATTGCTTTACTTGTGAGATCTTATATATATAAATACATATATATCTATATTCATAGATATATATAGATATAACGGCGAAATACGACATTGTTTTCCTGTTAATAAATGTTAATATGAATAGAGTGTTAGAGAATGAATGTAAGAAATAAATATTAGTCTATAATGAAAAATATCTATGATTCTTAACACCATAATCACTGAATAATATTGAAGAATACGCTATATAAATATTTCATTCCTCTTTGTGGAATTGTGTGTTGAGAAAGTTTCTTTTTTTCCTTCTTTTTTCCTTTCTTGGTTCTATCTACTTGATTCTTGTCAGAACATTACAGCGTGTAGATGATGATACCAGTCTTTGTTCAACTCAGAGATTAGGCTGAATCCCATGTCTTGCTCCGCCTCCCCCCCCCCCCCCCCCCCCCCACCTCCGTGACGAGAGCGTGAGCCTGTGTTCTGTTTGTTTACATGGACTGACCGAGGATTATATTTTTATTCCGAACACGCTGGCGGTTTTCTGGAAAGTGGAGGCTTCACCTCGTGAATCTCGGGGTCTTCGCCCCCGCTCCCGCTCCCATCCTCGCCCCCATCGCTTAAAAACCTCCAAAAACTGTTTCCCGCCCCCCGCCCTCCACCCCCTCGAACTTGTGCTTTTGTAAAAGCTTTGGTTTTTTGCTCTACCCGGTTTCGGTGATCTCCAGAGTTCATATCGAAGAAAAAAAAGCATGGCAGTGTCGTTGAATGTTCTGTTCATGTGCGTTGGTATACAGTGTTATGATCAGTATGTATGTAAGTGTGTATGTGTGTGCGTGGAGTCACAGTTGTTGGATGTGTTTTCCCAGTAGCCTACTTGTGTTGTTGTTTGCTGCAAACATGGCAACCCTCACGTTGCCATTAATATCTCCTCTGAAAGCACAGCACCCCCCAGTCCCCCATTCCCCAAAGCCCCAGAGCCACCCTGACACTCTCTCAGGAAGTCAGACCTACATCACTCTCTCTCTCTCTCTCCCTGAGAGTCCGATACGTATTGGCTTACCTCCCCCGAAACCTGCCCCTGCCCTCCCCCTCCCCCGGCCTCATCGCCCGCCGGACGTCTACGCTCCGTATCGCAGTGAAAAACAGAATCAGTGTGACGAGGTCAGTGTGTGAGGGGCTCTGTGACGTGTGTGTGAGGAGGCTTTTAATCTGCCGGCCATGAGGTGGCGCTGGTCGGCCTGGACATCAGGGCGGCAATAACTCCAGACTCTGACAGAATCGGCTCCACTCAGCAATATCAAGGCCCCCCTCCCAACCCCCTTTCTCCTCCATAGGATCAAACAAAAGTTCCTTTTGCTTCCTATGCATGATCACGGTGGCGAGACCACCTCCACTTTTCTCCGCTTTGTTTCCCCAACTTTGAGCCCGGTCGGAAATGATTTCAGACGCCTCTGAGCTGACCCTCGAAACTCGGAGTAATCGTGGTAGAGGTGCCAAAGGTCTCAGGAGAGCACACTGGGCAAACCCTTTCACAATAAAAGTCGATTCGTCCGCAGCTGAGTTTGAGGCATCGAAAATCACGAGTTGCCGGCGCTCACGTGTGGGCAGCTGAGCGCTCCGGTTTTGTTTCATTCTGTTTGACCCCCTCCACCCCCCGCCCCCCCCACCCCCCCGCCCCCTCACCCCCCCTCTAACCGACTCACCGGTTTGCAGTCACAGTTTGAACCTATGCAACTCCCCGAGCTTCTTCTCCCTCGTAGCCTGCCAGTGTGCTGTTTTGATTGGTGAAGCCGAGCGGGTAGTGAGATTAGCCCTCGATGTGAAACAGAAGCCCCTCATTTTATCTGTTGTTTTGCCGATAATGATAATAATAATGATGATGATGATGATGATGATATGATGATTAAAAATAAATGAATAAACACACAAAAAAAAAAAAAGTGGAAGCTGTCGGTGATCTGATCCTGTTGAGTGTTTTGAGACGCCTCCTGTCTTCGTTGGCCCAAACCTGCGTCAGAGCTGTGGTATCGTGTGCTCCTTCTATTTTTGTGAGATAACTAAAGAATTATAAAGGGATGGCAAATAAAATACAAATGTGAATGTCAACGTGTTGAGTACTGATTGCATGGTTTTCTCGTCTCACTTCCTGTCCCTGCTCCGAATACGTCCACGTCGGCTCAACCACGATGCTGAAGCTGCTGTGATCCCGTCACGTCCTTCGAACGTCTCTCTGTAAAACGCCGTTCACGCCAATGGGTTTGTGCGCGTAAGACTTCAGGGTTCAGAGGCAAACACGTGCTGGACGCGGAGGGCAGAGAGAGGCGAGATAATCGGACGTCTGCCGCCCGACGGCTCGTAAACTGCCGGGAATGTTATTACGCAAGTCCCATTCCTGACAAGTTGCATCGTCAGGAGTACGGGCGCCCGGTCTCAGCCGGGAAAGGAAAAGAGGAGGAAGTCAAAGAGATAGTGTTTTGCTGTTTTCTGGAGTTGCGAGCGGTCCGTCGATGCGTGACGGGATGTGACGTGACGTGACGGGGGCAGCGCCGACCGTGCAGTGCACCCATCGCGTTCTCACGCTGCCCAGATAGCAGGTCAAATCTACTCAGGTAAGAGCAAACGTCAACTTCACGTCCCATTAAAGTCTCAGTCCATTTTTGTTCATTTGTTGGTGTTTTTTTTGTTTTTTTTTGTAATTATGGTTTGTGTTTTTTTTTTCCTCCAAAGTTTTTGTAAAAAAAACTCATATTGGCCACGACTCGAAGTCATCATGGCCATTACAGGTTACGTTCGTGCATTGCTTATGCGTCTTCAATTATGTCTCAAAGGTGAGACAAGTGCCTCATGTCCCATTAGAAGAGAGTAGAAGGTGTAACCTTGAGCGGACAAGACATTATCGAGTATAATAACTTGTCCTGGAGGAATAAGAAAGGAAAAACAAGAGGCAAGATAAGAAGTTTCACCTGATGGGACTTCGAGGGCTCCACAGACGAGCGCAGGAGCACAGGAATACATGTAACATTCACCGTCTTTCAGTAATTGTATTGCCAAATCCTTGGACCGGGTTTTGCAGTCTTTGATAAACGCACTCGGGAAAGATCGTCTTAGTGGCACATGGAAAGTCATTTTACTGCTCATCAGAGTGGAAAACTGACTTGGATATCGAACAAATGATTGTTATTTTCTTCACACTTTTGTTCCAGTGTCCCGTCTTTCATTCCCTTTTGTTGTGATCATCTTGTTTCGCTTGTCTCTGTCGATGTGTCACTCGTGGAGAGTTATGGTAACGTGCATTGTATGTTTGCACATCATGGGGGAGAAAACCCCGAACCTTCATTCCGTGTTTGAGTCTTCGTATCAGAGACAGTCAGTTGTCATGTGAATACATCGTGTAGGGGAGTGAGCGCTCTTCGCCTGACCTCTGCCATCTTTTCCCCCCGCAGACCTGCCGAGGGAGCCCGACAGCGAGGTGCTGCGAGCGGCCGCCGCCGCCAAGCCCCCCCGAGGAGGCCATCAGGTGCCCGCCCCGGCTCCGCCCGCCCCCGTCAGCCCGCCGTCCCGCGTCCAGCCCCCGAGCAGCCCGGCCGCGTCTGACGTCTTCCAGCTGGCGCCTTTTAAAACGCCAGGAAAAGGGAGCAGGGCGCCGTCTGGCGGCAGCTCCTCCTCCTCCTCCTCCACCGCCGAGGTGCCTGACGTCTTCCTCCAAGCGCCGTTCGGGAAGCGGCAGGAAGCGGTGGCCGAGCCGCGTCCCCCGGCCCAGGCGGCGTCCTGGCCTCGCGGCGGCCGGGCCGCCGGCCCGCACCACCTGGAGGCGAAGGGCGCGGCGTCCACGCCGGCGGCGGCGCTGCTGCAGCAGCAGCCCGTGGCCGTGCAGCGCGTGGTGTCCAGGATCGGGCAGCAGGCGGCCGTGGGCTCGGTGGCCGTGGGGCCGCTGCACGCCTGGACCATCGGGGGCAGAGCCCTGGAGGACCCCTTCACCGCCGCACCCTTCCAGCCCAGGTGCTCCCCGGCCAAACCCCGCTAGGGGGCCGAGCTTCAGCCCCCCAGAAGTGCAGTTCGGTCGCAGTATTACCCCCCCCCCCCCCCCCCCCTCCCCTCCCCCCTCCCCTCTCCCCTCCACACACCCAGAATCTCCAAACACAGTCAGCACTCTTTAACTGCCGCAGTATCAGTTAGTATTGTTCCTCAAACTTTTCTCGTTCTACCTCAGACATGTAAGTGCAGCATTACAGCACTTTATGAGCCGTCTCAAGCTCTCGAGATTGACCTGAAGGATCGGTCCCGCAAAGAATTTAAAGGGAGGGTTCGCCCCCAAAAATGAAAAGTACACTTTAACCCTCAACGGTCCAGCCGCCTCCGCGCTTGAGGCGTTTCCGGCTCCGACACACCCGGTTGCAGTGACCGGCCGACCGTGGAGCTCCGTCGAAAGAAGCCTCGATCTGAAACGTCCCGAGCGTGCAGAGGGGGCAGCCCCTGAGGATCGGAAGCGCTCTGGCGACCCAGATCGTTCCGATCCTCGAGCCCTTGGAGCCGTTGAAGGCGACGAAACGAGTCGGCACTTACTCTCGCTTGCGTTTCCCGAGCACAGGAGAAGACGCCAGCGAGGAACTCATTGGTCGGATGACGGTCCGGTGACCCAAAGATGAGCAAGCATTTTCTCTCTGCCAAACCACACCTCGGAGGGAGCGTGTCTGATATCGGTAGCATGTGGATATTAGTCTGTAGCACATGTAACGGATGCTGCTTCATAACCTAGGACAACGTCGGTGTTTTCGTCCGGTGCCTCTCACGTGTTAACAGAAGCGCTTTATTCTGCTCGGTTTGTGGGTCTAGGCTTCGGTGTTGTCCCTTGTATCAAAAACGTTCTATAATGGTCTACGTCTTCTCTGGCGACCTACGGTTCTGTTTACAGTGAGATTACAAATCGCGCCTTTTGATAGCTGCCGGCGATTGCCAGCAGAGGACCCCCAACGTGTGGCTGCAAACCAAAGAAGCTGGTTGAAATGAGAGGGGTGCCACGTGGTTCACACAGTTGAAGATGCCCTCCCGTTAACGGAGAGGAAATGTTTCCGAGGAATCTTGATTTCCAGCTCGACTCACGCGGAACCTTTTAGCGCTTGTCGATCGCTCGCCGCCGCCGCCATTTTTCTAACCAAGTGCGCCAGCGTTGATGGACCTTGACCCCTCCAGGGAGGAGTATCATCAACCTGCTAATGGAGGTCCTGCTCTTCTCAGTCATGCATATCGTGTCGGTGGTCCAGAGGCGCCGATGTTTTGCCGCAGACAGGTTTAGTTCCTCCTGTCGTGATGAGCTGTTAGACGTCACGTGTTGCCGCATACGTTCAGCACAGACGAGGACTTGATGTAAACCGCGCTGCCTTCGCTAACAGTATTTGTGTATTTCTACGCTCTATCGCTTTTCATAGTGGACGTTGGGGGAGGTTGTCCGGAAAGTGGATTTTGAATTGTGTTTTATTAAAGGTTTGTAACATGAAGGCTTTCCTGTTCGTTTCATCTTCTGTTTGGGTTCATTCTGAGACAACATGACACAGACCTTTGATGTAATGGAAATGTCTTGAAGTTTTCGCCATTTTCTGAATTCCTAAGATGGATGGTAACGTGACTTCCTGCTCCTTCCTCGGGGCGTTTTTCCCTCCAGGTTGACAGTCTTCCTTGTCCCTTAATAAAATAGGATTCGGAGATATTTTAGTCCTCAGTTAATCTTCCCTTCTCTTCGTAAAAATGAGACGTAAAATGGAAAAAAAACATAAAACCGTAATGACACAAATGTCTTTTATTTCATGGGTGATTTTCACGTCTGGGTCACATCCCAATAAAGCAGAACAAAAACAAAGAAGCTAGACATTTTGAAAGGATAAAAGAGGAAAGCTGAGCGAGTGTGGAAGAAGAGCCACTCGTTTTTATTGGGTAGTGTGAAAGACATCATGTGATTTGATATCGTGAAAAACTAGTTTTGCCGTTCTGGGAGGAAGAGGTGCTCCGTTTAAAAGAAGAAAATCGTGAAACATGACATGCCCTCTTCCTTAGTCTTGACGGACTAGAAATCCACTGAAGGTGGTGAACCCATCACTTCCCCAAACATGTTTGTTTGCGTCCATTCGCACGTACACCTGGTCACCCTGCTGCAGCTGCACATATGCTGCGTTGCCTCCGTTGTCGGCCGTGTCGTGGTCACTTTTGTGGTCCCCGGTGAACACAACAGCCTGGTCGTTCTTCATAAGTAATAGATATACCGCCTGTTCTCCTCCGGCATGATAAAACAATGCGAAGAAGTAAAGGCCTGGGACCGGTGCAGTGAAGATGCCTGTGGAGACGACATTTTGTTCCGATCACTTTTGTGGTCCTTCTAGTTTTTCCTCTATTCATTTTAACTCTGCGATCAGATTATGATGCAAAAACAAAGTTTCGGTGCAAACTTACCAGTGTGTTGATTGTAGGAATTTCCAATGTTAGTTTTTACTTCTCTGAAGACCAGTGTTGTGGGTGTGTTGAAAGGCCCAATTGCTCTACCCGCACCTCCAGTTGCTGCAGTAAATGCTACTGTGTATCTTTCTGTTAAAAGGCAAAACATGGTATAAAAAAAGGTTTTCTTCAAATCATTTTGAAACAAGTTTTCACAGGGTTACATTTTCAACACTCCACCATCAGCTGAAAGGGTTTCTCTTTACCTTTGTTCAGCTTGGTCTCCAGCTCTTCCAGTTTGTCTCTCATGGCCAAAAACTCTCTCTGGAAATCCAGAGGGAGCTTGTGCTCTCCATTCAAGCTTGTGCGAGCCGCTCCGATGTCTTCTGTCAGAGTCTTCTCCTCCACATCATCCTGGGCCCAAGTCAGGCCGCAGAGGAGTGTCACAACCAATGCAAAGGTAAAATTCATCTTCCAAGTTGTGTTAACTGGTGAAAACTGCCAACTGTTGTGAAATGTACCACATATCTGATATTTATGCCCAAGAAGTTAATTTTTAACATTTCCTGTTAACTGCTTGAGTAATCTGGACTTTGTGACACTAATAATGCTTTCTAAAAACCTTTTTTCTAAAAACATTTCCGCTCACCTTACATGGTGAAGTCACCTACAATCTGCAGTGGGTGGTGACAGTGGAACAAATGCAGTTTTATATCCCTGTCATATATCATTATGAAGGTTATCTCACCTGTAACATGTCTTTCCATTACCTAAACTTACAGTACCACTCTTAGACCCAACAGCCTGTTGACAGCACACAAACAGACACACACACACACACACACACACACACACAAATTATATTCTCACTCACAATTACAGACAAATCAGACTCTGCAGTAGGCCAATCTATCATGTGGGGAGATGTGGAAACATCTTCACCAGATATATCAACCTCCTTAGTTATATGGATTTCTTCATTTTGTGAACCCTTGCAAATATAGTAGTGACTGTCCAGCGCATTATATTTTCTGGTCTCCATCATCGATCTTTATTTTGACTTTGGCCACCTCCTTGGGGATGGGACGAGCAAAGGGAGCTAAAATCATGCCATGTACCACATTTGTAACACTCATTCACAACTAGAGACGAATCAGACTTTACTTTACTTTACTACCACTTTACTGGGAACTCTGGGAGACACAAGGAGAACATACAAACTCCACACATACCTCTTTCTCACCAAAATGGTCCCAGTGCTGGCTACAGGTTGGTGCTAGTGCTGGATAAAACCTGGATCAACTTACACACCAGGTGAGAACCAGCTGGTTTTCCACCGCTTGAGAGCCAAGTCTGTGTCATGGTCTGTCCCAGAGGGCCCGGTCCAGGACATCAACACGTGGACTTGTCCTCAGCTACCTGCTGCCTCTTGGACACCCTGTCCTTTTCCTGTCTCTGTTATCTTTGTTCATCTTCTTCAACTACTCTTTCACCACCACAGATTATCTTGGATAGTGACAAAAAAAACCTTGTCACCTGGTTGTGTTATTCAGTCCTGGTATTTTCAAAGATGCATATTGTGTTGGTGGTTCAGTGTTTTTCCTGTTCGTTTCATCTTCTGTCTGGTTCATTGTGAAAGAACATGACACAGACCTTTGAGGCTGGATGTAATGGAAATGTCTTGAAATTTTCACCATTTTCCGAATTCACAAGCTGGATGATAATGTGACTTCCTGCTCCTCGGGGTGTTTTTCCCTCTAGGTTGGCAATCTTCCCTGGCCCTTAATAAAAAAGGATTCAGAGATATTTGAGTATGAGAGTTCATGGAAGTCCTCGATTAATCTTCACTTCTATTCAAATGGAGAGGTAAAATGAAAAAGAAAACACAACCATAAAACCATAAAAAGAAATGTCATGAGTGATTTTCACGTCTGGGTCAGATCCCAATAAAGCAGAACATAAACAAAGAAGCTAGAGCTACAGAAAGAAGAAAAGGGGAAAACTGCGAGAGTGTGAAAGAGGAGCCACTTGTTTTTATCGGCGAGTGTGTCAGACATCATGTGATCTGATTTAGTGAAAAACTAGTTTTCCCGTACTGGGAGAGGGGGAGTTCAATAAAAAGAGTGACTCGGGTTTCGTTGCAGTAAACATGAAGTCAAAGACACATCAGTCAGCCACATGAGTTTATTTTCTGCTGTAACATTTCACTCTTAGAGGTGTATATGGGCACAGAAGTAGGTAAGCTTTCCAACTTGGTAGAAGAAGAATTCATTCAGCAATACTAAACAGTATTCATAAAAAGAGAAATAATCATCATTATCATGCACAAAGATTTTCACATATCATATGTTCTCTTCCTTAGTCTTGACGGACTAGTAGTCCACTCAAGGTGGTGCACACATGATTTCCCCAAACATGTGTGTTTGCTGCCATTTGCACGTACACCTGGTCACCCTGCTGCAGCTGCAAATATGCGGCGTTGCCTCCGTTATCGGCCGTGTCATGATGAGTTTCGTGGTCTGTGGCGAGCACAATAAGTAGGTCGTTCTTCATAAGGGACAGATGTGATTCCGTAAATCCGGTAGCATGATAAAACAATGTGAAGAAGTAAAGGCCTGGGACTGGTGCAGTGAAGATACCTGTGGAGACAACATTTTATATCAGTCACTTTTGTGATCTTTTCAGTTTTTCATCTACTTGTTTTAATTCTGTAATCAGATTATAAGGTAAACAAAGTTTCTGTACAAACTTACCTGTGTGCTGATTGTAGGAATTTCCAATGTTAGTTTTTACTTCTCTGAAGACCAGTGTTGTGTGTGTGTTGAAAGGCCCAATTGCTCTACCCCCACCTCCAGTTGCTGCAGTAAATGCTACTGTGTACGTTTCTGTTAAAAAGCAGAACATTATATAAAATAGCTTTCTTCAGATAATTTTGAAGTATGTTCTTACAGAATTGCATTTGCTTCACTATGTACTGAAAGAGGTCCTCTACCTTTGTTCAGCCTAGTCGTCAGCTCTTCCAGTTCCTCTCTACCTTTGTTCAGCTTGGTCTCCAGCTCTTCCAGTTTGTTTTTCATGGCCCAAAACTCTTTTTGGAGATCACATCCAACCAAGCAAGTATGAGGTGCTCCGTTGACTTGTGACTGAGCATCATCTTGAGCCCGAATCACGCCACAGAAGAGTGACACAACCAATGCAATGGGAAAATTCATCTTCCAAGTTGTCTCAACACTGATATGTCCTATACATCTGATATTTATGCTCAAGGAAAGTTAATTTTTAACATTTGCTTCCTGCCTCAGTAATGTGGACTTTGTGTCGAAAATTATTTTATAGTAACTGTTAATGTTCAACATTTCCCCTTACCGTACATATCGAAGTTGCCTACTGTAGGCTGGTCTTTTTTCTCACTTAATAAAACAGGATTCAGAGATCTTTGAGTAAGGGACTTACTCCTCCTCAGTTAATCTTTACATCTTTACAATCTCTACATCATGAACTGGTAACACAGACCATGGGAAAACACAAATGCACACGCACACTCACAGAGATCATTTGAAGAGAATTTATTAACTCACAGGTGAAAACAGGTACAGACAATTGGCCCAAAGCCTGAGCTAAAACAGTTAGCAGGAGAGTCAAAAAAGGAAGGCAGATCAAGTACCAGGGCTGAGACACAACAGAAACTAACTCAGAAACACGGGTCGATCAGGGCGGACAGGAGAACAAGGACAGTCAGATAGCAAGCGGAAGTGGGTTTACCAGGTGAACAGATCAGGTCAGTCCAGAAGGGCAGGCAGAAAACACGGTCAAAGTCAGGATCAGGGATAAACGGCAACAAAGCAGACAAGTCTTGGAAACACCAAAAACTATATGTATACCATATATACCATATATATAGAAAGCTAGATGCATCGTCTGCATTGCTCGCTTGTGGAGTCGAACGTCGCACATGGCAGCCATCTTGCCCCAGGCAGCTTGCTCACCTATTACATTGTGTTGGCACTAGTACATGTACTTCTTAGATACATAACATGCTCAAATTTCAAAAGATTTTTGAACCAATTTTGGTTTGTTATAAACATCAAATATGCATTTATGATACTGAATAGTTGTGTAGAATGTTATGTCCTAAAAAATAGATTAATGCGTGTATGTGTTTGTAAATGTTTGTTAATCCGTCAAAATTTCAGCAAGATAAAAGTAGTTACCTTTGAGCAGATCACTGACCTTACCTCTGTTTACACCAGGCTCCGCACATTCTGCCAGAAAGCATTCTAATGTGTGTGTATATATATATATATATATATATATATATATATATATATATATATATATATTGGCAAATCAGACAGATCGAAGCAAGCTTCCTGATTGGTCAGAGACACACAGTTCATGAAAGCTGGTTTCACTGCAGTGAACATGAAGTCAAAGAGACATCAGTCAGCCATATGAGTTGATTTTCTGCTCTTCCAGACGATTTTCTGCTGTAACATTTCACAGTATAGGCACAGAAGTAGGTAAGCTTTCCAACTTGGTAGAAGAAGAATTCATTCAGCAATACTACACAGTGGAATATTCAAAAACAAAACCATCAAAAGAATATTCAAAAGAAGAAAATATCAACACATTATATGCCCTCTATCTCAGTCTTGACGGACTAGGGATCCACTGAAGGTGGTGGACGAATTGTCTCCCCAAACATGTGTGTTTGCTGTCATTTGCACGTACACCTGGTCACCCTGCTGCAGCTGCAGATATGCTGCATTGCCTCCGTTATCGGCTGTGTCATAACGATTTTTGTGATCTGAGGCAAGCACAAGAGCCTGGTTGTTCTTCATGAGCCACAGATGTGCTCTTTGTTCTCCTCCAGCATGAAAAAACAGTGCGAAGAAGTAAAGGCCTGGGACTGGTGCAGTGAAGATACCTGTGGAGACATTTTATTCCACTTTATTCCACTTAATTCACTTTTGTGGTCCTTTCAGTTTTATATCTATTCGTTTTAACTCTGTGATCAGATTATGATGCAAAACTAAGTTTTGGTACAAACTTACCAGTGTGTTGATTGTAGGAATTTCCAATGTTAGTTTTTACTTCTCTGAAGACCAGTGTTGTGGGTGTGTTGAAAGGCCCAATTGCTCTACCCGCAGCTCCAGTTGCTGCAGCTCCAGTTGCTGCAGTAAATGCAACTGTGTATCTTTCTGTTACACAGAAAGATACACAGTTGCATCCATCAGCTGAAAGGGTTTCTCTTTACCTTTGTTCAGCTTGGTCTCCAGCTCTTCCAGTTTGTCTCTCATGGCCCAAAACGCTCTCTGGAGATCCCATTCATTCAAGCTTGTGCGAGCCGCTCCGCTGTCTTCTGACAGAGCCTTCTCCTCCACATCATCCTGGGCCCAAGTCAGGCCGCAGAGGAGTGGCACAGTCAATGCAATAGCGAAATTCATCTTCTAAGTTGTGTCAACCGTTGATAAATGTCAGTTGTTCTGAAATGTTCCACCAATCTGATATCTATGCTCAAGGAAAGTTATTTTTTAACATTTGGTTCCTGTTTCAGTAATGTGGACTTTTTGTTAATGATTATTATTTTATAATAACTCTTTATGTCCAACATTTCCTCCATAAATGAGTGGTACCAGTAGTGCAATTGTAGTTTTATATCCCTCTCATATATCATTGCAAAGGCTATCTCCTCTGTAAGACTTCCTTCTATTGCCTTACATGCTTAGACCCAGCAGAGTGGCAGGGGTGAACTTGCAAACTGTACCACTATTCATTTGTTGGCACAAAGTCCAAAGCTGTATTTCTAGTGAAAAACCTAGCACAACAAACAGGTGTTTTCAATTGCTCTGGCTGATTAGACCTGATTAAACCTCTCAGTTGACCTCAGAGTTAGAGCCAGAACTTTATGCCAGTCATAAAAGTTGTGGGCTGTGCCTGGATAAAACCTGGATCAACTTACAAACCAGGTGAGAAACAGTGATTTTCCACCGCTTGAGAGCCTAGTCAGTGTCATGGTCTGCCCCAGAGGGCCCGGTCCAGGACATCAACATGTGGACTTATCCTCAGCTACCTGCTGCCTCTTGGACCCCCTGTCCTTTTCCCATCCCTGTAATCTTTCTCTTCTCGCTTCTTCAACTTCTCTTTTACCACCACAGATTTTCTGAATTCCTAAGACAGAAGATAACGTGACTTCCTCCTCCTTCGGGTGTTTTCCCTTTAGGTTTGGAATCTTCCGTGGCACTTAATAAAATAGGATTCAGAAATCTTTGAGTAAGCGAGTTCATGGGAGTCCTCAATTAATCTTTACTTCTATTCAAATGGAGAGGTACTGTTAAAGGGCTACAGAAAGAAGAAAAGGCAAAAACTGAGTGAGTGTGAAAGAAGAGCGACATTTTTATTGGGTAGTGTGTAAGAAATCATGTGATCTGATTTAGTGAAAAACTAGTTTTACCATATTCGGGAGATGAGCATAGTAAAAGGACTGACTTCATTTTCTACTCTTACAGATGATTTTCTGCAGTAACATTTCACTCTTAAAGGTGTATATGGGCACAGAGGTAGGTAAGCTTTCCAACTTGGTAGAAGAAGAATTCATTCAGCAATACTACACATTGGAATATTCATAAAAAGAGAAATAATCATCATAATCATGCACAAAAAGAATTTCAAAGAAGAAGAAAATCTCAACACATTATATGCTCTCTTCATTCATCTTGACGGACTAGAAATCCACTGAAGGTGGTGGACACATCACCTCCCCAAACATGTGAGTTTGGTCCCATTCGCATGTACACCTGGTCACCCTGCTGCAGCTGCACATATGCTGCATTGCCTCCGTTATCGGCCGTGTCATGATCACTTTTGTGCTCGTTGCTGATCACCACAAACTGGTCATTCTTCATCAGGGATAGATGTACTGGCTGTTCTCCTCTAGCATGAAAAAAGAATGTGAAGAAGTAAAGGCCTGGGACTGGTGCAGTGAAGATGCCTGTGGAGACAACATTTTATTCCGATCACTTTTGTGGTCCTTTCATCCATTCATTTTAACTCTGCGATCAGATTATGATGCAAAACAAAGTTTCTGTACAAACTTACCAGTGTGTTGATTGTAGGAATTTCCAATGTTAGTTTTTACTGTTCTGTAGACCAGTGTTGTGGGTGTGTTGAAAGGCCCAATTGTGTTATCCCCACCTCCAGGAGCTGCAGTAAATGCAACTGTGTATCTTTCTGTTAAAAAAGCAAAACATTATGTAAAAACAAGAATTTCTTCATGTCATTTTGAAAAATGTTTTCACAGGATTACTTTAACTTCACTCCCACATACACCATGAGCTGAAAGAGTTTCTCTTTACCTTTGTTCAGCTTAGTCTCCAGCTCTGCCACTTTCTCTTTGAGGTCCGACACCTCTTTTTGGAGATCCGCTCCAGCTTTGCCTTCTTGGGCCCAAATCAGGCCGCAAAAGAGTGACACAATCAATGTAATGGTCAAATTCATCTTTCGAGTTTGCTCACCAGTAAAACACTAGGTCCCCAAATTTTGAATCTGCTATTTATAATGAAGGAAAGTTAATTTTTAACATTTGTTTCTTGCTTTAGCAATGTTGACTTTGTGAGGACTGTTTATTTCAAACTTTTCCCTTATCTTACATGGCAAAGTGAGGGCAGTGAGGGCATTTCATACTGTTATCTCATCTCCCTAGACCCAACAGAGTGGCAACCTATTTACAACACACAAAGGGACGGCAGGGAATACACCCTGGACAGATCACCAGTGGCCGAACTGTGAAAGAAAACCCTTACAAATACAGGGAGAACATGCAGACTCATACTATGTAACTCCTTTTCACCAAAATCAGTGTCATGGTCTGTCCCAGAAGGCCGAATCCAGGACATCAAAATCTGGATTTGTCCTCAGCCACCTGCTGCCTGTTTGACAACTGTCCTTTTCCAGTCCCTATAATCTTTCTTTAACTTCTTCAACTACTCTCTCACCACTACAGTTTATCTTGCATGGTGAAAAAAAAAGGTGATTTCTTGTCATCGTGTTGTGATGTGATGCAAGTGTTATCCACTGTGTTTCTCACAGTGACAGATCATCACACGCTCATATCGTCCATGTTTCCTGTGCTTAGAAAAACGCTTCTCTTTGGTTCATTTTAAGACAACATGACACAGACCTTTGAGGCTGGATGTGATGGAAATGTCTTGAAATTTTCACCATTTTCGGAATTCCTAAGCTAGAAGATAATGTGACTTTCTGCTCCTCGGGGTGTTTTTCCCTCTAGGATTGGAATCTTTCCCGTCCCTTAATAAAATAGGATTCAAAGATCTATGATTGTGAGGGTTCATGCAAGTCCTCAATTCATCTTCATTTCTATTCAAAGGGAGAGGTAAAATGAAAAAAAAAACAACTAAAAACCGTAAAAATAAATGTCCATTATTTCATGAGTGATTTTCACGTCTGGGTCAGATCCCAATAAAGCAGAACAAAAACAAAGAAGCTAGAGCTACAGAAAGAAGAAAAGGCGAAAACTGAGTGAGTGTGAAAGAAGAGCCACTTTTATTGGGTAGTGTGTAAGACATTGTGTGATCTGATTTAGTGAAAAACTCTGCTGTAACATTTCACTCTTAGAGGTGTATATGGGCACAAGGTGGTCTGAGGTGAGCACAACAGCCTGGTTGTTCTTCATAAGGGTTAGATGCATTTCATCTTGTCCAGCATGATAAAACAATGTGAAGAAGTAAAGGCCTGGGACTGGTGCAGTGAAGATGCCTGTGGAGACATTTTATTCTGATCACTTTTGTGGTCCTTCTAGTTTTACATCTATTTCAGTTCTGTGTTTAGATTATGATGCAAAACAAAGTTTCTGTACAAACTGACCTGTGTGTTGATTGTAGAAATTTCCAATGTTAGTTTTTACTGTTCTGTAGACCAGTGTTGTGGTTGTGCTGAAAGGCCCAATTGCTCTAGACCCACCTCCAGTTGCTGCAGTAAATGCTACAGTGTATCTTTCTGTTAAAAGGCAAAACATGGTATAAAAAAAAGTTTTCTTCAAAAAACTTTGAAACATGTTTTCACAGGGTTACATTTTCAACACTCCACCATCAGCTGAAAGGGTTTCTCTTTACCTTTGTTCAGCTTGGTCTCCAGCTCTTCCAGTTTGTCTCTCATGGCCCAAAACTCTCTCTGGAGATCCCATTCATTCAAGCTTGTGCGAGCCGCTCCGCTGTCTTCTGACAGAGCCTTCTCCTCCACATCATCCTGGGCCCAAATCAGGCCGCAGAGGAGTGTCACAACCAGTGCAATGGTAAAAGTTGTGTTAACTGGTGATAACTGCCAACTGTTGTGCCACAAATCTGATATTTATGCCAAAGAAAAGTTAATTTTTAACATTTGTTTCCTGTTTCAGTAATCTGGACTTTGTGACACTAACTACTACAGAGGGCCAAATCCAAGACATCAACATCTGGATTTGTCCTCAGCCACCTGCTGCCTGTTTGACCCCTGTCCTTTTCCAGTCCCTATAATATTTCTTTAACTTCTTCAACTACTCTTTCGCCACCAAAGATTATTTTGTATGGTGAAAGAAATGGTGATTTCTTGTCATCGCATTATGACGTGATGCAAGTGTTATTCACCAATCCACTGACAGCGACACATCCTCAGACACATAGTATCCATGTGAGAACCACATTATCATCACAATCTTTCCTCTGCTCAGAAAAACAGTTTTGTGATTATGTAGTTTCAATCCAATGAAAGAGGATTCATTTTACCTTCAAAGCAGAATTTTCTCGACCCATAGAGGAACAGCTCATCAGAAATGTTTGCATTTTAAGACTGATATGTGGTTTATACTGATCTGTAAAGGCATGGAAAACGTCATCTGTAAAACAATTTAACCTGATCAAAAGCTGATCAGTTGCATAAAATGTTTATACTCGGTTAGTATTTTCTCAAGTTGCAAGAATATGGTGTCATATGTTTGTCATGTTTCTCCACCCACCAAGCTAGAAATAAAAGATTAAAAATAGAAATGCTCTTAATTGATCCCAGAGCGCTCAACTCGCCCAGTCTGTAAACTGAACTTTAAATTTGCTTCAATAGGAAGATACAATAAAACACTTTGGTAACCTCGTGTGTCTTTTGACTGCTAGCTGATGATTGGCGAAGCGTTAAGCAGGCTGAATTCCTCTTCCAGATCTGCATGGAATCATAGTTGGACTTTGATTTTATTGTCTGTCGTTTATCCGCCTGCCTCTGCTCCTGGCTGTTGTCTCAATCCCGCCTCCATGAGCTCACAGCCCACAGGCCTGCAAGTCTGTCTGCCTGCGCCTGTGAAAGTGTTTCCAACTAAAGAAAGACCCAAAACCAAGGCATACACGTGGAAAAGACATAATGTGTTGTATTTTAGTGAATCTGATGGGAATACACGTCAGCTGACTGGCTGGCCTATTGCATAATTCCAAACTCTCACATTGATTAAGGACTCATCCTACCCAAAGAAGAACGTTTTTACCAAAACAATTCCAAATATACCAAATAGATATATATGAGGACAGAAGAGCAGTTTAATTTAACTTTTGAACCCTTACATATATCCTAGTGACTGTTTTTTCCTTGGTCACACATGAATAGTTAATACTGGGCAGCTTGAAGCTCCCTGGTTTGAATCTCAGCCGGATTGAGGATGTTTCTTTGTGGAAATACATGTTGTATGTGTGGGTCTTCTCTAGTTTCCTCCACAGTCCAAGAATATCTATTCTTAAGGTGAAGGGTGTTTTACCTGCCTCAACCTGTGTGAGCCAGTGTGGTGAGATGATTGATAGATTCTCCTCTACAGCTGTAGTAGACAAATCCTTAAAAAAGGATTCACAATGCTCATTCTGGCTGGACAAGCTTCCGAAATGAACTTCCACATGTCTAATCCTCTAGTCTAATATTTGAAACCCAAACCAGGCATGAGCAAACTGTACCACTTTTAATTTGTTTGAACAAAGTCCAAAGTTGTATTTCCAGTAAAAAGGCCTAGTGCAACAAACAGGTATTTCCCATTGCTCTGGCTGATTAGACCTGATTAAATCTCTGAGCTGACCTCAGAGTTAGAGACAGAACTTAAAGTCATTAAAGTTGTGGGCTGTGTCTGAAATCCTGCTTAATTTACGATACAGTGCATTATATTTTCTGTTCTCCATCATCGAATTTTAATTGTTGCTTTTACAAACTCAGATGTTTAGACTTAGATGTACAATAATAGTGCCTTGAAACGTAGGCCTCTGTGCGGAGTTCAACTTTTCTAATTAAAGAAGAATATACAACGATAAATTGAAAAAACAACCTTATTTGACTGCAGCTACATTTTCCAATCCGGCTTTCTCTTTACTGTGCCAACCTAACTCATTTTTGTGAGATCCTTTTTCAAGCTCTGGTTTCTGGAATCCCAGTACTTTCCCAGTACATTTTTCACAGCCAGCTGTGGGGCCGCGTACGTGCACAGCTATGCAGGTGAGCCACATGTGGACTGCTTCAAATGCAGTCAATGCCAAAGTCCTGAAATGTCATCACTGTGAGGACGTTCTTTCTGACTATGATGATTTGCAGTTTTGCAGCGCTGGAATGTACTTCATCCATTTTCTGTTTGTCTGTCATAATGGAAATCTATAATGTGAAGACATAGAGTTTGCCCAGAGTTTCCGTACAAGAGGAATGATTAACTAAGTGGTTGTGCAGTTTCTCTGCCTCTTTTGCTATAAAATCTTGACTGTAACATCATTCTGATTCTGTTTAAAGATCATTGATGCTTAGTCATTCTGTAATAAATACTTGTAATTATACAGAAAGCTTATTGTTATCTTTTACCTCACCGTAAAATTGTTTTTTCCTCTACAAACACTAATTGGTATCAGTGGTTGATTGTGAATCATCCCGTGCACCGCAGATAGTTAGATAGTTAGATAGATTTGAGGCAGGAAGAAAACAACTTCTTGCTGATCTATTTGCTCACCATATTGGTTTGAATTGTCTTATCATCAGTCTAGAGTCGATCTTCCAGAGGTCAGTCTTGTCAGCGCTGCATGATTTATAGAGCCCTTGACAGGCGGCCGAACATATTTCCAAAAGATGTTTCTCCTGTGTTAAAAAAGCATCTTTCAGACAGATTTAAACCTCTCGTTAGATTTATGCCCATGTTGGCAATTCAACAGATATGCTACTGATTGGAGGAATACAACTTTTTGTCCATTGTAGATTTTTTTTTTCTTTTGACGGTATCTTAAAAAATAGGGGCGACACGATAGTAGTACGATCTTCTTATCTACATGACTCCAGTCAAAAAAGTAAAAATGTCTATTCCCCAAACTACAACTTTAACCAACCATCTTTCTTTGACCTGGAAAAAGAGATTTTCTGTGTCACCGAAGTAAAGCGTATAAAGTGATACAATGTATACATATATATATTTCTGTGATTTAATGAAAATTCATTCACAAAATATACAAACTTGCATGTATAAAACACATGACGCGGTTGCTGAGCCACTGAATTTCCTGTGGTTGAAACTTGTGATTACTGATAAAGGTTCAGCTTGAAAGATTTACACCAGGCAGAGGCTAAAGTGAAGGTTTATAACGCGCCACAGCACATTGGCAATGCTTGACCATAGAAATTATAAACTGCTTAGCACCAATAGCATTTCAATAGCCTAAGCTGTGCTTGCTACACTAAATATTCACCTTCAGGACTTAGAAAAAAAAAAGGTCTTTGTATTCGTGGCGCATCACGTGCGAGCCACTTGTTGAGGAAGCAGACGTAAATGTAGAAGGTTTTCACTGTGCAGGTGCTGCAGTCTCTTAAATTCTCACCCTCTGGAACACAGTGAGAAGGTCTCTCCAGGTTTCCACCCTGAGCTTGGATACTCCTCCTCAACATCCTTTGGTTCTCATCTTCGCCAGCTTCATCAGAGGTCTTGATTTGGACGAGGCGGAGGCCGGGATGGAGGGGGCGCCCTGCACGGCGCCGGGCCCTGAGGCGGAGGCGGGAGGGGGCCCGATGGAGACGGAGGCGTGGAGACCGGGCTCATGTTGGTTGGAGGCAGAGCTCTGTTCGGAGGTGGGGTGTACATGATGGGGGAGATGGAGGCCGGGGGAGGGGTGGAGGGCAGAGGGGGCAGCGTTGACGTCGGTGACGGGGGCAAGTTGAAGAGGTGGCCGTCGTCCGAGGGACGGCGCTGGTAGCTGTGAGGCAAAGTGTAGACGGGCGTGGACGGGTGGTTGTAGATGGGATAGCGAGGAGCAGGGTAGGACTTGCTGCGGGTGAAGTTTATGCACTTGCCCTGTAGCACAGAACAAAAGAGATTCATAGGCTCGTTTCCCTTATGAGCTTTACTGTGCCGTGCGAGATGTAAAGAAAAGTGCAGACAAAGACACTCCAGCTGGCGGTTATATCAAAATCTACTGTGGCACCACTTTTGGCAGGTTTGTAAGCGCAGAGCTCTTCACAGATGGAAAGAGGAAATTCCTCCGTTGAGTGAGGGTCATGAAAGGAAACAGCATTCCTGCCAGCCGAGCCGCCTCGACGCTCGGAGCTGGAGGCGGCAGCAGGCCGCATCCACTCCTAATGACTTTTACAGACCAGAGCGTTCCTCCACATAAGAGCACCGCAAGTCTCAGCCCTGCCTACTTACAGTACGCACATTCTGATTTCACGCAGTGAACGCTGTCCTTGGATTGACCACTAATTATTTTTTGTCCAGGGTCAGTTTTATAACCAGTGAGCAGCACTTACTCACACGTAAAACCCATACATCTTCATTCAATTAACTACAGTACCACAGCCTTCCAAACGGCAAGATTTGCTTTGATTTTGAAGACTTTTTCCTAAAAATTGTTCCCAAAACCCCAAATAGTTTGCAGTTGAAGCTGCATTTTAACCCTATTAGTTTAGTATAGTCTCAGGTGATAAAAATGACAGCAATGGAATTCTGTTTTTGTTTTTTTCATTATCAGCAAAGACTACCATAACCTGGAGGACTGAGAACCTTCAAGGACATATAGATTAGCTTAGCTTAGCTTATTTTACTTTAGCTTGCAAAAATTTAGCTGGCTTGGTTAAGTCATCAGTTGGATCTACTTGGACAGATTTTAAGAATATTACTCCAAAAATTGTTTCCAAACATCAAAACAATGTCAAATGGAAGCTAAAGTACCATTTAGCCATTTTACCATTTAGAAATGCATCATCTATTTTTGACACATATTGATTTATCTCACATATTAAATAGGCTCAGTAGATGTTAAATATATAATTATTAGTTCCAATACCCCAAAAATGCAAAGCCTAAGGCTGCAGTGGCTGCCCACCGCACCCCCCCCCCACTCACAGGAGTGATGTGATTGGTTGTGTGCAATGTTGATCCTGGACTTCAAATTTGTAACAGATACAGATACTGCTTGCTGAAATCTTTTCACAATACCACTTCTCCCGAACTTCCCTTGAAGACATTACTCTGACAGTCTGACTTTTTTAACATTTTAAAAGCCTCTTTCCCAGTGGAATGACTGCCCTTCAGGTCAGGGAGATAAGATTTTTACTGACTTTCCTCTGGCTACTTTGATCCTATGGACATAAAGTAAAACAGCTGCATGCCAAACGTTGACATACTTGCTTTAGAGCGCTATTAATTGCTTTGTTTTGAATGAGTGTCTGTTTATCTTACAGCTGTCAAGACAGACTGCTGTGTTATTCCTCAAGGTAAATCATCAGCGTCACGCCTTCAGTTCTGCTTATCGATACAGTTGTCTCCAGCCTTTGCGCTGTCTCACCTTGTCTCCAGGATGAGGTCTCATCACAGACACCCTGTCGTAGCCCTTTCGCAGGAACACACACAGAGCGTCCAGTTTACCCTGCAGAGGGATGATCAGAGAGGACAGTGCATACAGAAAATGGAATATTTAGAGTGCTGATCTGTGATAAGAAGCAGAAGAAAATTAACACAAAATTCATGCTCTTCTTTGCCACGTTGCAACAGCAGAGCTTGCAAAGCTCGTTTGTGTTTATTTGTGTCTCAGCCAGTTTGTATCTGCCCCACTTAGTGCTCCAGATGCCTGTCTTTGATTCTTGCATAGGAAGCTTTAAGTGGTGGAGAGACAGATAAACAAAGAATGCATTTTGTCCGTAATAACACTCACTCAACAGATTCCATATTCGGGGGTTAGTTCGGTTCATGTCTGGTTCCTATTACCGTCCATCCAGCTGACTAATATGTTAGGAAACCAACTTTATTAACTATTTCCTGGGAAGGCCTCACTGCCAGAAATGCAGAAAATGAAGTGTATTTTAGGTTAAGACGGACAGATGCCACTGAAATTTCAATGTGACAAAGTTTTGATACATCTGGAACAGAAATCCCTCTGCAGATTACATGTGTTAACATTTTGACTTGAAATACATTCCCTGCCATCCCTGTGACAACTGAATTGAGAGGTCAGTAAATGTACCCTGAGCTTTGTTTATATCAATACACAGAAAGAAATTGCAATACAATAAATAAGGAATTTCGATGCTGAATTATTACTCACTTATCACTGAGAGAGAGAAATGCAAAAATGGGGAGACGAGATACCTTGATGGGAGAGTACCACTTCTGGGGGCGGACACATTTGTGCATAGTGTAGTAATGTCGTGGTGGATCAAACTCCTCTGCCGGCATCACAACCCGGGCATTTTTGGCTTTCTCCAGTTTGGCTCCTTCCTCAGTCGAGCCTTTATCTCCCCAGCGGACCTGAACGAAAGCAGAAACTTTCTCCTATTATGCTGAATATTACTGTTAAATCAACCATCATATCATCAGTGTGGCTCCAGTAACGGCAATTTCAATCCTTCGCTTGATTGGGTTACCACATCCACTAAGATGATATTAGAGGGATCGAGTTCATGCTGCTATCAACCATTAATTAAAAAAAAGAAAAAAAAGAAACTGTTCCTCTAGGAGGATCCTAAGATGTTCCCCTGCCAGTCAAAAGATATAATGTCCCCAAGTGTGTCCTGCCTAGGTCTGTCTCTGGGTTGCCTCCCAGGTGGACATGCCAATGACTCCTTTCAGAAAGATGTCCATGAGGCACCCTGGTCAGATGTGGTCTAGTAGTTAAGTACCTGCCCCTAACTCAAAGGTCACAGCTGAAGCTTGCCCCAGTTGCTCCCAGGCTGCTGCACAACCTCAAAATGTCTTATGATTGAGGGAATACTTTTTTTTTAACTCTTTTTTTAACTCTCTTAACTCTAACAGTCAAAATGCAGTAAAAGACCCACAGCCACAACTGGCCTACCTCCTCAAGGGTAAAGAATGTTTCACACAAAACCTAAAAAAAAACTTTCTTCAGGTAATTTTGATGCTTGAGAACCTCTAAAGAAAAGCTTGCATAAGTGTCAAGAATCATCCATCAGAGAAAGAACGAAACCAGTGCTGTCGAAGCAACCTTAGACGTTCATTACTCAGATTTCCTCCCTCGCAGCTGCCACATACAAGCCATGAAGGCTTTGACTTGGCAGAGAAAGCACCTAAATGAAGCTGTGCATATTTTCCATCGCTCTGTTTGGAAGCGCTGCCTCTTCGAGCTCACAGCGAAGACTCCGGTGGCTGCGGCAGCACCGGTCTGAGAGGCACTCCACATGGAGAGGATGACCTCCGTGTCCTCGACCCTCTTCCTCTCACACAACAGTCACATGTGCTCCGTCTCGACCTGTGGATCTCTCTCTCTCAGCTGACGGCGGCTCTCGGGTGTCGTGCAGCTCAGGGCTCAGATGTCTTGCCTGCCTCTTGACGTCATTACTCTGAAATTTTCTTTCCACTGTGTACCTTTTCCTTCTTTTTTTCCCCCTCCTCGCAGAAACTGAGGAGATGAGCTTAGAAAGCAGCTAAATCTGAGCCTTTTCTCTGAAGACCACCACAAAGAAATAATGCAAGCTTTGCAAGTTTCATCTGCAAACAGCATCTGCAAAAAAAAACTCGCCATTTGGTCGATCTGTCATCCTTGCAGTTTACTGGCCAGATGGCCTCATCTCAACTCTCACTCTCTTCAAACCAGTCACAACAACAAAGTGATTCAGGCTTTTTCCCGCACAGCCATGCAGACTCATCTCTTTTGAGGAATGAGTCGCTTCCTGTTGTCCTTAGCATTTGCTGCTGTGCTTGTGTTTGATCTCTCACAGTCCCTCACAGTATTGCACAACCCAATAGTTCAATATATTTCATTTCATATCAGAGGGGATAGAATATGTTCACAGAAATGAAATATTTAGGGTAAGAAAGTATGTGAAGAAGCACCCCAAATGGGGTAAGATAATGTTGGATGTGTTTAGTCGGTGTATTAGTAGTGTTAGTAGTGTTTTGCTGTTTGTGCGGGTTATATCCCAGCTCCAGTCTCAACATGCATTCGACTGTTTCTCAATATTTCCATATGAAATTGCCTCCTCAATTAAGGCTTTTCATCTATTTACTAATACATGTACTCAGTTACACTGCCTCGGGTTTGCTACCTCCATCCTCTTGATGCCTCCAACTCCACGTCCGCCGTAGTACGAGGCGTCCACTGTGGGCCACCTCTTCTTGGGATAACCATCCTCATCATCCTTGAGAGAAGGGAATCAGTGTTTATGTTTGTAGGACTGAAACAGGTCAAGTCGCTGAGATTACATAACAACGCGGACAAAAAAATAAATCTGCTCACAGAGTCTTGCTCGATCACTGGAGGAGGCGGCTCGTGGATGACCTACGGTCAGACAGAAATGTGCAGTGTAAGCCTCGAGTGTGCCTTGTGCCTTGTAAGATAAACACTTTTTATTTATTGTTTTTACGCTTGTACAACAAAGCTGTCGTACCACAGTGCAGCAGAGCGGCCAGAACCACCAGAGAAGAATGATGGTGAGCAGGAGCATCAGGATGAGCAGAGCTATGGCCACAAAGGTCCCATCAGACTGGAGAAAAGTGATACAAGGAATCAGACAAAGAGAAAATGTCTCACTTAGTTATATTCAGTGTATCTTACATTGATGCAGCGTTCACTTTTAACACTAAGTAAAGACAAAACTTCTGGGTAAGCACTCTGGATGCCTGGTTGTCATTTTGGTTTCCCTTTTGAAACCTAATCAGTGATTATCAGAAAAAAAATGCTGCACAGCTTCTCATGGATTTCTTTCAGAGCCCATTTTTTCTTTTCAGCTTCAAGGTTTCTGTAGAGCTTCATACTGTCACAGAGGGTCAGTTTGCTGCTGTGGCTGCTGCAGACATGTGTGACTGAAACGTTGGACCTGTCTTCAAAGAAAGACCGAAGGGGAAACAAAAATGTGCTGATGCGTATAAGAACGGAAGAGCTTTGATGCTGAAATGTTTCTGTGATCTCATGATATCCTTTTTAGACAAATAAAAAGTTCAGACAAGAGGTCATAGAATATTTATAGCTGTAAATGAATGTGCGAAGCCGTCGTATAATTCGCTATACTCACACAGGTAACTGCAGTGATCGTGACAGAGCTTGATATGAAGCTCAGGCCATTGTTCATACTGACATGGAGCGTGGCAGACCTGTGGAAATGGTAGGAGAATAATGATGATTATTTACGTCAGTATGATATAAATTCATGATCCTGCTTGGCTATGCATGGTCAAAACTGTGTGAACCGCTTAAACTGTCATCAGAAGTGCAATCTGGGGAGCACAAAAATGTGATGCTGACATAAAAATCCTCTCCTAACATTTTGGTGAGAGTTTCCACTTACGTCCCCTCTTTTTCCAGAACCGGAGCTGGGCACAGAAGGTAGAAATCTTTCACCACCAAAGGCCTTTTCACTGAGAAGTTAAAATCAGCGTGAGTGTTTGTATCATCTCATGTTGTAATGCTATGAATTGCGCACAATGAGATTAAAGAAAATAATAAATAAATGAAAGAGATACAAAGCGAAAATCTGTTTTGACTTTTCACTCTCAGACCTGAAACCTTAGGAGATTCAAGCCTGAAAATATTCTTTTTGTCATTAAATTCCTGGACTTCCTCTCCTTGTGGAAAAAGAAGCAAATGAGGGAGGGTTTGTGGTTTATTTACCCTGTCTGACTGAGTGTCTAGTGTGTGCAATGACATTGCTCTTCGCTGATGAGATCCACATTCCCCTTTCTCGACATCTGAGAAGCGTTGAGTGTTAAACCAGCCGGCTCGGAGCTGGGGAAGATGGCGCTGACGTTTTTTGGGGGGGACGGGAATTTAAATCATTGTGAGCCGCAACGAACTGCTCGGCCCGACCCATCCCCATCTGTGTCGGCCAAAACAAACTTGGCAGGATGATTTAAAAGGGTGCAGGGGAAAAAAAAGAAAACTGCTGCTTTTCTATTCTGTCTATTAATAGTTGGATGGATTTTATGCAGTGTTTGGATTCACACACCTACAGTCCTGAAGTCTCCTGTCGACCCCCTGACAATATGGTGTGGGATGGATGACTGATGAAGACATGAGCTTTCTAGGCTTTTATTGACATTTCAGTGATTTGGCTGAGATGGGATATGAAGTGCGTTGCAACACAGACATTGGCAACTTCTTCAAAACTGTATGAATATGAGTTTTAAATTATTTTGCTACAACATCTGTTTAGTTGTTGCATGCATCAGACACAAAGCAATACCAAGCAGTCATCTGAAGTCTGGGACAAACCTGCACTTTTTGCTCTGTTTTGGTCTCCACCCTCTTCCTGCAACAGTATCTGGATCTTAAGCTACCAAATGCTTTTTATTCATCTGATAGCTTTGCCTCAAGTCACTTACAATGTAATAAAATGTTCCACAGACCAGAGAGGAAGTGAAATCTGTAAATCTAAAAAGGGCTCCCACAGACTGAGACCTAGAGAGCTTGTACTCACTGAGTGTAACTGTGTCATTGATGCGGAAGCTGCAGAGGACTTTCTGAACATCCCGGGCATGGAGGAAACCATTTCCCTTCACTACGACCTGGAAAGATTCTGAAGTGGGATTAAATGGACCATTTATATATATATATTTTCCACACAATAGGCTGTGCAATGAAGAGGATATTTTTGGAGAAGCTCAGGTCTTCAAAACAAAAAGGTTTGTCTATATGATATCTTTTAGCATGCTCCAAAACACTATGGCGCTAAATAAAACAAACTATACAGACCATATTGTAGATGTTTGTGTATACAATGCAGTGTTTGTGCCTCTTTACCTCCTTCACAGATGCTGGAGGGCTCCACAGCCAAGATCTCAATGCAGGATCTTTTCAGGATCTGAGAGACGTAATAATAATGATGAGAATTATAATAACAACAATAATATAATTAGCTACAGCAGATTAAATTGTCCTTCAGTATGCTTCTGTGTTTAATTATTGCCGTTTTTGAGTGTTTATTACTGAATCAATGACTCCTTGTAGCGCCTCAAATCCGTCATTGACAGGGAAGACGTGGTCCTTACTGTCTGCTATCGTCGAAAGCTGTCGAGAGATGTGACCCATTGATTTTACACCTCCTGGCATTGGGATGAAGTCACTCCTCTAGTTATGTGACAGGCGATGCTGATTTACCTGAGTTTCGTTGAAGTCTTTCACTCCCACGCAGTACACAGTGGCTCCCAGCTGGCGCGCTCTGCTGGCCTGATTTAAGACGAGACAGAAAGCAAAAAATAAACAACAAAAAAAACACACAGAATGAACTGCGGTACAATGACGAACGCTCCCTAAATCATATTGGCGTTCCTGCTGATGTTTTGCCACCGACGGCCGCTGCACAAACATCTGGAGTGACATCAGTGAGGGAGGTGTGGCCTTCTCCACATGAACAGCAACACCCTCCTGCAGTGTTTCATTCAGTGTGGGTTTGCACTTGCACTTCACCAACTTTTTGTATCATGTTAAGTAACATAGTGGCACTCATTATAGCACTTTGTGAGACTGACTGAAGTGTGTCATGTCACCTCTCTTTGAGCCAGGTCAAACTGATTCTCCCTCAGTTCGCCGTCCGTCAGGGCGATGATGACGCTGGCGGTCCGGTAACCTGAAAAAGCCAGACAGATCGGGAAAAATATTTCTGGTCACAGTGAGGACATGAAATCATTCCCATGCAGTGACACTCATTTATATAATAAAGCAATTTTCAAAAAAAGAAAAGAAAAATAGAAATCATCTTGTGCCGTCTGGAAAAAAAAAGAAAGTAAAGAAAACAGTTTTATTCGGTGATGGCAAGGGCAGCTGGGTTTCTGTCGCAATTTCTCTGCGATGACTCTTCCATGTGTTAGGATTGATCTCTGATGAATGGGTAATGACTCGGCGAGAGGAGGGTGTGATGAGGTGTTAAAAGGAAAAATAGTTCCCCTCACCATCTCCAGTGCCGTAGTATATTTGCTCGCTGGCCTACGGGAGAAATTTTGAGGCGTCAGAGGCAATAAACGTAAACGAGGCGTGTTTAAAATAAGTTTTGACGCCATACTCTGGCTGAGCCTCTTGCAGCGACTTACTCTCTGAAACCCTCGGTCCATGTAAGTGTCTCCACCCGGCTGCACCATCCTGAGCTCCTCCAGACCAGCGCGAATCCTCTCTCTGACCACCCAGATTAATAGAGATGGATAAACATTAAAATGGAGAGAGGATAAAAGTACGAGTTTCAAGCGTTTGTGGGAGGCTATGGGCGACCGCACCTGTCCTCTGTTAGAGCCATGAGGGTCCGTCCATCTGTTGAAAACACGATGAAGGACATCCGCAGCTGAGGACTGTAAAAAAGAAAAATAGCAGAAAATGTGGCCGTCATGTGTTTCATCCTTTGTTTTTCTTATTCTTTGACTGATTAAAGCTGATGTCTCTGTGTGGGCCAACCTGATAAACTTGTGAGCCAAGTGGTCAACAAAGTAATATATTTCATTCCAGTAATGTTGCACGCTGCCAGACCTGAGAGGAAAAACAGACTGTGTTATTGTTCAGTGAGAACAATTTCATGGCACTTTTTAAGATGGTGGAATGTCGATTATTAACCTTTCACGCAGTCTGTGTTGCACACATTCGGGCAAACCTAACTCATTCATAAAAAGTTGTAAGAAGACCTCTTAAATCATAGAATGTTTGAGATTGTGTCTGACCCAATCAAGGATTGTATTATTCTTGCAATGCATTCTTCTATGCAATTTAGGCATGTCAGACAAAAAGCCTTTAGTTATATCCTTGTCATTGTCATTGATCGGCCTAAACATCAGATAAAATACAAAGCTGCTGAGCTAACCACCATCGAAGAAAAGGAAAGAGTTGAAACGTCCAAATCTGAGACGCTGGAATTAGTCGAAAAATGATTGGTGATGATAATTCTTTTTGAATTGTCCTGAAGCCAGAGAGACTCACAACATGCAGGTTTTCAGATGTCTTCAGATGTCCAATGTATAAAACTGTGTTTTTTAACCATTTTCAGTATTGTTGTTGCATGTTGTTTGCAGTATGTAATCTATGATTCATCACAGGCAAAGTTCACTGGAGAGTTTCTCCATCACAGTCTCAATGCGTAATATTTTCACTTTTAGTGCGTGTGGCTTAAACGAGAAACAAAAGTTGCCACGTCATTTTCCCGGATGAGCCTTGCTCCGTGTCGGCTCCTGATTTTGAAAACAGGTGCCGCCTCAACTAAACAAAGGGAAGGAGGTCGCAGCTCTGAGTGCAAAAGTCACTAATTAAACACCATCAAGAGGCAAAATATGCAGAAACCTCCTGCAACCTCCTCGCACGCTGCCTCGCTTCTTCCCCTCAGTCCCGTATGTTTTCATTTATCCTGTGATGTGAGTCCCAGCGCTCAGGCAGCCAAAGACTGCAGCCCGATCTTTGGAACATCTGGCTCTCATGGAGACTGGGTTCTGCACACTGAAGCGGAGGCAGAGCTCAAACTGGGACGGCATTGGGAGCGTCTGCCGATGAAATGTGGGCCCGGTCTGACAAGTGGTGCCCCTGAAGGGCCTTTTATCACTGCTGTGAATGCACAAGCACTTAAGACATGGCTCATCACCATGTAAACACACCTTCTGTTAATTCTTTCTACTGCTGTGTTTACTACGAGCTGGCATGCAGAGCAACAACATACGACTTGACGTGGCCTGTTTGAGCTTACCTTCATGACAGTTTAATGGACAGTGTAATTTAACCCTTATGGCTGCTCTCACAGGGCCGTGGAGCCTCGATAAACCCGCTCCTCTCTTTTGGCAACAATAACCACTGCAGTGTTGTAAATAGAGCTGAAAGGAAGTAAATACTGATACAAAAAAAAACAACTCTCATTTGATTTCAACCAAAGGACCAGCTTTCCTCCAAAGGGCCAGTTTGTCCGTTGTGAAGCTTTGCTACTTTTCTCAGTTCTGCATCACCGCAAACTGAATATCTTTGGGTTTTATGGAGCAAAGGCAGAGATTTAAACACGTCACCCGTCACCCTAGAAAACTGCGATGGGCAATTTGTCATTTTATAGACCAAACCGCAAATACATTTGCAGATTAATCCGTAATGAAAGTCATATGTCGCAGCGCAAGCTTGTTTCGGTGCATTGTAATTGCAGTGCTGTTGGTTGGTTTACTTCTCAGTTTCAGCAACTGGAAAATGATGGAGCTGTAAAACGTTGTGGCAGATGCACATCGCACACTGCGCCACATAAACATCTCAGCACATCTGAGGTCTGCATGGTTTTGATTTCGCCTTCTGCACAGCTCTCTGGTGTGTAACAGGTCATATAACAAAATGTGCATAAATATCCACAAGGAGCAGCACTGACAAAGCTTGTCTTTCCTATTTTTCGAGGATTTTAGATTTGCAGATGAAGACAAGCGCTTTTGTTTCGGCAGATTAAAAGCTGCTGGTTGTCATACAGTAGCACGTCTGTCATGCAAGTGGCAGCCCATTAATGCCTGAACACATCATCGTTAGTGTTTGCACCTGTGTCTTCAAAGCCATCTCACATGAGTCATGCACCAAAGCATATTAGGGTTTGCTCCTGCAGCGCTTAAAAAACCGCACTCACTTGTCCAAAACAAAGTAAAGGTCAAATCCTCCGTAGCAGGATGATCCGGCCTCCCTCCTGTCATGGATCTGGCCTGCGCTGCCGGCCACCAGGACCACCACCAGTATGCCCAGTTCCACACTGAGCAGGACCTGCCTGCACCAGCACTGGGACATCACCCCGAGTTTGAGAGAAAGCAGCAGATCGAGTAGAAGAAAGACAAACATCAATAAGTGTCCAGCTGGGAGACTTGGGTCCGCTTTATCCCCCTCTCACAGCACGCAGATGCAGGCAGCCATGCTGTGCAGAGCGATCTCCAAGGTATTAAAACTCCTCTCTCAGGATCACAGTCCCATCTCCTCAGCTGCAGATGTGTGCTGCCAGAGGAGGAGTGAAGCTGGTGGGACCGAGTCTTCCTCTCCCCCCTCTCTCTCTCCCCAAACCAAACTGCTTTAACACACAGTGCCATGAGATCACATCGAGGAAACAATAAAAGAGTCTTAAGGGAGATTTACTGTGTTGTTTGAGTGACGCTACGGCTTTTATCAGACAATTGTTCTTCCAGATACTTTTATTTAATTTCTCCTTCCACTTTTCCTCCAGGTTTGCTCCATTCCACAGCCTATCCATCAGTGCCACTTAGTGGTAAACACGTGCACCGTGCATTTCAGTGTCCTGAGGCATTACATGGCTTTCTGACTCTGAAACTATGAGCTAAGAACTAAGAATTTGTCCAACGCTGAGATCAATTCACAAAAGTGGACAGACGTAGAGACAAGCAGAAATGTAAGAGTTGTGTGCAAATTTGGAATAATTTGTGGCACAAATAAGCTCACCATTTATTTTTACTGTCTGACTTTTCCTGAGCCAGGTAGGGTCACCTGGTGTGTAGGTGGTTAGTATCCTTACCTTAATGTACAACAAGAAGGTCCTGGGTTCGAGTCCCACAAGGAACAAGGGCCTTTCTGTGTGGAGTTTACATTCCAGTTTTCTCCCAGTCTAAAAACATACATGTTTAGGTCAATTGGAGGCTCTAGGTATGTGAGAGTGAACGGTGTCTGTGTGTGTCTGTGGCCTGATGACCTGTCTGTGGTCTATACCCTGCCTTCGACCCCTATGACACCATTAACATGCAGATAATGGATGGCTGAACCAGTACAATTGAACTGTGCCCCAAAATAGCATCACTGAAATGATTCAAGCAGTGTGGACACAAACAGTAAAATTAGGTTCAAACAAAAATATGTTGCATGTACAAAATTCTTCCAAAAGCCAAAGCCAAAGCCAACAACAGATAATGTATAGATACATATTTCTTAACTGTCTGATTTCATCTCTGTTTCTGTAAAGATTAAGTCGGTTGATAATGAGTTGTCAGGATAGCCAGCAAAAGGTCTCTCTTTACTTCATTTTGTGTGTGCATGTGTGTGGTTCCCCACCTGTCCACCAGGTGTCCTTCTGTCCACACCTGCAGTTCAGCCCTGACCGCCCCCCTTCCCTCCCCCTCCCCCCGCCCTCTCCCCCTCCCTCTCTCCTTACAGCTGCTCCACATCTCCCACCAGCGTCTCTCTCCAGGAGACGTTTGACCAGATTCTAGTTTGGTGCTGCCAAGCGGCTGCACTGTTCACCGTTTCCTGTTTAGACTGAGAGAACGGTCGTGTGTCAACATCGCTCGCTCACACTGACACGTCCGTTTACTGTAAGTCTGCACAGGCCACAGCCAAGATCAGGCTGGGTGCTGACAGTAGAGGCCACTCGTACTCTCTATCAGTTAGAAACACTAATGGAGGAGATCTCTATCTTGACTCTGACCTTCCAATATGACGCTACAGCCAGTCGACTGTTTATATCACGAGAAATGGATGGGAAAGGACCTTCTAAAGCATTCAGGCTTTTGCATGGATTAAACTTGGAATAACATTGCTTAAATTAATGTGTGTTCAAGGGGCTGGGTTGTTTGTTTAGTAGCTTTTGTGCAGAGCCAGACCAGCAGTTTTCAGCCTTCTGGTGTGACATTCATCCTAAAATTATAGTTCAGTTAGAAATCCAGACACTATTGATCTTTTTTTGAACATGAAAGCCATTGATGTCACAGTACGGGACAGTATTCTGCTTTCCATATCTGGAATATGTATTTTTCCAAAACAATCAAATTGTTTAAAGGACATGTAGAACAGTTAAATGGAATATTTATCCTTGATCTCAGGTGCTGACATTCAATAGAAGTTATGATTGCTAGTTTAATCAGAAATGCCTCGAATGCAAATATTAAATTCCCATTTAAAACCTTTACTTTGAGGTGTCGATTCACAGATCTGGCCACATGTGTGATACAGCTGTGGAGCATGTACATGTTCTCGTTTATTATGTTGTATGTAAACTGCTAGCTTACAGCGGTGTGTATTTGCATTCCTCAACAGAGGCCGGTACATGCAAACTCTTTCAGACATGGGGTTGTTATGGTTCGCATCTCCAAACTGCTATTGAATCACTTTCTGCATCTGTTCAGATTTACCCACTTTTAGCTGCATTTCAAAATTCTAAAGGTAAAGATGTGAGGTTTTTGGACCTGCTGTACATCTTTGACTGGAAGCAGTTATTATTATCAGATCGCTGTGGGTATCGTACCTCTGTTATAAAGCACAGTGTCTAACAGGCCACCTTGGATGCTGCACCAGACTCTGGAAGACAAATGCTTTGCTCATCGTGTCTTTTTTTTCCGTTTCAGACACATCACCATTGCACACCTGAACACCGCACAGCAGCTGGAAACAGGGAGGCGTCACCAGACAAAACCACAATGATGCATTTTCATGTTGAGGTCTAATAATAAATGGCACCCATGGGAGCAGCTGAGGACAAAAAATGCATCACATCGAGCAAGTCTTCTTCAGTCCCTCAGCTCCTGCACTATCAAGTCACAGCACGGCAGATGTGTGTGTGTGTGTGTGTGTGTGTGTGTGTGTGTGTGTGTGTGCTTGAGAACCCTAGTGTATTTGATCCTCAAAAGTAAATTCAACTCACTTTTAACCTTGACATTTTACGAGGTCTGACATTAACCACAAGACCCACGTGTATGCAAGTGATCTCTCTCTCTCTCTCTCTCTCTCTCTCTCTCTCTCTCTCTCTCTCTGTATGTGTGCGTGTGCGTGTGCGTGCGCTGCTCTCGCCGCTGTGCTGGGTGTCAGTGGGATCGCTGCAGCAGAATGGAGTCGCCAGAAAACAGCAGCGTGTTGGACTGAATCTCAGCGCAACTTTTCCCTCCTCTCCTCCTCACCTCCTCTCCTCTCCTCCTCTCCTCTCCTCTCCTCTCCTCCGCCCGCATCACCAGCAGCTTCACTGCTGCCAGATATCTGATCTGTGAGGTGATGGATGTCGCTGCCGCATTTTGCCTCCTGCTGTGCGCCTGTCTGCGCGTTTCTCCGGCGGCTGACTGGGAGTTTGCAGACCCTACTTTAACCTACCTCGATGATGCAATCGACTACAAGGATCCCTGTAAAGCTGGTATGTTTATTTCCCCCACGTCTGGTTTTCTTATACTTAATCTAGAGTTTGACGTTGGACCAAGGGACATTGGCTCTAATCACCGTAATGACCCTTAATGATGGCAATTGCAGAATAAATCAGCTAATAAATGGCTAATGATCTATATGTGGTCATATTGACGCCAATTGAAACAGCAGTTAGGTCACTGTTAATGCTGTGTCCTGGTATAAGCCTTTAATAGAAAGCAAGAGTACTGAGATGTTTTATTGATGTAAAAGTATTGAGACTGCGCTCTATAAATAGTTACATGTATTCATGACATATACATAGATTACTATAATAGCTAGCAACAAAGAGCTGACCATGTTATTTTAAGGAATATTATGTTATATGTCAACGCAAATCTATGGGTAGTCCATAATTGCGCTGAATTAAAGTGCTTGAGTGAATCGATTGAAGGCATTACACACTCAGGTTTTAGTTAAATATCACTCATGAGTGACTTTGTTTGCTTTTTAGCATAGGAAAATTTGTGATTTCATCTTTCGGCAAAGCTGCACAATCACCTGCAAACCCTGTCAGTGTTTTCTAGGAAACGGTGGTAATCAATAACAGTGATTAGATCAGATCAATAGAGTGGTAACTTGATGTATTGCAGGCAATCATATCTGTCATATAGTATCACTGAAGGAGAATCATTTGCTCTTTTTTTCCATGTGCAGTTTGATCTTGGTTCAGAGGTACAGTTAAACTGAGATATGGTAGTGATGGCTGGATTTTACATTCATGCTTTTAAGACAGTGATGGGGATAGAGGTAGCGCCACATGACAGCTATAGTAAATAGCATATAAAACCTCAGCATTAAGAACTACAAAAATGAAGTAGTACTTGCGGGAAATTGTGTCCTGTCAAAATAAGAGCGCTCATGAGGCTTATTTAATCAGGTTGTCATGTCAGATGAAATGTCAAATTCTAATTTTTTCTTATGAGATTTTAGCTGTCAATCATATCAACAAGTAGACTGTTTGGTCTTGAAAGAAAGTTAATCTGGTCTGACAACAGAGATGAAGATACCGTCAGGATGCCGATGACATTTTTTGTCATCCTTCTATCTTAACACAGAGTGATGACACAAGCGTCTGCTGGTGCCTGTCTGCAGATCACATAGGAAAAAAGCAGGGAATACACACTTCATTCTCACAACACACACGTTGTATTGAGCGTATCTCACCCATCCAAACATGCATGTTTTTTTTTGGACTGAGTACCTGGAGAAAACAAACACACCCCATACAGAAAGGCCCTCGATCCAACCAGGCTTTGAAACAGAACCTTCTTGTTTAGAGTCCTACATTACTGTTCACCAACCCACTGTGTCACTGTACTGTAATGTAAGTGTAAAATTCCAGCTTCCAGCTGCCAGAGCCTCTCTGATTTGTGTTGACGAACACTGTTTACAGCAGTTTTTTTTTTTTCCCCTGTCATCGAACATGCCAAACAATTACTCTGGTTACCAGGGGGGGCCTCCAGCTGGTTGGATTCCCTTTTTTCACTTGTGACTTCTGAAACTTCCAAAACACACCGCTCTTCTCCTCTGAGGCAGTTGCCTGGAGACTAGAGGTCAGTGAGGCCGTGCCAGCGCCGTCCTCGGCTGGACGCCGGTGAAATCCCTCTGGCTTCAGGGCATGGGGTGCACGCCGCAGGGGTGACAGTCATTTACAGCCACCCTTTGCATGAGTGAATTCACTTCAAAGGCCGACACAGGGCCCGCTACGTCTTTTCATTTGGACTTTCAAAGGTTGTTACATCACACGGCTAAATGAGCTGTTCTGCCTGACTGGTTGATTTAAACACGAGGTATGGTCATAATAATGGAAACAAAATGTTAATCCCACCGAAAGGGGAGCCGTGGACCAAATCTGTATGTGTGTGTGTGAGTGTGTGATGTCACCCAAAATTTTGGTGTTTTGGAGCCTGGATTGAGATTTAGCAGCAACAGCTGGTGAACAATCATTCAGTTTCAAGACAGGAGTCAAAGGTTTTTTTCCCCCTGTCAGTTTGTTGGAGCCGATAACACAACTTTGGTCCAGGTATCGCAGCCACAGACATTAATTCTTTGCTGTTGGCACGTTTGATTTCTCATGATTGATGATGATTACAGTTCAGTTCCTTCCGATATTCGGTTCTGAGCCTGATTAAAGGAACTGTCATGCACTTTTACTGCTGCCCACTCACAGTTTTTGAACTTCTCTACTGACTGCGACTTTACTTCCACACAGTGGATCCTAATACTGCATAACACCATATGATTACACTTGCCCACATTGTAAGAATACATAGTCACATTGAATGAATACAAACACCATAGATAGACAAAACATCAAATGACAGCATTGTTATTGAAGTAATGCGATCAGCTGCTTAATTTCCTATTGTCTTCAATTACTCACATGTTTCTGTTAGCAGAACCATTGTTGTATTAGTATTTTTCCTGAAAAGGTGTCTAAAACACTATTTGACACTCATATGTAGTGATGAAGGAGACTAAATGCTTCTTGTAGACATACCTATGCTGTAACATACTCAAGCTCTGTGCCTATAAGGTAAATAAAAGTGCAGAATTCAGGCCCAGTTTATAGCTTTATTTTTAACACATGCTCATCTTTGGGAGTGCGTTAATGGTGTGTGTGTGTGTGTGTTTATCTATCTGTCCCCAGCTGCCTTTCTGGGGGACATCGCCCTCGATGAAGATGACCTCCGCATGTTCAAAGATGTTCACAGCGGCGCTAGCCCACAACTCGCTGTCCAGACAAACCAGACCGCCTCAGGTATCACCAGGAGTCACTTTAAGTCATCTTAAATCTGACTTTCATGAAGATTAACGCGCAGCTCCTCTGCTCCCTGCCACAAGTGAACGTCTCCGTCGTCTCCGATGAGAGCGCGAGGAGCAGGAGAGCCGCAGACAGACGCAGCCTCCATCGGCGCAGGAGGGCAGCCACCTCCAGACCGGAGCGAGTGTGGCCGGATGGCATCATTCCATACGTGATCAGTGGGAATTTCACTGGTGAGTTCTGAATGAAAACAGCAGCTTTTCCTAATCTGTTTTTTTTTTTTTTTGGTTTTTGTGCGTGGGAGTTGTGCTCCAGTGCGCTCTCTCCGTGCCATGTGCGGTTTTGACATACTGAAGCCGGCAAACTTTAATTCCTTTCAGCCAGCCAGCGAGCCATTTTCCGTCAGGCGATGCGTCACTGGGAGAAACACACATGCGTGACGTTCACTGAGAGGACGACTGAAGAAAGCTACATTGTCTTCACCTACAGACCCTGTGGGTGAGTGGGGTGTCCTCGCCCTCGTTTTAAAGACCGTCGTTTGCGGATTGCTCACAGATAACCCTTCAAGCTATCGCGACACAGATGTACGATACAAAGCGAGTTTGTTCTCTCTTTCTTTACACTACAGGGGTTCTGTTTATTTCATCCCACTTTCCACTTCAAGCTTGAGCGATTCATCACAGCAAACCAAAAAGTCCCAAGCAGAGACTTTATATCCATCTCTTCTCCATAAAACTCTGTCGTACCCACAGTATCATCTAATTCTGTTTTTTTTTCCCCTTTTTATCCCCTTTTAGCTCATTGTTTTGGATATGTGCCCCAGAGCCTTATTGTTGTGGTTACTTTAAATTAAAATGAGATATTCCTCTATTTGTCCAGTGCCTGGGAAATTTCCACTGCTGCAGTAGAAAGTGGACAGCTGAAAGCACACCAGTGATCGATATCAGTGAATATCGAGCACATGTTCACTGAGTGGAAAAATATAGTAAAAAGTAACAATCGTCCATGAAATTAAGTTTAAATTAGACCAAGGATGCTGTCAGTTCAGGGTGTGTGTGTGTGTGTGTGTGTATGTGAAAGTGAATGTGCGGGGTCTACAGTATAGAGCATATATAGTATAGCAGCTGCAGGAAGGAAAGGCTCCTGCTTCCATCTCCAAGGTCTCCAACAAGCAAAAGCAGATATTACACTCAAGCTTAACTCTCAAACACACTCCATATATAATAACTAGTGTCAGACTGTATTGGTATGGTTTGTAGTTGATGCAGGATGTGAAACCTGACCAGTGTTGACCCCCCTCCTACCCTGCAGGTGCTGCTCCTACGTGGGGAGGAGAGGTGGCGGCCCCCAGGCCATCTCCATTGGAAAGAACTGTGACAAGTTTGGCATCGTGGTCCACGAGCTGGGACACGTGATCGGCTTCTGGCACGAGCACACACGCCCGGACCGTGACGAGCATGTGAGCATCGTCAGAGACAACATCCAACCAGGTACTGCTCATGTCCAACTCGTGTTTTGCTGTGCCGCAGATACTCCTCCTTGCGTCTAGTCCACTGACAGTCTGTGTGTGACCAGGACAGGAGTATAACTTCCTGAAGATGGAGCCAGGCGAGGTGGACTCGCTTGGGGAGGTCTACGACTTCGGCAGCATCATGCATTACGCGAGGAATACGTTTTCCAGGTCAGCATGTCCCAAAGTCGGTTCTCTGTGTTTAATGGACTGCGAGGCTTTCAGCACCTCTCCTCTCTCAGTGAAAGATTCCCGAGCGTGCGCACCTCACCCTGGTTGACATTAACAGGCTGACATTAAACAGCTCCACTGGGGAGGCTATTGGGCAAATGCCCTGCTTCACAGGCTAATTGAGGAGCGTTTGGTGATTCACTGTGTCCAACAGGTCTGTATATTTGAGTTGGCAACATGCAGCGCGCCGGCCTGCTTCTGCATTCAGCCTGGGTTAGTGAATTACCTCCTGTGAATTTCTGAAATGTAAAATGACCACAATATTAGACGTGAGGGACAGTCTTTATCAGAGCAGTCACATGAGAAAATCCCTCCACCTGCTGCTAATATAATGATGTATTACCAGCTGAGCTCTGACCTGCTGTTTGTCCCTTTATTCAGCTCTGCTGAACAAATAAACCCCATAGGAAACCTCAGGGGATTTGATCTTTTATTGTCACAGAAATGGTTTCACACTAGTCTCCTTTTCATTTCTGTCTCGTGCATGTTGTTGCCCCGTTGCTTTTCTCTGTGCTTCTGTGCTCTTTTTTTTTTCTTTTACCTCCATCAACGCTTTGCTGGTCTGGGTCATGGAGGCAAGCCAAGCTAAATAAAGGCCTGGCAGTTCAGGCTTTGTTGAACAATTTGGGCTGGAGTGGCCTTTTTCTCTGGCATTCAGGAGCGGGCTCCACTGAGCCGGCTGGCACCGACCAAAGGCCCCATTCAGAGCTCTCTGTTTGCACATGCCTGTCATTCATGGGTGCATCACCATGGGAACTGTGCAAGAATGAGCTCCTAACCCAGCGAGAGATTATCAGAATCAATAAAGTATCAAGGTGTTGGATCGAGGCAAAAATAACCTGCTCTCTAATCTCCGTCTGTGATGTTTTGAGACCCACACTTTCCTGCACATCAGCGCAGACAGAAAGTGGTTTTCCTCATCTTGTGCAGTCATTGATTTTTGAACTTCGATCTCCTCCTCTCACACGAAATTACCTGCTCATTTTGGGAAACAGAGGCATCTTCCTGGACACCATCTTACCCCGATATGACGTCAATGGGGTCCGGCCACCGATTGGACAGAGGACCAGACTTAGCAAAGGGGACATCGCACAAGCCCGGAAACTCTATAAATGTGCAAGTAAGAAGCATTGTATGTGTAAGGAATTCAGTATCACTGTTAGAGTGAAAAATAGAGTGAAAAATTAAGACCTCCTGTGTGCCTCACACAAGGCCTTTAATGTAATTGCTGTAGTCAGTCGTATTGGAACCATGTGTCTGTCGTTAAAGAGTGTGGAGACAGCCTGCAGGAAAGTACTGGAAACTTCTCCTCTCCTGGCTTCCCAAACGGCTATTCTGCGTACGCTCACTGCGTCTGGAGGATTTCTGTCACTCCCGGAGAGAAGGTGAAGTATGAAGTGCAAAGCAATACCCAATAAGCTCTTCTCATAGGATAATTAATGAACTGTTCCATATTTGATGGTTAAAATGTGACATCTAAGCAATCAGTCCACCAGTTCACCATCAGTCCAAGCAATCAGTTGTGATTTCAGTGATATCATGCATAGTTTTCTATTAAACAACAGCACTTATCATTTACATGTTTCACATGTCTTCCCATTTATTTTGAAATCTCTGACGTCAAACCAATGGTAAATCTAGATCTTTCTTGTGCACCACACTGCCTCCCTTCTGCATCTTCTATCCTTCAGATCGTTCTCAATTTTACGTCCATGGATCTCTTCAGGAGTCACCTGTGTTGGTATGACCATGTTGAGGTCCGGGACGGCTTCTGGAGAAAAGCTCCGCTGAAAGGTCTCTCGCTTCATTCAGTAACACATGCTCAATTTTATTACCTGCACTGCATGCGCAGCGTGGAGTAGGTCCGCAGTGTACTTCATTTTGTTAATGTGTTTTTTATGGGGCAGGTCGTTATTGTGGAGACTCTCTTCCTGATCCAATCATCTCCACGGACAGTCAGCTGTGGATTGAATTCAGAAGCAGCAGCAGCTGGGTTGGCAAAGGCTTCTCAGCAGTTTATGAAGGTACTTCTGTTGAGTGTGAAGGATATGGTGACACCTAGTGGTGAGGTTGCAGACTACCGTCAACGGACTGAACAAGTCCTCAGTCCTCGGCTTCCACACACAAGTAGGAAAAAAAACAAACAAATAATGGGGATATTTTACTTGGCATAAGCAAAATTACAGGCTGCTATAATTTTCAGGTAATTTTCTTTTCTCGAAATAGCCATATTTAGCTCGGAAAATTGTCTGAGTGGCCACAATATTTCATTCTACTGTAACAAACACACACCAGTTCTTGTTTTCAGCTGATTATACAACTACAAATGAATTGCAAACGCTGCACTTATTTTCTCCCACTGGATAAATCCTACACACTGGACCCCTTAATACCGTACATATGTGACATTCACCGTTGCAGCAGGTTTTCTATTTCTTTCCACTGCGTAATGTAAACAACTCAAGGCAGAATCTCACTTCCCACCTCCTGTGCAGCCATCTGTGGAGGAGAGGTGAAGCGGGACAGTGGCCAGATCCAATCCCCCAATTATCCCGACGACTACCAGTCCAACAAAGTGTGTGTGTGGAAAATCACGGTCGCGGAGGGTTTTGATGTTGGCCTCTCCTTCCAGTCGTTTGAGGTAAAATCGCTTGCATTCTTCGATGAATAAAAAAACATCTAATTGTGACTTTCATTAAGCCTGTTTCACTATGAAACTTGGAAACTTAACAGCCCTCGCTATCATGTGCCATTATGCCTCGTCTATGCCCAATTCTGGCCGCAGATTGAGAGACATGACAGCTGTGCCTATGACTACGTGGAGGTGAGAGATGGCATCTCGGAGAGCAGCCCGCTGATCGGACGTTTCTGCAGCTACGACAAACCGGACGACATCAAAAGCAGCTCCAACCAGCTCTGGCTGAAGTTCGTGTCCGACGGATCGGTCAACAAAGCCGGCTTTTCTGCAAACTTTTTTAAAGGTTGATTGGCTGCAGACTACACTCAGCTCAAACTTCTTTCTTGCTCTTTTGTTTAGAACTAATTCTGCCTGTTTCTCAGAGATGGACGAGTGCTCCAGGCCGGACAGTGGTCAGTGCCAGCAGCGCTGCATGAACACGCTGGGCAGCTACAGATGTGCCTGTGATCCTGGGTTTGAGCTGGCAGCAGACAAACGCAGCTGTGAAGGTGAGAGTTTAGAGCACTAACACACAAAGCCTACACTACAAAGCCTACATTTACTGTGCATGGACAGCGATATTCTGACCAGACACATGGAGCATTCCAGTCTTATTTGCACTATGCAGACATTTAAACTCCTCTAGGTTGGATGTGAGACAAGATGGAAGTCACACTTTTGGGAAAAGGGTGGAATGAAGGCAGTCCTTTGAAGTGTGATCTGAATATAATGACTCTATGAATGGCTTAGCTAGTCAGATGCAATCTGCCATCAGTAGCGGAACGTAATAAAGTACATTTCATTACTGCCTACATATATCTTTTTTTTTATACTTAAGCCATCTATTCCTGGCCAAAGATGTTAGTCTTCTTTCATGCAGTATATATATCAGACTTTGAAATGCCAGTTTAAAAAGCTACACCAAGATTTCCGAACCAATCATCTACCACTAAAACAATATGTCTATGAATCTGTGTGCTCTGGGTCTTGACGTATGAGAAGTATGAACTTTGTCCACATAATCCGTCTGATTTGAGCTTGCCTGATCCTCTCTCTTTCACCACAAGTGGGCAGCGCACGCATGCTGCATCCTCTTTTTGACCATTGACAGTCTTTACCACATTTACTTTAACAGCACTAAGACATTTCTCTCTAAGATGACGTTTCTGCTTGGTTTCACTTTATTAATTTGCATATTTTTGTGATGAACAGCCTGTAAAGCTCGGTATAAGTCAGTATTTACTCGTTCAAATTTCTTACAAAGGATTATGTGATTAATGTACACACACACACACACACACACATACACACACACACCACTTCTAACACTAAAGTCAGTTCTGTCTTCCACTAGCAGCTGCCTGTGGTGGGTTCATTACCAAGCTGAATGGCTCCCTCACCACCCCCGGATGGCCCAAAGAATACCCCCCAAACAAGAACTGCGTGTGGCAGCTTGTGGCGCCCATCCAGTATCGCATCACTCTGGTGTTCGACCTGTTTGAGACCGAAGGGAACGATGTGAGTTAATGGACGTGATGTTCTGTCCCCGATCAGGCGATCCTTTAAAATTCATGACAGTCTCCCAGGCCATTTCTCCGTCCTTTGTAGCAAATAAAGTTTTCTAGTGTTCGCCACCAGGTGTGTAAATACGATTACGTGGAGGTGCGCAGTGGGTTGACGTCAGACTCGAAGCTCCATGGGAAGTTCTGCGGAGCGGAGAAACCCGAAGTCATCACGTCCCTACAAAACAACATGAGGATCGAGTTCAAGTCTGACAACACTGTCTCCAAAAAGGGCTTCAAGGCTCACTTCTTCTCTGGTAAGTTGCGTGGAGCGATGTAGGTAGGGAGTTTGAAGGAGGGAAGGAAGGAAGTGAGGCTGTATTGCATTGTATTGCATAGAGAAAAAACATCATCCCGGTCCAAGTCCAATCATACAATACAATGATAAGGATAGACAAAAACTATGATTAATCAGTACAGTATAGACTGCAATAGAATTAACATTTTGTCTGCTCTGACTTCAGTGTCATTCATCAGTGCGTTTTGCATACTCTATGCAGCCAGTTCTAACATATTAATGTGTTGGTAAGAGGAATTTTGAAGCAATCCTGCAAGTCCTGTTCTTTTGACAGATGTAGATGAGTGCTCTAAGGAAAATGGAGGCTGCCAACATGAGTGTGTCAACACCTTTGGAAGCTACAGCTGTCAGTGCCGCAGTGGATTCATGCTGCATGATAACAAGCACGACTGCAAAGAAGGTACAGGCGTGTTAGTTCTTTTGTCCAAGCTTGTCTGAAATGTTTTCTAAGCACATCTACTAATCTACACATTTACGAAGCATGATCTACTCTATCACAACACATCTATCCAGACATACAGTACAAATATGCAAGTATATCATCTGAACTCTTTTATGTGCACGTACAAAAATATAAAGGTAATCACTTCTCAAAGGTTTTAGATCAGAGAGAAATCAAGTCAGGTCCTCTCCCCAATTAACAAAGTTGTGACTTCTAAAAGTGTGGACTGGATTAATTTAGATTTTAATGATCCCTCTCACTGCTCACTTGCTCACTTTAGAGTTCAATTGCCCCAATCTGCCAACACCAACTGGGACAATTAGAGGCAGGGTATGAGGTCATGATAACGTCCACCCACACAGTCTCTCTCCCCCCTCATGAGTTCATCCCCAGCCTCAAACTGTGTCAGTCAGGTCAGGAAGCTATGCGTGGGCAGAGATCCTTAGAGTGGGTGGCTATTACCAGAACCACTTACAGGAACTTTTCAACTAATGAAAGTGCTCCGATATGGAACATTTCCATTATTGTTTGTTTAAATACAGAATGACTTGAGCTGTTTTCATTTTCATTAACCTGTTTGTGGGAAAGTGCCCACTTGTGCAGAACAGGAAATGATTCAGACCCCATGGTGATGCAACTTAGATTATGTGGTCTGATGTATTTTGTTTGTTTTTCAGCTGGCTGTGACCATGTTGTAAACAGTGTGTCTGGCATAATTAGCAGTCCCAACTGGCCTGACAGGTATCCCAGTAAGAAGGCCTGCACCTGGTCTCTGTCCACCACCCCAGGCCATCGTATCAAACTTGTATGTTGTTTGAGTTAATGTTTTTCATATTGTTCTTTTTTTCTTTTTTTTTTAAAAAGAAAGATGTCATTTTTCACTTTTTAAATGGACTCTTAGGTTTTCAACGAGATCGATATGGAGGCTCATCTGGAGTGCGCTTACGACCACCTGGAGATTTACGATGGTCGAGACATGCGTGTCCCAAGTCTGGGACGCATCTGTGGCACCAAAAAGCCCTCTCCCGTCATCTCCAGTGGCAACAAGATGTTCCTGCGTTTCTTCTCAGACAACTCAGTGCAGAAGAGAGGCTTTGAGGCTTCGTACGGAGCAGGTGGGCAACAACGAAGTAAAGAAAGAATAGAGCAACAGAAATGTGACACCCTGGGTTTGTTTTCTGCCGGGTTTAGAAAGCTGCATTCTTTCTTCACTTTTACGAGTTCCTCCCTCTGACCCCTCTAATTTTGTGGTTGTGAATTCCCAGAATGTGGAGGAAGTCTGAAAGCCGAGGTCAAGACAAAGGATCTCTACTCTCATGCCCAGTTTGGAGATAACAACTACCCTGGCGGCTCCGATTGTCTGTGGGTGGTCACCGCTGAGAAGGGTTACGGAGTGGAGATCATCTTCCAAGTGTTTGAGATCGAGGAGGAGGCGGACTGCGGGTACGATTATGTGGAGCTGTATGATGGCGCGGATGTCAAGTCTCCAAGGCTGGGTCGATATTGTGGATCTGGGGTAAGGTTAAATATATGAGTCATGTGTTGTAAACGCTGTTTAAACAAACTAACACATTTGAAAAATGGCATTTTTTTTCTCCTCCTTTCCAGGCCCCAGAGGAGGTCTACTCAGCTGGAGATGCCATTGTTTTAAAGTTTCACTCAGATGACAGCATCAATAAAAAGGGCTTTCATGTGCGCTACACAAGCACAAAATTCCAGGACACATTACACGCAAGCAAGTGACTCTCTGAAACTACCCCCAAAGCCTAAATGGAGTTCACCCCTAACATTTGGTGGGGCACACCCATATCCAGACGAGGAGCAAAGGCATGGATTGACACCACAATCACAGACCCGCATAGTTTACACACACATCTGGTAGCAAGGGCGAAGCCATGCAGAGACACGACATCTTTAATCTTCCTCATTATATAGCTGCATAGGATGAAAGGCACAGACTAGTTTGCAGTGATTATTCCGAGTAAATTCAGCCACCGACATCATGTTATTCACTGAAGATATGAAATGTATATTTTGTGATATAGTTTGCCTTGTTTTTTTAAATCATAATATCAACTGTGTCACTTTTTTTTACCATCAGAGACTGAAGGATTGATCGCTTCTATTGATGTGATGCACTTTGATGTATATTATCACTGGACAAAAAGAACAAATATGTTGTGAAGTCTGTAGGTCTTATTATTCCATTTTGCTTTAGCTGACCTGCTTTTAACCTACTCAGATTGTATTGTATTTTTCCTTTGCAGTACATTAACACTCCCTCTCAGTACATGTGGAGGTCTTTTGTGAGTTTTTCACATTTTGGCTTATGATTGGTATTTCTGTGCACTCTGTATATTATAACACATGGCAGTGCAGTGTGATGATGGATGAACTTAGCACCATTTTCACATCAGTCAACATTAATCTCTACTGACCTCAAAGCAGCTTAATACCAACTGGAAATTTCCCTTTAGTGTGTCCAGTGATGTAAGAAGTGCACCGTGTGTGTGACCCGAACATGCCTGAACTCAAAGAGCCAACACATGCCCCTTTCCCACCGAATTTCAGTGCTGCTTCCAGGCTGTTGTTTAATTTGGAACCATAACTTTTGTCTCCTCTACCAAAGAATTGATATTGGGCCTGTAAAAAAACGATTCCAGAGTAGTACTACTTATTTGCAGAGTCACAAGTAATAATCGCTGATGCCAGTGTCTGGGGGTGGGGTTGTTGAGAAAAATGAAAACGATAAGTCTGCAATTTTGTTTTCTCGCTAAGTGAGAAAAGCTGCGAATATGAAGAAAGGGCAGCCAAAGAAGCTAAAGAAAACTTTACTGAGACCAAAAAAGGACAAAACTTTAACGGGTTAGCCAGGGAGACGTCCACGTTTTGATGTCCCGGACCAGCAACGACATAACTGACATATACAGGTTCATAATGCAAGTTCAACCAGCACTTGCGCTAGCCTGGAAGCAGTTCTGGTGCTGTTTTGATGGAAAAGGGGTAAGAGAGAAAAACATCTTTTTAAAGTGTCCATAAGGGGGAGTTGTGCTTTGTGTTTTGATCTTCCTGCCAGTGGTAAGATTATGTGTTTAACAACAATTCTTACGGTATGTGATCATATGACAAGGATGTTCTATTTATTTTTTATGTTGAAATAAGCATACTTTGAGGGGGAAAAAAAAAGTTTCATGGAATTCTTTTATTAAAATGTTACCAATATAACTCTGCGTAATAGTGGGTGACACTTTACATGCAGCAGTTGATAAGAGTCAATGCATTGACCTCAGCAAGCACAAAGAAAATGTACAAAATTATCACGATTTGTTCATTTGTTCATATGAAAGAGACCGCTCACAAGCGTCTGCAACAGAAATCTAAAGATTTCTCACAATCACTGACACCAACGACGCAAAAATAAATCACAGTAGGGTGTTAAAGTGTTGACTGCAAAAAGTGTATCATGCACGAGAAACATTATTGAACTGCATAAAATCAAAGATCAGTCAGGTTACAGCTTCACATTCGTCACTGAAATGCATCTTCTCAGAAATGAAATCTGTGGCAGTAGATCCAGTCTACAAACCTGAACAAAAAAAGTGTCATAAAAGTTCCCTGAGGAGTTTCAGACATGGCTGTCCACATTGTCTTTGGCCAACAGGTGGCAGTAACGTGCCAAGATGCACTGTAAAGGCAACAAAGGCAGGGAAGAAGATGACTGCATAAATATACATCACTTTTGTTTACATAAGAACTCCACAGGGGCTCTTTATATTCCATCTGTTTCCAATATACAAAAACAACATTATTTTGAGGACGGTGAGAGCCTTCAAACTCTGGCCTCTGATTGGCTCACTCTGATGATAACGACCATAAATCTTACCAATCATCATTTTAGATACCTACAACCAACCGGGGGCAGGTCTGTCCTTCACCACTCTGCATACCGATGCATAATCGATTGCCAATTCTGTACAATAGTAAGTATAAAAGTATTATTTTTATATTGGTTTTATTAACTTTTTAATGTTTTATTAGGTCACATTTTGACAACTTTTAAATCTTTGGCAAGAAAACTTTGAGTGGCTCATTTTCATGCACTTTATCTAGAAAGCCCAGGTTGAAGTACGGGTACAGCGTCTCCTTAAAGTTCTCCCGGAAGGTGTACAGGTGTGTCATGCTCTCTGCGTTGTAAAAGGACACCAGGCCCCTCTTGTAGTCCAGATACACTCCGATCCTGGCCAGTGGCTCCTCCAGCGACAGCACCTTGGGTGGCGAGGTGCCTGCCATGTACTGTATCCCATAGGAGAGGGACAGGGTCCAGAAGCCATTGGCTGGGAGAGCCTTGATGACTCCCTTCCTGGGCACAGACTCCCGGGCCACGCCGACGGTCCACACCGTGCTGCTGTAGACTTCAATCTCCCAGTAGTGGCGCCCGTGGGTGAAGCCCTGGCTTCCCAGCAGCGACAGGGCAGCGTTGAACCTGTACGGGTTGTCCTGCACGGTGTGGTTGAAGGTCTGGTAGCGGACGCAGGTGAGGGAGGAGGTCAGGCTGAGCCACGGGTTGGCCGTGCTGGAGTTAAATGTGATGGCTGCTGGAACTGACGAAACGAGAAAAACAACGACCTTGAACAGAGTTATTGGTAAAACATGTTAATGCATAGGTTATCGGTGGTGGTTTCACTCAAAGTACCTGGATAAATGCTCGATTTCATAGACTTCCACACTCTGTACTGCAGAGGCCCTGCAAACCGACCTTCACACAGACTTGGCGGGGTAAAAGTGGGTTTCTCGAACTTCAGCGAAGGCCTGCCAACAGAAACAAAGTCGAGACTGTAAAGAGAGATGATTGAACAAAAACCAAAGCTAACCTGTATCAAGCTGTGAAAACGCTTCCCATACTCACCTCTGGAGGAGGACTTTGATGCTCTGAAATGAGTTGCGTGAATAAACACAGGAAAAGAGAGAGAATGGTAATTAGCAGTGTTGGGAAAGCTCTTTCCACATTACATCAATGTCTGAGCTCACGCTATCCCACCCTGTGGGATCTCCCTGTGGCCGGGGGAAAGTCCCGCAGCCGTGGCCTGAGTGTGGCTCTGAGCCCAAAGTAAACTTCTTATCCCTCAGATCAACGGGGAGTGAGCTCACTGGCCTACATCCTGTCTGCACTCACAGCTGAAGTCTTTTGTTATTAGAAAAGTTGCAACAGTGTTAACATTGTTTCCAGTGTGACATAGGTCACTCTTCAAATTCCTGCTGTAACAAGTCAACATGTTTATGGCCCGGAGAATTTGGCTGCACGAGGCTTTGCACAGAAACTCTGACAGTATTGTCACAGCTTTGAGACGGAAAGCAAGTGTGATGTCATTAAACCCTTTCTCATGCTTTAAAAACTCTTATCTTTGTCCTTTTGGCACTTTCTCAAGTCCTGACTGTTGCAAATCACCCCCCTTCAAATTCCCCAACATTTCTCTGCAAACATTCCCAATGATTGACAATATGATTTATTATGTTAAACCCTATTTTGATGCACATTCATCACTTCTGTGTCATTTACTGTGTCATGATGAGGAATTCAAAGCAAACCAGAGTGGGAATACAATATGACTGTACATTAATGTGTTGTTTAAAAAAGATGCACGCTTGCTAACTTTTAGCCCTTGTTCACCTCTTTGCTCCTCCTTTCGATATAAATACTCTTGGAAACAAATACGTTTGAAACCGAGAGCTCAGCACTCCTTGCCTAATCATTCCCAGAGCTGACTCATCAGGCCCTTAATGGTTTCCAGATGTACCGCCTACATCACACGTGACGTCCACATTAACACACTGCACGCTGCACTCACCCGGAGCAATGTGAACGGGTCCTGCTCCCTCAGCTTCTCCTCGATCTCCTGCACTGCCCTCTTCAGACGGGAGATCTCCACGCACAGCAGCGCCTTGTGCTCGTCCAGGCGGATCAGCTCCCTGCGCTCCTCAGTCTTCAGCTTCACCTGCAGCAGCTTCTCCTCCTGGTAGAGGAACTGGTGCAGGTCGCTGAACTGGGCCTCGATGCGTTGCTTCAGGTCAGCAGTGTGCTCCTGGGAGGAGGAAGAGGAGAATGAGGATAGACAGTGTGAGGCATAAAGAAAGCATAATGTCTTTTTATTGTTTTGTTTTGTAGAAACCTGATATGATCTGGTTTGAATAAAGAAATGCATCCGTGGTCATAACCCTGAGGTTTTTGTTTGGGAGGCGTTCCCTCTCACCTTCAGCTTTTTGACCTCATCCTCGGCCTCCCTGTCGCACTGCAGCGCTGTGTTGAGCTCGGCTTTGAGAGAATCCATGGAGCTGTTGAGAGACACCTGTCGGGACAGAGGCACAGCATCACTGCGCACTGAGCAAAGATAAATGATTATATGAAGTGTCAGAACTGACGCAGTAGGTCAAACTATTACGAAAGGAATGTTGCACCTGAGTTTTACAGTTTTAACAGTCAAGAAAATTAAATGTTAAGTGTTAAAAGTAAACCCATACACACACTGCACAAAGTTCTGCAAATCTTGAACATGCACAGTTAAAGTTAACTGTGCAGAGAGACAAACTGTGACTCACCCTGTATTTCTGCTCAGCCTCTTGGACACACACCATGGTGTGATTTCTGTGCTCCTGGGAGAGACCGCACACCAGACACACCAGCTCTTGGTCCTCCTCGCAGTACAGCTTCAGCTCCTCCCTGTGTCTGCTGCAGCATGGGGCCGGAGCGGGGACCCTCTCCGTGCCCCCGACATCCGGCAGGCAGGCTGGGGTCCCGGTCTCCTCCAGACCCTGACAGTAGCTCTCCACAATGTTGGCCACGATGCGGTTGGGCCTGTAGCTCTGCCCCGGGTACACCTTCCTGCACTGGGGGCAGGAGCCCGTGCCCCCCTGGCCGGGACCCCGGGGTCCCGTCCAGTAGCCCTCGATGCAGCCCTTGCAGAAGGTGTGGTCACAGGGCAGCGAGACGGGCTGCTTGAACAGATCCAGGCAGATGGAGCAGGTCAGGTCCCTGCTGATCCTGTGCGTGCGTGCCGAGCCCTTGGTGACTTTTCCAGCTATTGGAGGCTGTCGCAGCTTTTCCATTGCTGTTTGCACAGCAAAGTCCCCTTCCTTTGTTTTCCAACTCTTCTTGTCTGGCTTTAATCCCTGGTTGTACTTTTCCAAGTTCTGCAGATAGACTGACTGGATTTTCTTCACCTCTTTCTGATTCTTGCTCATTCCTTTGCCTTGATTGTTTTCCTTTGTTCGGACTGTACAGCCGGACCTCTACGTCCTTCCTCTCCTGCTGAGTGTGGCTGCTCTCTTTGGCCTCCAGTCTTCCTGTTGATTGTGGGGAAATAAAGGGGGTGGTGCAGACGCTGCTACAGCCTCTCACATCCTCAGCAGATAGAGAGGGGATCTCAGAGGGCCCCCCTTTTCCCTCTGGACTGACGTCACAACTTGGTCAGGAAACCGGGGCGGACCGTGGATATTCTATCCTTGGTGCATTTGTTTACCAACGTCTGGCCAGTAATTATGAGAAAGTCCTGCTCAACCACTGTTAATCAGTTGCACAGTGACTACAGAATAATGTAAATCCAGTAAATCTGACTGTGAGTGCATTTCTAAGTATGCGTGTGCCTCTGTGTGTATGTGTGTGTGTGTGCCCACACAATGGGGAGTCTGACCAAAAGTCTGCAAGCAGGAACAGATTTCCTGTTTCTATTTTAGCAACATTGTCTGTCCACTCTGTAATCATCGCAGCTGTAGGGTAAACAAGATCATCAAGAGATTTGTTCAAAGAAAGAAAGGTCCGGCAAGAAAGAAAGCTCCGCCAAGGGCAAACACAGGACCTTCCAACATCCTATCATTTTTCTTTTTCTGTCTACTTCTGAAAACAGATGTGTGCAGCTTGTTCCAAAAGCTCTAACTGTTTGATCGCAACGATTTGGAGTATTTGTGCGATTTGCTGGAAAAGGAAAACCACCTCACACATCTTATACCTACTGGATGTTAAAATCACACTGTGTAGTACCGTACTCACTCCCGAGGATTGTTTACCAGAGCGAAATCACAGCGCAGGAGAGTAAAACAGCACCCTGTTGATTTATAAGTTGACGCGTGTGAAAGAGAGAGGAAGAGATACAGATGGTTTGAGTCTGAACTTGAAGCTGGTCAGCAGCTCCCTGGAAGCACGCTATGGACAACAGTGACATCTGGTGTCTTCACTGAAAATCAAGCAATTTCCAGTTGGCCAGATCATGCATGTTTCTGTGGTGTGAGAGGAGGCCGCAGCACCTGGAGGAAACCCGCAGGGGCACTGGCAAATACAGGCAGAAAAAGCAGTCGATCCCAGGTCCTTCTCTGTGAGACGACACTGTTTCTCACTGACTCTGAGAGGTGAATTTGTACACAGTGCAAGACAGCTGAGATGGAGTGAAGCGCTGAATTATCCTTTTTACATTACGCTAGATATTGTGGAGATGTAAAAATAAATGCAGGCAGACAAATTTATGATAAGTACAAAATCAAATAGATGAAACACTCTTTACCATATAGTGTATTGCAAAGAAGACGTGCGTTATACTGAGATGGACCAGCCACACAAATGTAAATAAGCAGCAGATGAGGGCACACGTGAAGAGAGTAACATCTTGTTTTGTTCTCTGTGTTTTCTCCACCAGAAGATTCCCTCACTCGGGCCTGCAGCTAGAGACCGATGATTGCATGTGAATTCTGATCCTCGCTGCTGCCAACAGTGCTGGAGCTGCTCGTGCTGCTGAACGGGCATCAAGTCTGATGTCATAGTCACAAAACATCTTGTACAAATCGTCACACTGTGATGATTTCTTCTCTTATCGTTCTCTTCCCTTTATTTTTTTCTCTGCCTCTTAGTTCTGCTCTATCAGCTTATGAGCACATGCAGACAAAATCACATTTGAATACAGCGTACGTTTAGGACATCCTCAGGTTTTAAGTTCCAGCCTTGGATGAAAAGGCATAAAGTCTCAGGAAAACCTCTGTCAGTCCTCAGACTTAACGCCCTCATCAAAAAGTTGTCGTACCAAAAAGGTGTCAGAAAAACAAACATCAAACCAAACATTCTCATAAAACAAGCTGTCAGACCATAAACCACCAGAAAAGAAGTCAGGCAGTGATAGAGCAAAATTACACCTTTTCTGTTGACATTTTTTTATGCTTTTTGGTCTGACAACTTTATGTTTTATGAGGGCTTTAGTCTGAGGGATGACAGGTTTTCCTGAGACCTTATGCATTTTCATCTACAGTCTGAGGTTGAGGCCTAATGCCTGAGTTTGCCATAAAATGCATACTGTATTTAGGTGTGAGTGAGAGAATCAATGAGTATGTGTGTGTGTGTGTGCGAGTGTGCATGTGTGTGTATGTGTTTGTAACATGACGGACTGGAGACCTGTCCAATGTATTTTCCCTATCTGTGCTGATATCCGCACACCCCAATTATACCATTAAGGTACAGGCTGGTAAGATAATGGATGGATGGAAATGTGCAAATTATGTTCCACCAATAGATCATCTTAATTCCACTTAAAAATGCACTGTTAAAATTGTTTGCTTTCGCTAGTAAGTGCACAATGCTCAAACACAAACACACAGAATCACAGTTTTCACTGGGGTCCTGTTGCCTTGTCATTATGTTACAAACCCCAGTGTGCACAAGCTTCAACTGTGAAAAATGGATTTAGTCGAACACATAAGATGCAGACTTGTCAAACACAGTGACATGTGACGGCAGCCAAATCCAGCTGCCTGCACTAAATCTTCTTTGATGGGTGCCTCAAGTTTCTGGGGTAGAGACTCCAGGAAAGTTTTATCAGCTGTATCCAGCATTCACTGAGGTTTTAGTGTAAATTAAGTTAAGTGGAGGCAGGCGCACAGTGTAATTAACTTGTAACCTTCAGTGGTCCGTAATAAAAAACGAGCATCACGGCCTCCTCTGAGCTGCACATACATAATTAACACAGGGCGGATTAGGATTGTCAAGTTAATTAAACTGTTGAAATTCTTTGGCATTGTGGCTCCTGTGGGCTTCACGGGTCAGGGATGATCTGAGAGCGGTGCAGTGGAGGGAAACTGAAGTGTTAATGTTCCACAATATTGTCTGCACCATTTGTGTTAAATTCATGACCGGAGATACCAAATCAATTCCTATCGGCTTCCCACTGCTCAGTTTTGGTGCTGCTCCACCACTGCGACCCAGACTGAACTGTCTCTACGTCTGTTTGATGAATTGTGATGGAATCTAACACCGGTATCAATCATCCCATAACCCATTTTGACCGGTAGACGCATCTGTGTACATTTACCTTTAAGACCATCTTCAGCATCTAAGTTCTAATGAAATGCCTATACTGAGTCAAAAGTTTTGAGTGAGCCTTCACCTTTCAAAAAGCTGTGCATAATTCAGTGTTCAGTGAGTTAATGTTTTATACCTGACAGCTTGTCTTGTCTACATGATTGAGATAACAAAAAATGAGTCATGAGTGGTATATGGTACAAGATTTTTACAATATTTTAGACGTTTATTGTCATTTCAGTTTTATACATGAGTTTTTATACATTTTTATAAGTTTTTATACATTTTTATAAAAAATAGTTTTCAAGATGATGGCAAAGCAAGCAATGAAAGGCAAACGCCAAACCTATGAAATGTTTTTATTTCATGTCTCTACCTGCTACAGAGGCTGAGAAATGAAGGTTGGTAATTCTGATAATTTTTTCTGAAAATCCTCTGGTTTTAGGAGGATACAGAATGTCACTCAGGCAAAAACAGGCCTATTTTCTAGGCATCCTCAGGTCTAAATGGGATGGGATGGGATAAATGGGATGGGATAAATGGGATGGGAACCTCTAAAGATATTAGTAAACTGATGTGTAGTAGAATAACATCATCATGACCTCAAATGCTGACAGTTAAACTTGATGATGCAGCTATGGAGAGCGTACACATCCAGCCGTGAATGTTTGAGAAGTTTTGTTTTGCTGTTTTCTTTTTTGTTCTTTTTATGTTGTTTTTTGTTGTTGCCCACCCACCTCCCTCCCCTTTTTTTTTCACAGGTATAAACCTGTGAAAAAAAAAGTATCCGTCGGCCGCTCAGCGTCTGCTTGGGACCTCTCTCCTGGGTCTGCTCATGCTTGGAGCCCACGGGGCCCACGTGCGTCCGCGGAGGAGGAGAGAGGTCTGTCTGCGTCTGCGTCGCAGTGTCAGGACTCAACCACTCTGACCTCCCAGCCCCTACTTACAAACTCTGTTCTGGGGTGAACGCCCAGGCTGTGACATCATCCTGTCGGTGTGATGATGTCACACTGACTATGTGACAATGCAGGTGAGAGATTGTACGATGTCACACATGCCTCACAGCTATTTATGGGGTAGGTCAATGGCAGGCGTGACATCATCACATGGGCGAGATGGTCCAGTAGGAACATGGAATGTGTGACATCGTCACGGCTCCCACACAACAAGTGTGACATCATCAAAGCTCCTACTCATAGTGCTATATGTTAGGTGTACAGCAAGTGTGACATCATCATAGCTGTGATGATGTCAGCGTTCACCCCAGAACAGAGTTTGTAAGTAGGGGCTGGGAGGCCACTGTTGTTATGTTCTGGCAGTGCTGGCAGACGCAGATGGACCCAGGAGAGAGGTCCCAAGCAGACGCTGGGCCACTGTCAGATCTGCGCCTTACACTACGTATTGGTGTAAGGTGGGAGGGTGGTGGGATGGTACTAAACAAAACAAACAAAACAAACAAACAAAAAATCCTCAAGCATACAAGGCTGGATGTGTAGGTTGTCCATAGCTACATCATCAAGGGGCTGCCTTGCCTGTGTTCCAAACACTGACCTTACACTAAATTACACAATAAGTTACATTTAACTAATTCAATTCATCATTTATTAATTAGAAGGTACACAATATGTGACAGTATTTTTCAACCTGTTCAGACAAGTGTACATAGTCTGATTCCTTCATTCATTCAGAAACCATATGTAAAGAATATTTCCATTCCCATGTATGTGGAGACTCATTTGTCCAGGTCATTGATATCCAAGGGGGATTTGGCACATTCACTCATTGACACTAAAAGAGGTTTCACCTCTGATCCCAAGAGGCTTCTTCATTTCTGACAGAAGCCCAGGATTTGATCTGTGTCAAGTTGTTAGCATGGCTATTGTGAGTACCTGGCTATTGTTCACAGCCATTGGGGTTCCTATTCCTATGTTTGTAGCCAACTTAAGCCATTGTCATATCCATACCCCTTAAATGACAAGAATTACTGCAATTGTTTCCCTCTTTGCGTAGTAGTCCTTTGCTTACTTAACTTTTCTCATTCATTCTCTCTTATGCTACATATGACTGTGGATGTAATATATTGATGGCAGTGCATGTTAAACCTCATATATAAAAAGGAAGTTGATGTGAGCCATCAAACATGGAACCAGTATCCATTCATCCACACAGCTTGTATTTTATCAGCATCATGTATTTTATTTTATTTTCAATACACAATGCCCATACTTGGGCATTGTGCATCGGTCGTCTCGAAGCAGCTACCATCCATCTTGAGATCATCTAGGAAAGGAAACCGGAGCCAGCTGACGGGAAATTCTCACACAAAGCGACAAAAAATACATCATTGGAATGGGCAGGGTGGATTACTGTGGATACGGCCCTAGAACTAGGAGTGCTGAGGCATATATGACATGATGTCACACTTGCAGTAACCTTGACCTCTTAAGATATCAGTATACTGATGTGTAGTATAATTCCACTGATAAGTGTCTCAATGTACAAAGTCACAATGAAATAAATAATCCTTAAGTTTTTACGTCTATGCCCTTTAACATGACCAGTAATCTTGACCTATGATGCAGAGACATACATGTGTGAGCACGTCTGCCTCTACTTGATGTACAGCCAGCACTGAAGTTGTACATTTAGCACTCAAATATACTGCAACTACAACTGCTATGAAATTCATGAAGAGGAAAAGAGAAAATAGAGAAAATAAATACATGTAAAAGAAATGCAGGGACCAGAAGAGAGAATACATCAGGACTGGTCAGTAATGGCATACGAAAACTATTTTACAAGCACGTAGCATTATAAACATTTGTAGGTAGACGTTGGCTTTAGATTTTGATTCAGACAAGGACACCCTCTGGGAGTCAGAGTTGAGATAGCAACACACCTGACTTGACTCTTTCAATGAACTGATCTCAACCTTCAGACAGCTGATTGGTCAAACTGTGTACTCTTGATTGGTTGGAACACAAACCTGCAGCCACATGGCCCTTTGTGGAATCAGTTTGACACTCCTGCACTTATACCATACAGTGTATACTTTGTACTGTACAGCTTGAGCATTCAGTGTGACATCATCATCATGACCTCAAATGCTGACAGTTACAGGCTAGACAGCCACTTGATGATGCATCTATGGAGAGCATACATATCCAGCCTTGAATGTTTAAGATGTTTTGTTTTGCTGTTTTCTTTTTTTTTGTTTGGGCCCACCCACCTCCCTCTCCATCAGCTGCTCAGCGTCTGCTTGGGACCTCTCTCCTGGGTCTGCTCATGCTTGGAGCCCACGGGGCCCACGTGCGTCCGCAGAGGAGGAGAGAGGTCTGTCTGCGTCTGCGTCGCAGTGTCAGGACTCAACCACTCTGACCTCCCAGCCCCTACTTACAAACTCTGTTCTGGGGTGAACGCCCAGGCTGTGACATCATCCTGTCTGTGTGATGATGTCACACTGACTGTGTGATGATGCAGGCGAGAGATTGTACGATGTCACATATGCCTCACAGCTATTTATGGGTAGGTCAATGGCAGGTGTGACATCATCACATGGGCGAGAAGGCAGGCACATGGAATGTGTGACATCGTCACGGCTCCCATACAACAAGTGTGACATCATCACGGCTCCTACTCATAGTGCTATATGTTAGGTATACAGCAAGTGTGACATCATCATAGCTGTGATGATGTCAGCGTTCACCCCAGAACAGAGTTTGTAAGTAGGGGCTGGGAGGCCACTGTTGTTATGTTCTGGCAGTGCTGGCAGACGCAGACGGACCCAGGAGAGAGGTCCCAAGCAGACGCTGGGCCACTGTCAGATCTGCGCCTTACACTACGTATTGGTGTAAGGTGGGAGGGTGGTGGGATGGTACTAAACAAAACAAACAAAACAAACAAAAAAAGAAAATTCTCAAACATACAATGCTGGATGTGTAGTCTGTCCATAGCTACATCATCAAGGGGCTGCCTTGCCTGTGTTCCAAACACTGACCTTACACTAAATTACACAATAAGTTACATTTAACTAATTCAATTCATCATTTATTAATTAGAAGGTACACAATATGTGACAGTATTTTTCAACCTGTTCAGACAAGTGTACATAGCCTGATTCCTTCATTCATTCAGAAACCACATGTAAAGAATATTTCCATTCCCATGTATGTGGAGACTCATTTGTCCAGGTCATTGATATCCAAGGGGGATTTGGCACATTCACTCATTGACACTAAAAGAGGTTTCACCTCTGATCCCAAGAGGCTTCTTCATTTCTGACAGAAGCCCAGGATTTGATCTGTGTCAAGTTGTTAGCATGGCTATTGTGAGTACCTGGCTATTGTTCACAGCCATTGGGGTTCCTATTCCTATGTTTGTAGCCAACTTAAGCCATTGTCATATCCATACCCCTTAAATGACAAGAATTACTGCAATTGTTTCCCTCTTTGCATAGTAGTCCTTTGCTTTCTTAACTTTTCTCATTCATTCTCTCTTATGCTACATATGACTGTGGATGTAATATATTGATGGCAGTGCATGTTAAACCTCATATATAAAAAGGAAGTTGATGTGAGCCATCAAACATGGAACCAGTATCCATTCATCCACACAGCTTGTATTTTATCAGCATCATGTATTTTATTTTATTTTCAATACACAATGCCCATACTTGGGCATTGTGCATCGGTCGTCTCGAAGCAGCTACCATCCATCTTGAGATCATCTAGGAAAGGTAACCGGAGCCAGCTGACGGGAAATTCTCACACAAAGCGACAAAAAATACACCAATAGAATGGGCAGGGTGGATTACTGTGGATACGGCCCTAGAACTAGGAGTGCTGAGGCATATATGACATGATGTCACACTTGCAGTAACCTTGACCTCTTAAGATATCAGTATACTGATGTGTAGTATAATTCCACTGATAAGTGTCTCAATGTACAAAGTCACAATGAAATAAATAATCCTTAAGTTTTTACGTCTATGCCCTTTAACATGGCCAGTAATCTTGACCTATGATGCAGAGACATACATGTGTGAGCACGTCTGCCTCTACTTGATGTACAGCCAGCACTGAAGTTGTACATTTAGCAGTCAAATATATTGCTACTACAACTGCTATGAAATTTCATGAAGAGGAATAGAGAAAATAGAGAAAATAAATACATGTAAAAGAAATGCGAGGACCAGATGAGAGAATACATCAGGACTGGTCAGTAATGGTATATGAAAAGTATTTTACAAGCACGTAGCATTGTAAACATTTGTAGGTAGACGTTGGCTTTAGATTTTGATTCAGACAAGGACACCCTCTGGGAGCCAGATTTGAGATAGCAACACACCTGACTTGACTCTTTCAATGAACTGATCTCAACCTTCAGACAGCTGATTGGTCAAACTGTGTACTCTTGATTGGTTGGAACACAAACCTGCAGCCACATGGCCCTTTGTGGAATCAGTTTGACACTCCTGCACTTATACCATACAGTGTATACTTTGTACTGTACAGCTTGAGCATTCAGTGTGACATCATCATCATGACCTCAAATGCTGACAGTTACAGGCAAGACAGCCACTTGATGATGCATCTATGGAGAGCATACATATCCAGCCTTGAATGTTTAAGATGTTTTGTTTTGCTGTTTTCTTTTTTTTTGTTTGGGCCCACCCACCTCCCTCTCCATCAGCTGCTCAGCGTCTGCTTGGGACCTCTCTCCTGGGTCTGCTCATGCTTGGAGCCCACGGGGCCCACGTGCGTCCGCGGAGGAGGAGAGAGGTCTGTCTGCGTCTGCGTCGCAGTGTCAGGACTCAACCACTCTGACCTCCCAGCCCCTACTTACAAACTCTGTTCTGGGGTGAACGCCCAGGCTGTGACATCATCCTGTCTGTGTGATGATGTCACACTGACTGTGTGATGATGCAGGCGAGAGATTGTACGATGTCACATATGCCTCACAGCTATTTATGGGTAGGTCAATGGCAGGTGTGACATCATCACATGGGCGAGAAGGCAGGCACATGGAATGTGTGACATCGTCACGGCTCCCATACAACAAGTGTGACATCATCACGGCTCCTACTCATAGTGCTATATGTTAGGTATACAGCAAGTGTGACATCATCATAGCTGTGATGATGTCAGCGTTCACCCCAGAACAGAGTTTGTAAGTAGGGGCTGGGAGGCCACTGTTGTTATGTTCTGGCAGTGCTGGCAGACGCAGACGGACCCAGAAGAGAGGTCCCAAGCAGACGCTGGGCCACTGTCAGATCTGCGCCTTACACTACGTATTGGTGTAAGGTGGGAGGGTGGTGGGATGGTACTAAACAAAACAAACAAAACAAACAAAAAAAGAAAATTCTCAAACATACAATGCTGGATGTGTAGTCTGTCCATAGCTACATCATCAAGGGGCTGCCTTGCCTGTGTTCCAAACACTGACCTTACACTAAATTACACAATAAGTTACATTTAACTAATTCAATTCATCATTTATTAATTAGAAGGTACACAATATGTGACAGTATTTTTCAACCTGTTCAGACAAGTGTACATAGCCTGATTCCTTCATTCATTCAGAAACCATATGTAAAGAATATTTCCATTCCCATGTATGTGGAGACTCATTTGTCCAGGTCATTGATATCCAAGGGGGATTTGGCACATTCACTCATTGACACTAAAAGAGGTTTCACCTCTGATCCCAAGAGGCTTCTTCATTTCTGACAGAAGCCCAGGATTTGATCTGTGTCAAGTTGTTAGCATGGCTATTGTGAGTACCTGGCTATTGTTCACAGCCATTGGGGTTCCTATTCCTATGTTTGTAGCCAACTTAAGCCATTGTCATATCCATACCCACAAAATGACAAGAATTGCTGCAATTGTTTCCCTCTTTGCATAGTAGTCCTTTGCTTCCTTAACTTTTCTCATTCATTCTCTCTTGTGCTACATATGACTGCGGATGTAATATATTGATGACAGTGCATGTCAAATCTCATATATAAAAAGGAAGTTGATGTGAGCCATCAAACATGGAACCAGTATCCATTCATCCACACAGCTTGTATTTTATCAGCATCATGTATTTTATTTTATTTTCAATACACAATGCCCATACTTGGGCATCGTGCATCAGTCGTCTCCAAGCAGCTACCATCCATCTTGAGATCATCTAGGAAAGGCAACCGGAGCCAGCTGACGGGAAATTCTCACACAAAGTGACAAAAAATACACCATTGGAATGGGCAGGGTGGAATACTGCAGATACAGCCCTGTAACTAGGAGTGCTGAGGCATATATGACATGATGTCACACTTGCAGTAACCTTGACCTCTTAAGATATCAGTATACTGATGTGTAGTATAATTCCACTGATAAGAAGTGTCTCAATGTACATAGTCACATTGAAATAAATAATCCTCCCGTTTTTACATCTACGCCCTTAAACATGGCCAGTAATCTTTGCCTATAATGCAGACAGACGTGTGAGCACGTCTGCCTCTACTTGATGTACAGCTAGCACTGAAGTTTTACATTTAGCAGTCAAATACACTGCAACTACAACTGCTATGAAATTCATGAAGAGGAATAGAGAAAATAGAGAAAATAAATACATGTAAAAGAAATGCGAGGACCAGAAGAGAGAATACATCAGGACAGGTTGGTAATGGCATACGAAAACTATTTTACAAGCACGTAGCAGTGTAAACATTTGTAGGTAGACATAACTTGACCCAGCCAAGCATGGCTTTAGGTTTTGATTCAGACAAGGACACCCTCTGGGAGCCAGATTTGAGATAGCAACACACCTGACTTAACTCTTTCAATGAACTGATCTCAACCTTCAGACAGCTGATTGGTCAAACTGTGTACTCTTGATTGGTTGGAACACAAACCTGCAGCCACATGGCCCTTTGTGGAATCAGTTTGACACCCCTGCACGTATACCATACAGTGTGTACTGTGTGCTGTACAGCTTGAGCATTCAGTGTGACATCTTCATCATGACCTCAAATGCTGACAGTTACAGGCAAGACAGCCACTTGATGATGCAGCTATGGAGAGCATGCACATCCAGCCTTGAATGTTTAAAATGTTGTGTTGCTTTGGTTTTTTTTGTTTGTTTTGTTTGGGCCCACCCACCTCCCTCCCCTTTTTTTTTCACAGGTATAAACCTGTGAAAAAAAAAGGATCCGTCAGCTGCTCAGCGTCTGCTTGGGACCTCTCTCCTGGGTCTGCTCATGCTTGGAGCCCACGGGGCCCACGTGCGTCCGCGGAGGAGGAGAGAGGTCTGTCTGCGTCTGTGTCGCAGTGTCAGGACTCAACCACTGTGGCCTCCCAGCCCCTACTTACAAACTCTGTTCTGGGGTGAACGCCCAGGTTGTGACATCATCCTGTCAGTGTGATGATGTCACACTGGCTGTGTGATGATGCAGGCGAGAGATTGTACAATGTCACACATGCCTCACAGCTATTTATGGGGTAGGTCAATGGCAGGTGTGACATCATCACTTGGGTGAGATGGTTCACTAGGAACATGGAATGTGTGACATCGTCATGGCTCCCATACAACAAGTGTGACATCATCAAAGCTCCTACTCATAGTGCTATATGTTAGGTGTACAGCAAGTGTGACATCATCATAGCTGTGATGATGTCAGCGTTCACCCCAGAACAGAGTTTGTAAGTAGGGGCTGGGAGGCCACTGTTGTTATGTTCTGGCAGTGCTGGCAGACGCAGACGGACCCAGAAGAGAGGTCCCAAGCAGACGCTGAGCCACTGTCAGATCTGCGCCTTACACTACGTATTGGTGTAAGGTGGGAGGGTGGTGGGATGGTACTAAACAAAACAAACAAAACAAACAAAAAAAGAAAATTCTCAAACATACAATGCTGGATGTGTAGTCTGTCCATGGCTACATCATCAAGGGGCTGCCTTGCCTGTGTTCCAAACACTGACCTTACACTAAATTACACAATAAGTTACATTTAACTAATTCAATTCATCATTTATTAATTAGAAGGTACACGGTATGTGACAGTATTTTTCAACCCCTTTTGGACAAGTGTACATAGTCTGATTCCTTCATTCATTCAGAAACCACATGTAAAGAATATTTCCATTCCCATGTATGTGGAAACTCATTTGTCCAGGTCATTGATATCCAAGGGGGATTTGGCACATTCACTCTGACACTAAAAGAGTTTTCACCTCTGATCCCAAGAGGCTTCTTCATTTCTGACAGAAGCCCAGGATTTTATCTGTGTCAAGTTGTTAGCATGGCTATTGTGAGTACCTGGCTATTGTTCACAGCCATTGGGGTTCCTATTCCTATGTTTGTAGCCAACTTAAGCCATTATCATATCCATACCCCTAAAATGACAGGAATTGCTGCAATTGTTTCCCTCTTTGCTTAGTAGTCCTTTGCTTCCTTAACTTTTCTCATTCGTTCTCTCTTATGCAACATATGACTACAGATGTAATGTATTGACAGCAGTGCATGATAAACCTCATATATAAAAAGGAAGTTGATGTGAGCCATCAAACATGGAACCAGCATCCATTCATCCACACAGCTTGTATTTTATCAGCATCATGTATTTTATTTTATTTTCAATACACAATGCCCATACTTGGGCATCATTCATCAGTCGTCTCTAAGCAGCTACCATCCATCTTGAGATCATCTACGAAAGGCAACCGGAGCCAGCTGACAGGAAATTGTCACACAAAGCGACAAAAAATACACCAATAGAATGGGCAGGGTGGAATACTGTGGATGCGGCCCTAGAACTAGGAGTGCTGAGGCATATATGACATGATGTCACACTTGCAGTAACCTTGACCTCTTAAGATATCAGTATACTGATGTGTAGTATAATTCCACTGATAAATGTCTCAATGTACATAGTCACATTGAAATAAATAATCCTCCCGTTTTTACATCTATGCCCTTTAACATGGCCAGTAATCTTTGCCTATAATGCAAAGACAGACATGTGTGAGCACGTCTGCCTCTACTTGATGTACAGCTAGCACTGAAGTTTTACATTTAGCACTCAAATATACTGCAACTACAACTGCTATGAAATTCATGAAGAGGAAAAGAGAAAATAGAGAAAATAAATACATGTAAAAGAAATGCAGGGACCAGAAGAGAGAATACATCAGGACTGGTCAGTAATGGCATACGAAAACTATTTTACAAGCACGTAGCATTGTAAACATTTGTAGGTTGACATAACTTGACCAAGCCAAGCATGGCTTTAGGTTTTGATTCAGACAAGGACACCCTCTGGGAGTCAGATTTGAGATAGCAACACACCTGACTTGACTCTTTCAATGAACTGATCTCAACCTTCAGACAGCTGATTGGTCAAATTGTGTACTCTTGATTGGTTGGAACACAAACCTGCAGCCACATGGCCCTTTGTGGAATCAGTTTGACACCCCTGCACGTATACCATACAGTGTGTACTGTGTACTGTACAGCTTGAGCATTCAGTGTGACATCTTCATCATGACCTCAAATGCTGACAGTTACAGGCAAGACAGCCACTTGATGATGCAGCTATGGAGAGCACACACATCCAGCCTTGAATGTTTAAGATGTTTTGTTGCTTTGGTTTTTTTTGTTTGTTTTGTTTGGGCCCACCCACCTCCCTCCCCTTTTTTTTTCACAGGTATAAACCTGTGAAAAAAAAAGGATCCGTCAGCCGCTCAGCGTCTGCTTGGGACCTCTCTCCTGGGTCTGCTCATGCTTGGAGCCCACGGGGCCCACGTGCGTCCGCGGAGGAGGAGAGAGGTCTGTCTGCGTCTGCGTCGCAGTGTCAGGACTCAACCACTGTGGCCTCCCAGCCCCTACTTACAAACTCTGTTCTGGGGTCGACGCCCAGGCTGTGACATCATCCTGTCGGTGTGATGATGTCACACTGACTGTGTGACAATGCAGGTGAGAGATTGTACGATGTCACACATGCCTCACAGCTATTTATGGGGTAGGTCAATGGCAGGCGTGACATCATCACTTGGGTGAGATGGTACATTAGGAACATGGAATGTGTGACATCGTCATGGCTCCCATACAACAAGTGTGACATCATCAAAGCTCCTACTCATAGTGCTATATGTTAGGTGTACAGCAAGTGTGACATCATCATAGCTGTGATGATGTCAGCGTTCACCCCGGAACAGAGTTTGTAAGTAGGGGCTGGGAGGCCACTGTTGTTATGTTCTGGCAGTGCTGGCAGACGCAGACGGACCCAGGAGAGAGGTCCCAAGCAGACGCTGGGCCACTGTCAGATCTGCGCCTTACACTACGTATTGGTGTAAGGTGGGAGGGTGGTGGGATGGTACTAAACAAAACAAAAAAAAAAGAAAATTCTCAAACATACAATGCTGGATGTGTAGTCTGTCCATAGCTACATCATCAAGGGGCTGCCTTGCCTGTGTTCCAAACACTGACCTTACACTAAATTACACAATAAGTTACATTTAACTAATTCAATTCATCATTTATTAATTAGAAGGTACACAATATGTGACAGTATTTTTCAACCTGTTCAGACAAGTGTACATAGTCTGATTCCTTCATTCATTCAGAAACCACATGTAAAGAATATTTCCATTCCCATGTATGTGGAGACTCATTTGTCCAGGTCATTGATATCCAAGGGGGATTTGGCACATTCACTCATTGACACTAAAAGCGGTTTCACCTCTGATCCCAAGAGGCTTCTTCATTTCTGACAGAAGCCCAGGATTTTATCTGTGTCAAGTTGTTAGCATGGCTATTGTGAGTACCTGGCTATTGTTCACAGCCATTGGGGTTCCTATTCCTATGTTTGTAGCCAACTTAAGCCATTGTCATATCCATACCCCTAAAATGACAAGAATTACTGCAATTGTTTCCCTCTTTGCGTAGTAGTCCTTTGCTTTCTTAACTTTTCTCATTCGTTCTCTCTTATGCTACATATGACTGCGGATGTAATATATTGATGGCAGTGCATGATAAACCTCATATATAAAAAGGAAGTTGATGTGAGGAATCAAACATGGAACCAGTATCCATTCATCCACACAGCTTGGATTTTATCAGCATCATGTATTTTATTTTATTTTCAATACACAATGCCCATACTTGGGCATCATTCATCAGTCGTCTCTAAGCAGCTACCATCCATCTTGAGATCATCTAGGAAAGGCAACCGGAGCCAGCTGACAGGAAATTGTCACACAAAGCGACAAAAAATACACCAATAGAATGGCCAGGGTGGAATACTGTGGATGCAGCCCTAGAACTAGGAGTGCTGAGGCATATATGACATGATGTCACACTTGCAGTAACCTTGACCTCTTAAGATATCAGTATACTGATGTGTAGTATAATTCCACTGATAAGAAGTGTCTCAATGTACATAGTCACATTGAAATAAATAATCCTCCCGTTTTTACATCTATGCCCTTTAACATGGCCAGTAATCTTTGCCTATAATGCAAAGACAGACATGTGTGAGCACGTCTGCCTCTACTTGATGTACAGCTAGCACTGAAGTTTTACATTTAGCACTCAAATATACTGCAACTACAACTGCTATGAAATTCATGAAGAGGAAAAGAGAAAATAGAGAAAATAAATACATGTAAAAGAAATGCAGGGACCAGAAGAGAGAATACATCAGGACTGGTTGGTAATGGTATATGAAAAGCATTTTACAAGCACGTAGCATTGTAAACATTTGTAGGTAGACATAACTTGACCAAGCCAAGCATGGCTTTAGGTTTTGATTCAGACAAGGACACCCTCTGGGAGTCAGATTTGAGATAGCAACACACCTGACTTGACTCTTTCAATGAACTGATCTCAACCTTCAGACAGCTGATTGGTCACACTGTGTACTCTTGATTGGTTGGAACACAAACCTGCAGCCACATGGCCCTTTGTGGAATCAGTTTGACACCCCTGCACGTATACCATACAGTGTGTACTGTGTACTGTACAGCTTGAGCATTCAGTGTGACATCTTCATCATGACCTCAAATGCTGACAGTTACAGGCAAGACAGCCACTTGATGATGCAGCTATGGAGAGCATACATATCCAGCCTTGAATGTTTAAGATGTTTTGTTGTTTTGGTTTTTTTTGTTTGTTTTGTTTGGGCCCACCCACCTCCCTCCCCTTTTTTTTTCACAGGTATAAACCTGTGAAAAAAAAAGGATCCGTCGGCCGCTCAGCGTCTGCTTGGGACCTCTCTCCTGGGTCTGCTCATGCTTGGAGCCCACGGGGCCCACGTGCGTCCGCGAAGGAGGAGAGAGGTCTGTCTGCGTCTGCGTCGCAGTGTCAGGACTCAACCACTGTGGCCTCCCAGCCCCTACTTACAAACTCTGTTCTGGGGTCGACGCCCAGGCTGTGACATCATCCTGTCGGTGTGATGATGTCACACTGACTGTGTGACAATGCAGGTGAGAGATTGTACAATGTCACACATGCCTCACAGCTATTTATGGGGTAGGTCAATGGCAGGCGTGACATCATCACTTGGGTGAGATGGTACATTAGGAACATGGAATGTGTGACATCGTCATGGCTCCCATACAACAAGTGTGACATCATCAAAGCTCCTACTCATAGTGCTATATGTTAGGTGTACAGCAAGTGTGACATCATCATAGCTGTGATGATGTCAGCGTTCACCCCAGAACAGAGTTTGTAAGTAGGGGCTGGGAGGCCACTGTTGTTATGTTCTGGCAGTGCTGGCAGACGCAGACGGACCCAGAAGAGAGGTCCCAAGCAGACACTGGGCCACTGTCAGATCTGCGCCTTACACTACGTATTGGTGTAAGGAGGGAGGGTGGTGGGATGGTACTAAACTAAACAAACAAAACAAACAAAAAAAGAAAATTCTCAAACATACAAGGCTGGATGTGTAGGTTGTCCATAGCTACATCATCAAGGGGCTGCCTTGCCTGTGTTCCAAACTGACCACAATAAGTTACATTTAACTAATTAAATTCATCGTTCATTAATTAGAAGGTACACAATATGTGACAGTATTTTTCAACCTGTCTGGACAAGTGTACATAGCCTGATTCCTTCATTCATTCAGAAACCACATGTAAAGAATATTTCCATTCCCATGTATGTGGAGACTCATTTGTCCAGGTCATTGATATCCAAGGGGGATTTGGCACATTCACTCATAGACACTAAAAGAGTTTTCACCTCTGATCCCAAGAGGCTTCTTCATTTCTGACAGAAGCCCAGCCCCTCTGCGTAGTAGTCCTTTGCTTCCTTGACTTTTCTCATTCATTCTCTCTTATGCTACATATCACTACGGATGTGATATATTTGTGGCAATGCATGTCAAACCTCATATTTAAAGGATGTGAGGATGTTTGCCAAGCATTACATTTATTTTAGAGAACATAACACAGAGCTTTATTGTGTCGTGTTGTTTATCGGGCAGAATTTAATTTTGTTTTGTTTTGTTTCTATATTGTTGCTTTCTTTTTAGACCGTTGGGGATAGAGTTATAACCGCAGAGTGCAAACAATTCCTTTTCACTGTGTTCTCCTCCTCTTGAGGTACTTCACATTTCAAGGTTATGTTCATGTCTGTCACCGTGCAGTGCATCAGGACGATAGGCCGCCGATATATCTGCGGCTGGAGACAAAGTGTGAAGACGTGCTCGGATGTGTGCAGCCATGCATGGGAGTGCTTTGCAAAATCTGAAAGAGATGCAAAATGCATGAGGAAAGGAAATAAAAGAGAGTCCCCTTCACACACAAACACTCTACACACACACACACACACACACACACACACACACACACACACACACACACACACACACACACACACACACACAGACACACACACACACACACACACTCATCCACCCACACACACTCACACACACGTGCACTAAGGCATCTCTTCACTGAACGCACACCCTCAATTAAACCCTGAGCTGATGTGTAAGGCACCAGGGAAACTGAGGCTCACTGGAACTTGTGCATGACTAAAAATAACTTCAATGTCTGCAGGAGTGAGACAGACCTGTGGGAAGATAATAGGCACAAGGGCGCACAGAACGAAAATATTGAATGTCACTATTTTGACAATGCTGGTGACTGTAATGGAGATATTACTGGTAATGAATATGTTCCCCAACACCCGACACTCCTCTTAATCAAAGTAAATATTATACCATGTGGATATGTTTTGTTTCCTCCACAGCATTTTTGTATCACTTAATGCATCTCTTTCCTTCATCTCTCCCTCATTGTTCCCTTTTATCTGTTATCTGTGTTTTTTTTATTTTTTATCGTTGTTATTGTCGCGCCTCACCATCCAGCTCTTCCTTCTCCTCCTCCTCCTCCTCCTGCTCCTCTTTATGACTTTCATAGAATTCGAGATGAGCCACTTAAACTGATGCAGTGGCAATGTCACAGCATATTTTTGGGCACAGGAGGCTGCTTCCTGCGCTGGTATTCATTTACCGCCGGAGTTAATGTGAAACCGGGGGAGGGAAACATGTGCACGGTACAAAGCGTACATCAGCAGGGCTCTCGTGCCAAATTTCAAAGTCAAAATCTGACTCTGTGGTTTTCTGCTCATTGTCAAACGACTGTACATGCAGCCAGTCTATTCAACATCTAGTTGCCTCCTGAGAGGGTTTGGCAAGAGTAAATCAAGAAGGCCACCTCCCCTCTGGACATAAAATTATTGTTGATATTAACTTGTTGATACTAAATCACCCCTAAGTGTGAGTGTGAGAGTCAATGTGGAGTGTGTGTGCCCTGAGATGGACAGGTGACTTGTCCAGGGTGTATTCCCTGTCTTTGTGCTTTATGAACTGGAGCCGCTCCATTAGGACTCAAGCAGAGGTACAAAGTGGGTAATATAGATGGAAATAGAGAGAGTAGATCGTACCTTTTAACACTGTACAAATGGATGGATGGATATCTTGCGCTAAGAATAACAAGTGTGTCAGTCTTTCTTCATTATTCGCTAAAACAAAAAAAGAAAATACTTTTTTGCATGTTAATACGTTGCTATTTTGATGCTGTGCTTGTGGGTGCAGCTCTTCCAGCCAGCAGAAAGTGACACATCACAGTTTGTTCCCCAAAAACTGTTTGTGCCTGGATGAAAGTGAGAAAGCGTTACCAGCAGCCTGCAGGATCAGCCTGCCCGTTGTTTGGGAGGACTGTGCATCTAATAATACGATGTTCCTCCTGTTATTATTATCATTATTATATATCTGAGCGGGATCACACAGAGAGCGAGGCAGATGGGGCTATATTTGGTCAGTTTGTGTGTCTGAAACACTGGAATCCTTTTTTAATTTCCTCTGAGAGTCAGAGACTGTTGGCTCCCATCTGAGTTTGGACCCATCCAGCATCACTGCAGGTTATAACATGTCTGGCACTCCTAATAATATTAGTCATGATGTAAGCGCCTCATCCACACTATAAATTTTTTTTGCTCCTCTTCACTTGTTGGAACCAGCCCGAGGTGGACCGATGCTCTTCCTGCACCTGCTGGGGACTGGGACTCTCGTGCAGGCTGCCTCGTTTCCTTCCTCATCAGGTCTGTTTGTTAATCTGTGGCTGTGGCTGATTATAGTTTTATAGCGTGTCTGCTCGGCTCAGTGTGTGCGCTCAGGACTGGGAGCAGCTCTGCTCCTCCTTCTAGTCGCTGTTTTCTCTCCTGTCTCTCCGCATGCTGCTGCAGATCACTGAAGGGTCGCTTGAGGAGCACGAGACGAGGAGGATTACAGCGATTTTTCTGCTAAGAGGCAAACACGAGTCAAGACGCAATGCAGGTACAATAACATTTATTACTTATCTTTTGTTGACAAAATGGCATGCAAATGGAAGATTATGGTACTTTTCTGTACTGATAGTTCACCTGTGGTTCTGTGTTAGTAAACTTGTACCAACCAGAATAGTATTAAAATTAAAAAGCAGGAAGTATTGAAATATAAATAATGCAAAAGAGGCATTTTAATGAGATGTTAATCGCAGATTAACAATGGTGGAAGAAGTAGCCATAGGGATGTAATCAGACAGTACTTTGTTGCAGTATTAAAACTGCATGTAAAATGAAATTATAAAAACATATTTAAGGTGTCAGAGACCAAATGGTAATTATACCTATTTCAAATTGTTGTGTATGGATATCATTACTATTTTTCCATTTCCCTGTAAGAAGGATATTCTTTTTGCAGCTGGTTAATTTAGACATAACTTAAATGAACTTGCGCTGTAATTTTAAGATACTAATCACATGTTATGTATATCAAATCCTGCAGAGCGACTGCTAAATTACAGTGTGCAGTCATTTGACGGCGTTCGCCCTATGAAATGTCAGTGTAACTGAAGTGTAAAGCATCATAAACGTATAAATACGGAATGAGCTTCTTGTTGTTTTTCATGCGTCTGGCCCATAACTTTGGACTGGAGCGCTTTAACCATCTGGAAAATAGGAAGTAGAGGAGTAAAATCAGGTCAGGAGCATCCCAGGTAAAGAGTGTCGAGCAGATGAGAGACGCGTCGGCCGTCTGCAGAGGAACAACGTTGGCAGATAACAAGATTTCTCTTTGTTTGAGCGTGTGTGTGAGAGAGCGGTAACATATGTGAGGATCAGCGGAGGACGGACGCCCACGGTGTTCACGATGGCTCAGATGATCACAGGGAGCATCTCACTCCCCCGGCACACATGGCCTCGGCTCCTTTAATAATGCAGCGCTCGGGATGTTAGGACCCCACCGTACCTGCCATCTCCAGATCTTTTTCTTTGTATAATTCATTTGACTCGTTAAAGGACTGATTCCAAACCTTGAGACTCTCCAGAATATTGTTGGTCTTTGCTGTTTGTTAAGGCATAGCCACTTTTTTTTCAGCTTTTTTTTAACCATTGTGTGCTTGCATTTGTTTAAAGGAAAAGCTGAACGTACACAAAAGGCATGTGTGTTTGTTTGTTTGTTTGTTTGTTTGTTTGTATGCGTGGCTTCTGGATGACCCATCAGGTATCAGTCCTTGCGTTTTACTCGTAACCATCATTCACCTCAAAAATGCCAGCCAGCTCTGATCTTTTATTGATGCAGTTTTAAGGAGTGTGAATTATTGAGCGTCATCCTCAACGCTCTGTATGCTCTGGCATCCATTCGTATTCATATAGGGGGACCAGGGGGACGGCCCGAGATCCCCAGATAGCAGCTCTGTCTATTTTTCTCTACAAAGTCTTTACATCGCATAGGCAGCAACCTCTTAAAGAAAGCTGTTTTATTCATAGAGTCTGCCATCACAAGCGAGGGAAAGACTCAACAGAGACAAAGAAAGAGGAGGGAGAGCGTTTAGAAAAATGGCACAAAAGCTGTAAACATATGTACGGAACAAAGGAAAGCAAAACTAGATGTGCAGAGTTATGGAAACATGGGACGGAGCAGAATTTCCTTTACAGAAACACAGACAGAGGCTGTGAGGAAACACAAACAACGAATGAGATGAAGAAGAAGAAGATGCCCCTTACCAAAATGTCACCAAACCAAAGTCTCACAGTTATCATCCTGGATGTGTGGTGCTATTTTAAACCAACTGCTAAGATATGCACAGCTTTATTATCACTGAAATATTAATCTGCGTATAGAAACGCTGAATGTGCATCCAGTGCGCGATGAGCAGGTGTTATCGGGCGGGGCCATGTGCCTTTTTCTCAAACATGCAGCAAGAACTCTCTATTTTTCTGGAGACGCATTTAATGTAATACAAAAAAAGCCTTTTCTATCAAAGCTAGATCTAGATGTTAAAATTTGCAAATGCATTTTCATGTGGATGGTTTAGATATGCAACTATGTTTTTTTTTTGTTTCTTTTTTAACCCTGTCATGGTCTTCATAATCAAGCATTGTAACACCAAATCATCTGCTTTTGAGTAAAATGATCAACAAGGTTTGGATCAGTTCATACACGGCTGGGATGTCTGCCCTGCTGCTGGCACAGCTGTCACAAAAGCCCTGGACTGATTCATTATATTCGGTCGTATCTAGTGGATAGAGCCAGAAAGGTTCAGACTCTGTAACTCTTTGTAAAACTGAGCTGAATACTAACAGGCCGGTGGTAGCATTGCTGAAATGAGAACAACAAACCTGGCCTGCTCCCAGGGGGAGACTGAACTATCAAAGTCGAGCATGTATCGTGATGCTGTCTGATACTCGTCCCGTCAGGCCGATTGATCACAGATGTCTCTGAGATGAGACACAAATGTTAGCAAGACACCTCTGTTAAACTGCCATTGAATCAAAGAATACCAGGATGTGTGATTCTACAAAGCTCTGCCTCTCTTCCAGTGTTAAATCTGCCTTTTGAACACTGTTGCTGTAGTCATCCCTCTGCAAATATTGATTCGATCGAAACTCTTTCCCACAAATACTATCATATGTCCGTAAACCTGTGTCAATATATCGCTTGCTATTACTTTCAGTAATGCCAGTTTGAAACTTTGCTCCTGTCAGTCAGAAACCATCACAAACTTAGGAACACATTCCCATTCAAGCCAGTCAGTGACAGGTGCGGCTCACATAAGGAACATGCTCAAGGAGAGGTACAGTGAATCCCATCTTAACGTGAAACACGATATTGTGACAGTCCACAGTGTTTCTCCCGAATAATGTGTTTGTAATCTCCAGTGCTGTAGAAGAGAGACATTATCTAGTTTAGTAAATGGTGACACTTTCCCACCTTGATAGGATAATTGGAGTGGAAGATGGGACTTTAGGGAAGAAACAGAGACAACATGTGTGCATGTGTGGTTTATGATGTTTATCTTAATGATAATTTGAATTGTAAAGAGTGATTTTCATCAACTTTATCCTCAACACCTTGATGAAAGTTATACTAGTGCTTGAATGAAACACTCACACAAAGTGCACACCTGCAAAGAAGAATGGATGCAGAAAAAGGGAACCTGAATGAACTGCTGGAAACTACTGCCTGGCATGAGACCACTGTCTACCTGAACATGCAGAAATAACCGCAGGGATGCTTGTTCTCTGCTCGCTGCCTGCTGGCATGTTCAGGTAAACACCAACTGGTGGCGAACTGTTAAAAGTACAGAGGTATCATGAGGACAGAGGAGCTCCTCTCGCCTCCTGTCTCACATTATCTCTGAGGACATCTTTTATGTCTCCCTGAGGCGGACGAGAAGACGGTGGACGGTCTGCTGCCCGATGCCAACGGGAAGGATCCAAACCCGGGTGGACAGACCGAGGGCTCCAAGTGGCAGAAACCGCGGCTCACGCGTAAATCTCTGATGAAGTGCTGTCTGGTCAAGTGGATCATCGCCAGCACCACGCAACAAGGGCCAGGTACAGACGGCAAGGGGACACGCCACCAAAGGGTACAGCGGAGCGTTAAAAATGTCTGCCTGATTCTATGTGACAGCAGGGGGAGCAGGGCAGAGCTGTAGCACAGGCGCTCTATCTCCTGCAGTGCAGAATACATGAATTTTAGAGCACCGACCCCATCTACGGTGAAAGTATATAGACATATATGTATATAAACAGCACAGACTGCAATGCAACAAAGGCCACTTCATTTCAGCAGCTTATCAGTCAGTGAATAGACTGCATCCATCAGCTATACAACCCTGCCTCATTCAGACCTCAATTTGCTCTTTGTTAATTTCCTACCAGAAAACATCTCCTCTGAGAAATTAGACAAGAAGGTTTACAAATGAATCCCAAAAATGGAAAAGAAAAAGGAAAGACGCACAGCTTAGCATGTAGTGTTTATGTATGACAAAACAAGCCTTGGGGCATGTTTTAGATGAACAGGGCAGTGTCTTCCTGCTGACTGCCCCTACATGCCCCATTTTCCTGGTCTGTCTGAATTATTGACACGGCCCCTCTGCGCAGGCCAACCATGCCGTGCAGACAGTCAGCTGTGTGAATGCACTTCCCGGCCATGGCAGACATTTAGTTAGAGCAATACTCCATTGATGCCTTATGTTAACTACTATGGGAAAAGCTTCTTTGAAAGCAAGAACCATTTCACAACGGGTAACAAACACATGGGCGAGCAGACAAAACATCTCCTCGGCAGGTTCCAGAAATGACTCGCTCTCGGCTGCTTTTCGCTCTCTGCCAGCAAACAGATGGCCACGTGCCTCTGACAGTGCACTGATGAAAACACAGAGCGAACAAAAGCTCTGGCAGCCGAAGTATTTGCGCCTGTTACACAGCGAGATCACACACTGTAAATACGGCCCCATCCCTAATCTGAACATCATCAAAGTAGCGGCCCTGGTCTTTTATCTAGCAGGCCTTTAGGAAGATTTATAACAGGACTGAACACAGTTGTTTACTAATGTGTCAGCACTTCATTCAGCTAATTCAAAAACACTTATCTATTAAAATGGAAATATGTGTTAGATGTTTTATGTTTAAACACGCCTCCTTGACCTGATTGCCATCTAGTGGCGTGTCGACATTATAGCAGCTGAAATCTTCCTGCACCCAGCAGAGAGTTGCCTGCACTGTCTAGTATGTGCATCTAAAGAAAGGAATCTAAAGAAAATGAAAAATAATGTGTATTATAGAGACAAATGTTTGTGATGTTCAAAATACCATGCTTGGAAAACATTTTTCTGTTTATTAGGCTATATGATGCAATGCCTCTTTCCATTGTTCACACCATTTATCCCAGTTGAGTCTGCAGGAGCCCATCTACAGCATGCATGGTGCAAAGGCAGAGAATACACCCTGGATAGGTCTGCAGTCCATCACAGGACACACACTATTCACTCTCACACATCAAGGCGCAGTTTAGAGTCTCCGAACTAAACATGCATGATTTTGGACTGTTGGAGGACCCTGTAGTACCAAGCAAAAACCTACATACACACACAAGGAAAGCAGTGATCAGTGGTCAGTGAAGCAAAATGTCTGAATATATAAGAGGACATAGATGACAAAAGCTCTGCAAAGAAAAGAGTGTGAGGCCTCCAGAAAACTCCTACAATACACAATAAATTCAACCCTAACCCTAAATCGGCAAGGATGTGGAGAGTGAAGAGTGAGGATGTGCTGAAAAGCAGCACAGTTAAGGATGTGGGATTGTGTGATCTTGCGTGGTACTACTCATCCTGTGATGGATGTCCTCAGGCTCAGAGCTGTAATGCTGCTCTGGCTGCAGTCATTAAAGCCTGACAGTGTGGCTGATGGCTGCACAGTCTGCATCTCTGCATGCTCAAGCCACCTCACTCTCCACTGTATTTAATAGAAGAACAGGGATAGCTCAGCACTTAAGGCGCATTAAACAGTATAATGATGCATTATTTTTTATGGCGGCCGAGTTTCCACACGAGCTTATGCATCTTGCATGTTGTGCGTAATATCTGAGTGTGTCTCCGTCTGCTGAGGCAGGATTAGCCCGCACTTTGAGAACACAGTTAAACTCCTCAATCCGCACAGCTCCACCAGCATCACCACTGCTGACTCATGTATGTCAAGCCTGCACATATTATTCACAGGTTGGTTTTTCCAATGCAAGACAGCTGCAGCTGGGTGGTTAACAGCTTGCAGAGCGGCCTTCATGTCTGACTTAAACAGATACTGGAATAACTAATGTGGTGGAATAGATGTGATAGGTACAAATGCATATTTGATGAAAGGTGCTATGCTGTAAGCTCCCTATGAAAAGACGAATACCTTACTCGTACAGCCGTGATGGGTGCGGTACAATGATGTGAGAGGACCTTCTACTTATTTTTCTTCTACTTTTTCTATACACCCTTTATCATGCCCTCTTCGTACCTTTAGTAGAGTCCTGTTGGAGCTGCTCCAGCTCACAATGGACAAAAGCAGGGAAAACTCCCTGCAGGTAATACACCTTGGAAATGTCCCCAGTTCATTCCAGGACACACACACACACACACCATTCATTCTCATACTCACACCTGTAGAAACAATTTTGAGTCTCCAATCCACCGAAATGTGTTTTTTTTCTTTTTTGTTACTTTGGGAGGAAACTGGAGTACTCACAGAAAACTCTTATTCACTTCTTATTTGTGCTATGCAAATTAAGCTGCCTTGCATTGATGAAGACAGCTATTTCAGAATGTGTTTAACTCAGACGTTAGGGATGAAACCATTTACATAAACCCACTCTGGCTTTCCAAATGCATTTCTGGCCAGCATTCTTTCCCTGTTGTAAGACCAATATTTTAGCTCTCAACGATTGATTTCCTCTCCACCGCCCCCCAGTCCATTATGTTGTGCAGAGTCATCAGTTATGAACTATACTCTTCTTCACTCTCTTTGTCCTCCGGCACAGCGTAATAGTGCATTTCCTTGTGTCTTAACGATAAAAGAATCTGGTCCAAAAAAGTCCTTCTCCTCTCGGAGCACCGCATGAAAAGCATGCCTCCAGAAGCATTGACCTCCGACATCTGCGGGCCACCTTTGCAGCACAGGTATAAATCACTCCAGCTAAACTATTCTTAACTACACTGATTTTACAGTCGCAATGGTCACATTTTTCAGCTCGGAGTGAACCCCCCCACACACGAGTTATTGACTGTGTGTATCGCTGAACGAGCTGGTAGACACAGGCAGCGCCACAGAGGGCAGGGCCGGCTCCTTCACTCTAAGTGCTGTTCATATCCCAGCCATCAGATAATGGGGATCAATGCTCGGGTTTACAGCTTGACATCCTTGAAATGACTGAGCGAATAAAAAGCATGCGAGCTGTCAGTCAAAGACTAATAGTAAGGAAATTCCTTCAGTAACAACACCACCACCACCACCACCTTACATAGCTCAGGACAGAGTAAGAGGAGATGGAGTGAGTAGAGGTGGAGCCGCTTTGTTGATGGAGTTGTGGAGAGGAGCCTAAAACAAGCAGTCCCAGGGCGTAAAAATGCCGTAGAGTAGTAACAGAGATGGATTGTCTGCGTACGGAGACAGCTTCGGATAAATTTGAGAGATTAAAGACGCTACAAGTTCCACATTTTTCTGCAGGGGCACAAAGTGGACTTTGAAAGAGGGGATGCATCATCTGTTTGCTTTGTTTTTCAAAAGTGAACATAAGTGCTGACGCCTGCAGAAGGACCGAGATGATGTTAGCGATTGTACGAGCTGATCAGAGTCGGTGTCAAGTTTTTTAAAAAGGTCTTCCGTAAAGGCAGCATCTAATGCAAGGCAGCCATGGGATTGGATGGCATGGAAGTAATTGCCATAGCTGTTGTCATTGGACTGTTTGTTGTCGTGCTCAAGCAGTTTGGCATTTGGGAGCCGTTATCGCTGGAAGGTAAGACATCTACAGCAGGTTTGGGGCAGATACATTTGTGGTCTTCGATGTCTCCATGCAGAAATGGAGTAATAATCTTGTTCAGCTGTGTTGTTTTGTGCTTTATATTGACTCCTAAAATGATGTGGAACTGCAGCCTCAAGTCAGCTGTAAACTATTAAAGGACAGGTTCACATTTTCTCCCGAAAGCGACTTTGCGACTACATAAAAGGAGTTGTTCGTAATACTTCTCAAACTCCAACACTTTAAAGTGTCCAGCATGACATGTTAATATCACTTTCAAAATGTGGATCTGCCCTTTAAGACAACATTTGTATCAAGTCAAACATTTTAATAGGTCTTTGACTTTCTTCTTCCCCTCTCACCTCCTCATCACCCTTCCTCAATCTCTTCCCGGTCTGGTCTTTCTCGACTTCCTCATTTGTGTTTTGTTCTTGTAAAGATGGTGAGTACCTTTGGAGGCGTTCCTCTGCGTGTTATCATTTCTTTTCATTTCATCCCACACGTCTTGCTAAACTTCTTCCCTTTCATTTTGTTATTGAATGTTAGTTAAAATAAATACCCTTTTTTTATTGGACATTAGTGGCTGTGCCCCAAAAGACGCCATATTTGCTTCCTAGATTTGCTTTTCAACATCTTATTTATGAATCTCAAAATGTTCCAACACGGCAAAAAGAAGACGCATGTCTGAAAGTTTTCTCTTCTTCTTTCGAAAAAAGTTAGTGTTGGTACATTTCTTTCACTAGAAAACGAGACATTATGCCTGACTACTATTTCTCCAAGCTACAAGTACCCCCGACTCGTATTTTCTCCCCACTTTTCAATCAAAAACATTGTCTCAATTGTTCTCATCATCACTTTTATCCAGTTCTCTCACTCCATTATCTCCCACCCACTTCCTTGTCTCACCTCTCCCCCCTGAACCTCTCTACTTTTGGTTTCCAATTTCATCTTCGTGTGAAGATGGTGAGCATCTTCAGTTACGTGAAGTCTTTTTGATTTGCTCTCCCACTTTGATTTGGTACTATTTTCATTCCTCCACCGCCCTTTCTTTTATTTTCTTTCTTTCCCGTCTTACCTCTGTTTCTTCCTCCTTTCCCCTTGCCCCCATCCCTTTGTTCTCTCTTTCTTTCCCGTCGACAGACAACAGTGACAGTGACCTTGAACTCTCCATGGTGCGTCACCAACCCGAGGGCCTTGACCAGCTCCAGGCGCAGACACAGTTCACCAGGAAGGAGCTCCAGTCACTTTACAGAGGCTTCAAAAACGTAGGAAAACGATCAGCAGAGTATAAGATGGAGCTGGTTGTTAAGGCAATTGACTCCTGGAGTGACGAGAGTTAGAGGGAATGAGATCTGTCCATCTACTACTTTACCTGCTTACCTGCTGCCCAGTAGTGTTGGTGTCCAACAGGGATTTGTGTCACCAGAATGTGCTTCTGAAAACAAATAATGGATGGATGGAAGAGCAGGAATAAAAAGGCACAAGTTGACAGGGTCTCTCCCTATCAACAGCTGTGATGAGCAGTGGTGGGAAAATCTCAGTGTAAACCTGATCTGTGCTGAAATCTGCACAGTAGAGCATCGCGTATGTATGTAATTTATTCCATCTGACCTTTTCCCGTAATTACAAGTCAAAGTGACTGTGATGTTTTTGCAGTTCCCAGTTCCGAGCAGAGCCAGCCACGGCTGGTTTATTTGTTTATTTGATGGCATGAGAACCACTGTTAGCGATGAGCTGGCAACATCTGTGGGACATAGTTATTGCCTGACTCACCAGTTTGTTAGATGATATCAGAAATGTTCTTGTTCTTCTTAGTTCTCTTGTCTTTTCCTCACTACTAATCGCGGTTTCTTTGCCGCTTCATTCGAGACCGATGAACAGCTTGTCAGGCCGGCTCTGTGCACATGCTGCCCTTTCATCTCTGTGTTACTCTGACCCGCAAAGATTAATGTTAAAGCTCAACAGGCTTTAGAGAAGATTGTCTCAGTGTAGTTAATGAAGGCTTTGCAATAACCTGCTTGTTGCCCTCTAGTGGCCACGTTCCTGTGCTACAATCAGAGTTGGTATCACGGGATACAACAGAAAAGAGAACCACTAACTTTTAACTACCTCTTAAATCCTGTTGTTTAGCAGGAAATAGGTATAGCAGACATGTTAATAAGTGATGTTTTATAACTAGGTATTAGTTTTTCAAACAAAGAAAGATCAAGAAAGCAGAGCAACCCTTATTTCTGGTGCTCTGCATCAAACTGGCCTTTTGTTTATGTTAAAACAAGATTTTTTTTTCCAGATCAACACATGACATTGGGATTACAGAGCACACACGTTTGTTGTGAGCCCTGAGGTTTTCTGTGCTGAAAATGCATTGCCACAATGCTGACATTTAAATGTCAATGTACAGTGTAAAAGATAATGAGTGAGGTGGAACCAGTATCTAATCCAACTTTATTTGACATGATCCCTGCCTTGACACAGTGAAATATCTTTGTTTGTGTTAACAGGAATGTCCCAGTGGGCTTGTGGATGAAGAAACTTTCAAGACCATTTACTCACAGTTCTTCCCTCAAGGAGGTACAGTATTAACATTAGATAAAGCAACCTGCTACCATACTGACTGAACAGCAAAGAAGAAGGAGTTTAACACTCATCGACTTCATTTTCATGTTTTCAGATGCAACCATGTATGCACATTTCTTGTTCAATGCCTTTGACATGGACAGAAGTGGTTCCATCCGGTTTGAGGCAAGCACAAAGAGTTTGTTAATGTATTATCTCTATTTTAAGTTACTTTTTTCCTCCCTATTTCAAGCTAATCATTAAACTCCGTTTTGCTTTCCCAGGACTTTGTGATAGGCCTGTCTGTGTTACTCAGAGGATCTGTTCCAGAGAAACTCAGATGGGCGTTCAACCTGTACGACATCAACAAAGACGGCTACATCACTAAAGAGGTAAATTCAAAAACAACAAAGTCCAGAAAACAAGAAACCCTGCGACCATGTCCTCACATCTGCATATGTGCTCCATGCATCTCTTGCAGGAAATGATGGCAATAATGACCTCCATTTATGACATGATGGGCAGGTACACCTTACCCAGTGTGCGAGATGATTCCCCCTCAGAGCACGTGGAGAAATTCTTCCAGGTGAGCCATCATCTCTAAACCACTCCAGTCCAGTCCTTCAGGCCACCTGAATAGGCTGCATCCTTCCCTTTCCTGTACTATCATCTTGTACTATTTCAGAAAATGGACCGAAACAGAGATGGAGTGGTGACTATTGATGAATTCATCGAAACCTGCCAGAAGGTAAACCCATCACAGTTCACTATCAACGATAACTAATGTACTCCTATATCGCCATTTGTATGACATATTGTATTGGCTACATGTGTTTTTGAGACTTCTATCCCATTGTCAACATCCTGATACACCTGTTGCACACAGTCTGAGATTTCTGACTTGAATGATCTGTTTACTGCAATCAGATGTGGCCTTTAAATGCCATTTCCAGTTTGCATACAGTTAGTTTTCTCCTATTATTCACCAAATGCAAAGGCCAGGTATATTTTCCTATCATAGGTAAAAAAGTAATATTGTGTTATATTTTTCTGTAGCATTGTTTTCTGTGTGAAATGTCTGCCTTCATGCAGAAAACCATTGCCAACTCTTAGATTGATGTTCATGTTGTCACTAATAGTTCTAAATGAAAACTTCCTGCTCTGAATCAAGTCATAGCTGCCAGATATTTTGTGACCTACTGGATGGTAACATTATATCGAAAATGTGTGTGAACTAGATCATTTGCAATGAGGATTATTTGTTTTTGTCTCATACATTTATGCCTGACGTGCTAAATATGCTACAAAACAAAAATCCTATGTGCGAATGATTTCACAAGGTAAAAGCAAAAACAATCTTCTGTCTTTTCTCTACAGGATGAAAACATAATGGCTTCTATGCAGCTCTTTGAGAATGTCATCTAGTTTCAACAGGACACACATGCATACGGATGGGTATTGCTGCATAATGCTTCCAGCCTCCAGCCTCCAATCCTGAAATAACTGAGAAGGACGAACTGGGTCATGCATCTTTTTTTTTAACACACATTTCATTCAAACTGGTGAACACTGTTTGTTTTTCCCGTCGGGTGAAAATGTGCGTAATTCACCGAAACACTCGCAGAAATGTTCCTTTGCATGACCATTTTGATTTTGCACATAAAACCATCATAGAGTGAAGTCATGATCGCTAGATGAGCATGAGCGCCTGCCCAGCATTTAAAAGCATGTGATGCAAACCACACGACACAAACATGAGGTTTTATCATCGACATCAACTCGGGCAAATGAGAAAATCCTTTATATTGTATCATACTGTAAAGAAAATTATTTCTATGTTCTTTCGATTTTTTGTGCAAAACTGTTACCCAGTCATTGTCATGTCAAAACAAACTTCTGGAATAAATGTGCACCCTCACAAAATGACAGCATCAGTGAATTGTGTCTGTTTATATCCATACATCCATTAACTTACCTACTGTTGTCTCCAATCAACCTCAACTTATATGTTTTTTTAACAATTCCCCAGTCCATGCTGTTGCCCCTGTTTACATCACACCTTCAGAACCTTTTATTTTATTATACATTCAGTATAGTATATATGAACTGCCAAGTTTCTGCTCACATTACATATGCTGGTAAACAAAGAGAAAAAGACACAATGGGGAGGCTTCAGACTTTGAGATATTTTAAGCTCATTCCATGTGCATGTCCATGTGTGCATGTGAGGACATATGGCATCTCAATGAAGGAGCACAATTCATTTTGCCTGTGAATGGATACATTCACCATACAGTAGGAGAGTGATGTAACTTGGTTGTGATCGAACACTCACGGAGCGCAGAAAACAAGTAGAGCAGCCAACAGAAGCTGCTCCTGTCTGGCCTTTTCTATGAAATCCCCAAGATCAAGAGTCCAGAGGCTGCTGCACAATAGGGATGATTGTTTGGAAAAGACTGGTTAAACTGGTTAAAAGGACAAGGCATTTGGGAGCATACCCTCTGGCAAGATAAAGAACTGTGAATTATTGTCATGTGTTATTAGTCTGAGAATGATTAACATGCTTTGTATATCCTGTTTATGTCTGCAGAGAGCACGCAACAGACTGTCTCTGTGGTTGGACTGGGATTTTAACTGAATCTATAGAAACGGTAAAAACAAAATTATACAAAAAAAAGTTGTGTGAATATGATACAGTCCCGAATGTGCCCTCAAGAGGACCCTCCACTCTCCCTTGGACAAAATAACATTTCAAAAGTCTTCCGTAATGTTCAACATTTTAAGCATTTTTCACACTTGTTTCACATCCATTGGATTTTTTTTCAGTTTTGCTTCATATTTGTTCAGGATTGAAATGCAACAGAAAACCAAATACAGCTCAATCAATTGTATAACATTTTTGTCTGAAAATATAAGTGTTTAAATTAAATTAATTGTCTTAAAGCCTCAGTTCAAATATCATACAACAAAACAAAACAAAATGTAGTTATTTTTTACATTTCTATTGACCTATATTCAACAAAAACAGGACAAAGTTGAGATACAATAAGCTACGAAAGACTGGGAAACTTCAAGAGTCAAGATTTTTATTATTATTATTATTATTATTATTATTATTATTATTATTATTATTATGTTATTTTTGTACAATCAGAGAGTTCCTGGGTTCATGAGTTAGATCACATCAAATGTAAAACAATGCAATAGAAAAATATAGACACTATATACTGCAAATAAGACATTCAGAAAATGATTAATTTACCAATAACAGTACAAAGTTTAATGCTTTTGCCATTAGAGTTTGGAGTCCACAGTAAACAGGTTCCTAGGTAACAGGATATGGTGTTTTGATTGAATAACAGGAAGTACAAACAATCAGTTGGGAGCTGCCACAAGCCTATGATAGAAAAATATCCCTGGCCTTTGCATTCGGTGAATAATAGGAGAAAACTAACTGTATGTGAAATTCCAGCATCAGCTAAAATCATTCAACCTGTAGTGTATTATTGATCCAGAACCAATAGCGAAGCAGGGTTTGTTTTGGGGAGGAGCTGTGGCAGCTCGGTTCAGTGCAGGTCGATGTGGAAATGATGCTGGTACCAAAATGCATCTGTGCTGTGGTGTCCGGGTTGTGGTTTGACTGAGGACTGCTGCTCCAGCATCACCACCAGGGCGACCAATCACAAAGGTAAACGTATATGTATTTGTATATCTTTATTTCTTAGTAAACACTGCATTGTTATGTATTTTATTGCAAATTTTACACGATTTGCATATTTTATTTGTGTGACAAATCATCTTTTTCCAGATGCACCGCACTGATGTGTTTCCATTAGAGGGAACACACTGCTCCCTCAAATTGTTTTTAATGCTTTGTAGAAATATACTGAAACACACACATTGTGATTATCAGCAGCAGGACAACCAGCTGCATCATGAAAGGGAGAAATATGCATCTGACACATAATGCCCAGCTAATCCCAGTGTTGACAGAGCATGTGGATCATTCTGGAGGCCTGTTGTGTTTGCCCATGTGACTTCTGGTGTTCAGTGAGCAGCATCAAAAGCTGTAATGCCAGTTTGAATGAGCGCCAGCAGATTTTACACCCTCCTTTCTCTTTGTGTCCCAAAGACTATGTGCGAACATAGCCAGTGACCACAGGTCTCGGTCTTCCTCAGCCACTCTTTTATTTAAAGGCGTAGATGTGTTTTTGCAGGGTGCGGGTCTGCAGGAATGACTGGCCAGCAGAAGCTTCTCTCGCTGTGGGTCTGGCTGCTGCTCATGGCGACTCTGTGCCCAGGCGCGCAGTACGCCTACGGCAAGCGCAGCAGCAGCTCCAAGGGGAAAGGCAAAGGTGATGGAGACAAGGCGTCCTCGTCGCAGGGCCGAGGCCTCTCCAAGCACGGCCTCAAGTGGGCCGGGGCGGCGGCGGCCGGGATGCTGGGAGGAACAGGCACGGGGTACGGCCTGGGTTTTCTGGGAAAAGGGAAGCACAGATCTGGAAGTCATCACAGCCACAAGACGACGTACTCGGAGCACGATCAGCGGGTTTACTACAACGAGAGGCAAGGCTTTCGGAACCAGTCTCTGTGGAGGGCCTTTGTTAATGCTGCTGCCCCGGCCCCGATGACTAATGTCTTCCTCACAGTGGGACATGTGGTGTCTCTCCTTCTGGCGGCCTGGATACGAGACATTTGATATCCGAACACTGTGAGAGTCATTAAACATTAAGGGAAATAAAAGCTCCTTTGAACCAAAAGAAATGCTTTTTGATGTTTGTTTTTTAATAGCACACACACAGCAAAGGCAGAAAGTACACCCTGGACAGGTCACCAGTCTATCACTCCACACACACTCACACATTTACTCTTACTTGTAGAGTCTCCAATTGATCTAAATTGGAAAGAAACCAGAGAAAACCCTAATAGACACCAGAAGAAAGCACAAAGACCCTCAGCCCTACCAAGATTCGAACCGGGTATCTCTTCTAGCAGTGATGCAACAGCTCTCCCCACCAGTTCACAGAATACAGGATAAAGGATGTTTTTTTTCTTTCTTAGGAAAGAAGAGAAGAAGCGAAACTGCAGAAGAAAAGCGAAACACCTGCATCAACATGTATAGACAGGAAATGGTTTGTAGACCTTTCAACCTTGGCAAAACACTTTCAGTGTGAGTTGTGTGTGTGTGTTTTTTTCCCACAGACTTTTTAATTACTTTGCTTGGCACAGCAATGTCACCATTCACTGGCTAGAAATTAGTTACACAAAAGCAATAAAATTATATATTTTTCATTAATATACCTTTACTATACAAAATATCCAGATTTTGGGCATTTTTTTCAACATAGCATGTTCTTCAAAGCCAAACTGTACGAGAGATAGCCTTTCAATGGAACACAAAAACACTTTAAAAACATAAAAATACTGTTAAAAATCCAAGGTAACTATATTGGTTTGATATTTTATTTTATTGATGCATTTTAAGTTTCAAGTCTCAGGTTGAGCCTCAAGTCTGAAGTCTTTTTTTTGGGGCAAGTCTAGTCAAGTCAAGTCACAGGTTCCATCCAAACAAGGTCACTTCTGCCAACATTTAGTTACATAAACTAGTTTCAGTGGAAAAAACCACAGAGGTGCAGGAAACTTTACAGAGAGACTGTGAGAAAAGGGACTAAGAGAGAGCGGAGGCACCAGCATGAACATTAACTTCAGCCAAGTCGCAGGAGCAACCATCTTGCTGTATGTTTGTGCACATGAGTTTATGTTAATAGTCCAAATACATTTGTATTTAAGTCAGCTGGATGATGTGAGAGTGAGCAGTGTGTGTGTGTGTGTGTGTGTGTGTGTGTGTGTGTGTGTGTGTGTGTGTGTGTGTGTGTGTGTGTGTGTGTGTGTGTGTGTGTGTTTCCTGAGGACTGGTGACCTGCTCAGGCCTTTTCCCTGCCTTTGCCCTATGTGTGCTGGTGATAGGCTACAGCAGGCCTACATGACACTGATAAGGCACAAAGTGGGTAAGATAATGAACGTACATTCAATTTGCTTGAATGAGTTTAAAAACATGAACATGTTGGTCTGTGAAATTATAACACTGAGCCAAACGGATCATTGTTGTCACTTATTTTATTTAACAGATAAACAGCCATGACAAACCATATTAGTCGAAATGGTTGATGAGTAACAAACATTGCTCAGAGGAATCACACGTATTTTCCCCCCCAATATGACCTTGTTATTTCTAAAAGGGACTTAAGTGCACTTTAAAGTTGCTTTCCAACCTAAATTAAATTAAAAGGGGAAAATTTAATTTAAAAAAAGTGCTTTAAAATCAGTTTGCACAAATTAAGCAAAACTAACAGGAAAGAACCTGAGTGGAACAAACAACGGGGTATTTAGTTTGAGTCAGCTCTGGAGGAAGTATGTGAATAGTTAGTGAGTGATTTCTAAACATGATTTATTGTTTTTACAATACATATGTTGTGTTGTTACAGATTTAAATATTGCATGTGAGCTTACAGTACCAACAAACAGACTTAACAGAATATGCCAATACTCTATCCAAAACAGCAGGATAAAAACAGCTATGGGTATGCCTTAAATTCAGCATTCACTTGAACACAAAAATGACTAACAGCCTGCAAATTAAAATTATTATTATTATGTCGCAACTTTTTATCTCAACACAGGTACAAAGTGCAAAATTACAACAAAGAAAGAAAACAAGCAGGAAAATTAATCACTTACGCACAAATATTATATACAGATAAACCTTCCTTCTATAAACAGTCCTTGAATTATAAGAGAATACAAGATCTGCACCTGGCAACACAACAACAGATACTTGCAGACGTGCCAACACCAGACTCTTCACTTCATCTTATCTGCTCCTGCTCCATTCAGGGTGACCAGAGAGAGAAATGTGCTAACCGGCTGAAGCCTGAGAAATCTGACTGGGAAGTCTAGGGGAGTTGCCCTGCTTGTTGCCGGAAATATCAACAAGACAAAACAAGACTTTGAGTATGTGGGAAGAAACTGAACCTTACCAGCAGTGTTTTCCAGTTTCCAGGCAACTGTATCCCATCGGTACAGTTTAACATCCAGTGTAAGTTCACCGAGGTGGAATAAAATAAAGCAAACTGGGTTGGAGGACTATATATATTGGACTGTGTTGGTTCTCAGACAAACCCATTTAAAAACCAAGCATCAGACAGACTACAAGTATGAGGACATCTGGAATAGTAATTGTTCCCACAGCTCTGCTACCAATGATCCCATTTACTGCCCATCATAGGGCACATTGCTGCTCCCTGACTGTCAAGAAATAATCATGCAATCCATGATTAAAGCAAAACAGGAAAAACAAAATTGAACAAGTAGGAATGATCGCCACATCTGCCCTGAAAAGCTAACATGTCTCAATGGTTTTAATTCCTTTACAAAAACGCCAAAAGTCATGGATTACCAGGCTAAAGAAGAGGCTAAGCTCTCTCTATTTGTGATTACATGTATTCAAATGTAAGTGCGCAACCTTAAGACATCCCTTTTGTATTTGATTGCAATAATGTTTCCTTTAAATGCGACACATTTAACCATGTGCATTGAGGACAATGAAATGTTAGTTTTTTTTAAGTGTGTAATATACACAATGTCACATTCCTATATTACACAGAAGCAGATATATAGGGTCACTAAAACTGATCTGTCCTTTCGTTTTACCTCTGAATGAATTCAGTGCTGAATTAAGTGGTGCAGAAAAGTGCAAAATGAGTTCTTAAAGACAACTAAAAAGAACAAATTAGTACAGCAGGCATAACACAAATGAGTAAAATCACTGCCACTTGGGTACGGTGGACATCTTAAGCGACTATATACAGAGTAGTATATTATTAACTGCAGATTGTGTGTGACATTAATAAATGTGACCCAAACGACTTGCACATTTCCAGCTATGGTTTGTACTGAGATGATAAACATAGCAAACACAAGACGTGTGTTCTCACTGGATGAGGAACATGCTGGACAGGAGCACGAGGAGGGAGGTGAAGACTTGAATAACCCCGTCACTCAGGGGGCTGCTGCGACTCGGCTGGTACTGCGGCTCCGCTTTACGCTCCTGCATGAATTTCTCCGAGTAGACCATGTACTGCTCCACGCAACGCCGCGCCTTCATTTGCTCAATAAGGGCCGGGTATCCAATTTCCTCGATGCTGACTGTGTCGTCGTCCTCCTCCTCCTGCACGCCGCCTTCTCCCTTCTGGCTGTTAGGAGTAGTGGAGCTGCCGGCCTGATCTTTAAGGAGGTCAGTCCTGTTCATGCAGCGGTCCATGAAAGCGTCGTAGGTCTCCGCCCGGGGTGGAGGCTTGTAGACGTAGTCGCGGCCGTAGTCCTTTTCGTCCGTGGACTGGGTGCCGTAGCGACGGTACATGTAGTTGTTGTAGTAGTACTCCTCTTCGGGGTTGCGGAAGCTGAAGTGTGGTCTGGGGAAACGCCCGAGTCCATATCCGACAGCCATGCCAGCCACTGCACCGACGCCTGCTGCCACTATGGCTTTTTTCGCAAAACTTGGAGACTTGGGCTTGTATCCCATACTCTGCACAGAACGAGAGAAAGGAGAGCCTCCCATCCCGTAGCCACCATATCCATATCCACCTCCACCAAAGCCGGGGCTGAGAATCTTGTTATTTGGGTTCCAGTTTTGGTAGCCACCAACACCTGCACCTGGGTAACTCCCTGGCATCATCCCAGGTTGGCCATAACCCTGTCCTGTATTCCCCCCTCTGACTGGGTAACCACCCGCTGCTGGGTACTGGTATGGAGATCTCTGATTTGGATAGCCCCCTGCTGCTGGGTACTGGTTGGGATAACCTCCCGCAGCAGGATACTGGTTGGGATACCCTCCAGCTCTGCCTGGATACTGATTGGGGTAACCACCTGCTGCTGGATAGCCTCCAGCAGCAGGATAGCCTCCAGCAGCTGGATAGCCTCCAGCAGCTGGATACTGTTGGTTTGGGTAATTCCCTCTACCTGGGTACTGGTTGGGATACCCCCCAGCAGCTGGGTACCCACCTGCAGCTGGATATCCGCCAGCAGCTGGATATCCACCTGCTGGGTTCTGGTTAGGATAACCTCCAGGATTGGCTCTACCAGGATACTGGTTTGGGTTGCTACCACCTCCTGGATAACTGGCTGGGTTCTGCCTGGGATATCCTCCTGGTTGGGAGTTTCCGGTTCCGGTTCCTGGATAGGGGTAACTTCCACCAGCGGGATAGGGATTGGGATTTCGGTTGGGCTGAGAATTGGATGGTTTGGATTGAGTGCCCCGGTTCCCAAACGAAGAGGGTTTCCTGCTACTGCTGCTGCTACCTTTCTTGGCCCATGTCGGTTCAGTGTTGAGGAGAAAAACAATCAGGATGGACACAAACGCCACCTCAGATAGTCTCCCCATGGTCCCTGGAGGGAAAAGTGTAATATAATGATCAAAATCCACTAAAGCATATAAACAGTTTTCCCTGCGGCCGATTTATTTATCTAATTCTAATAATAACAGGATATCATGAGTAAGCGTAACGGTAACCCATGTGTGCTGTTCAATAGGCCACATTGCGGTAAATAGCCGTGGTCCTTATAAAAAGAGCATTTACATTTCACACGTGTAAGTCGGACACTACCGTCTTTATACAGTCATTACTTATTTAATGCGATCACAAATACATCTATGAGTTATTCCAGGCCCAACCACTATGATTAAACGACGAAAGGCGTGTTTTATTATTAAAACAGTGAGTGGACGTTGCATCACTAGCATCATGCTCATACAACACAATGATGTGCAGCTTTGATCCTTCGCCGACCCGACCCGCAAAGACTCATACCCTCACCCGCAAGAATAAATGATTTTACCTTACCGTGAGAAAACGCTTTAGCAACGACCCTCGACGGAAAATCCGTTTTAAAGGCGGTGTTGTCCTCGCCCCGTCTGTTATACGGGCTCTGGTGAGGTGGTATCTTCGAGACGCGGTGCGCTCGTTTTGATGCACAACAAGTGCCGCGTCAAAGAGGGGCGGGGAACTGTAACTGCGATCAGGCGATAACCCCTCCAAACAACACTATTAGAAGCACAATTATTATATTCTAGGAAGCCTAGTATTTGCTATGTGTCTTATTTGAGGGCAGAAATGGAAGCCAGTGACGTGGCTATAGTTACAATTGTTTATCTTTGGAAAAAAACAAAACTGGAATAAAGATTAAACGAGACACTTACTCTAATCTATGTGTTCTAGTTTAACTGAGAGTCATATCACCGATGATTGACAGCACAGCCGCAGATTTAAGGATTGTTTAGTCCGTCAATTAGCAGTCTCGACCGGAAAAGTGAAACAAGTGCACCGGAGAAGGCTGCGCAGTTCAATGCGCTTGGAGCTCCGTTAACCCGAGTACGGAGCCCTCTAATGAGAGACTGACGATCCCGTTCACTTCAACGGACCATTCTATTTGCAACAATGGCGGATCATAGAGCTCCACAATAGTTCCCGGAAGTTAGCAACAAAAGCTAACAACGCAGAAGTGTTGCGGCCAAATGTACCTGTCGTTATGGATAACACGTCTTCTGAAGCTTGTTTTATTTTGTGAAGCTGTGCAGCTGAATCAAATGAAGGTGTGCATTGATGTATGTTAGTGTAAACAGTTAGTGTAAACAAAAATAGATTCACATAGTTATTACAAATAAATGTGTATCATTTAAGTGTTTGGATAGTATGTGTGTAATGTGTATGATTAATATTGCCTTTTTCATCGCATAGCCTGGACATTTCCAGAAAACTGTTTGAAAACTGTTCAATCTAAAAATTGAATTTTAAATCTCTATGTTAAATCTCAATGTAAGCATCTACATTCAAACTCAAGCTACATTTAAACAAAGCAGGTCATTCTAGCTGTTATTCCAACATTGTAAATGTAACTTCATCTGTGTCAGAATGCCATATAAATATCAAATATATAACATATTTTAAAATTGTGTATTAATTACAATTTTGTAAGATTGTAAATAAATTGAGTTATTCTTTCTCAGATCTCCACATATTTTCTCTTTTTTAATTGAATGAGTATTGAGTATAAACAGTATACATTGAAGAGTATACATGGAGAACAGATAACCACAAATGAGTCACGTATCCTGAGCTGGTTGTAAGTGGCACTGACATTCAATAGTTTAATAGCCTTTTTATTTGTTGAATTAATGAGAATTTGAGAACTTGAGATAACGCTAAATTTCCATTTGGAAAACACTAAACAAGGGGTTTGTGTGTGTGTGTGTGGGGGGGGTATTAAATGATTTATATTTATGGAGCCTTCTGGGAACTATCTGAAGGCCACGATAATGCACTTTTCTTCTTCCGTTGACGTAACGGTCTAATTAAAGGGCCCAAAAGAGCTTCGCCGCCATTGGATAATACAGACCATGTGACGTCAGATCGTCAACGGCCAGAGGTCCCGTATGTACTCGCAGCATTCTATCCCGGTACGTTGGAAACATGTCGGGGAGCAGAGGACCGAGCGGAGGAACAGCACCCAGCAAACACACACCGGAGACATAAGCAGAGATAACCTGACGTGAACCAGCCGGACACGGACGTATTCTAGACCGACTCCCGGAGGCACGTTTCGTTTACTCAGTCGTACGGGGTCGGATGGACGGATAAAGAAAGAGACGGGGCTCGATCTGAAGAAGTAAGCCCGACATAGAGGCAGTTGGTCGGGGCCGGGTAGAGGCAGCGTGGGGACGGCGTGTCTGTGTGCTCAGAAGAAGACCGAGCCTCTCCTCTTTGGGGGATGTTATCCGTACTGTCTTATGGCAGACTGGTAGCCAGGGCTGTCCTGGGCGGACTATCTCAGACAGACGGTCGGGACTACAGCCTGATAAGTGCCAGTTATGGCTTCGGGAAAGACTTTCGGAAGGGGATTCTGAAGAAAGGCATGTGCTACGGAGACGATGCCTGTTTTATTGCACGGCACAGGACTGCAGATGTTCTGGGTAAGCTTCAAAAAACACCACATCTGGTTCTGAGTTGGGTGTTATACACCCTGTGTGCTCAGGTGACCTTCACTTAGCTAGCATACACGTGTAGTGACCCCTCGGATGAAAACACAACAACCCCCCTCCCCTCCTCCCCCCATACACACTTCCTTTCAGAGCGTCTCCCTTTTCCAACCACGATGTCCAGTTTTCTAGCTCACTTCGGTCGAAACAGATCTTTAAAGAAAATTACTATAGATGCACTTGTGTCGTTTTGGGCTTTAAATCCCACTATGTGGGTAGTTTTGAGGTGAAATACCGAACGACCTTTCACCTATATGAGCGCGTTCACAATGCAAATGCTGTCCGTTAAATGTAAACAACCAGGCGATGTAGGTGGGCTTCACTGAAGACAAACAGGATAATAAAGGCCTCATTTTATAACTTCTCAGACCTTAGATTGCAATGTCTTGCAAAGGTCAGAATGGTTGAGCATGGAGGCAGCCATATTGCTAACTAGCTTAGCCACATCTAGTTTGCTTTGTCCTCACCCTGATGCTTAAAGACGCTGAAAAACTGTAATATTTGCTTATCCAAACACTGGTTTCTCGACACGTGTCCTATGTATTTTACATTATATATACATTGCATAAGTCAGTAGGGTGGAGACGTTAGATAAGAATTACATCTTTGGCTATACGTCGTAGCAGGTATTCACGTGTTTGGCTGTTGCAAACTCCTACTGTGGGTGGGTTTACTGAGGATTTAAATGCCAATTTGCATGTTTTCAGAATATTTTTCACTGGTTTGGGATTTATATACATGTTGGGGGGAATACCCACTCAAAGTGAAAATGGAAACCAGCTGGAGCTCCAAAACATTCCGTGTTGTCAGTATTGGTCACCAATCACATCCTTTATGCTCTGTTTCTTTTAAGTTAACTAAAGATTAGTACCCCAGCTTCTCTCTTTCACCCCATACTAACCATATTCGAGAATATTCCAAATAGAGCTAGTCAAATTCTGTCAGTTTTGACAGAATTTTCTAAGGCAAAGCGCATTGTCCACTTCAGCTGTTCTGGTGTGTGGTTTTTAATCAACTTGGGTGTCTGTAACTGGAAACCACACACACACAAGCAGGGATCAATAATTCAACCATCTGAGGTGACAACACGAATAGCACATCACTCCACTTTTACTGTCTTAATTTTATTCGTTGGCACTAGTTAATTGTAGATAGGATCCACCCAGGAAAAAAAACAATTTCACCCTTACTTAGATAGGAACACTTTTCTAACGGGGAGATAGAAACATAATATCCGTGCGGACAGCAGATTATTAGCGCAAGCTGCAGGTGATACATGTGTAAAGGTATTGAACTTCGATGTCGCAGACATCGAATACATCTAGAAAGTAGTAGCACGAGTGGTAGAACTTCACATGTAGCACATGCATAGAAGCAGAGGCAACAGAGGTCATGGTGGAGCTAATAAATAATGGGTCCCTTGGTTTAGTGCTGTGTGAAGGTCATCAGTCGCTAGTGCTCTTGCTGGGCGCTCTTCTTTTATTTTTATGCAGGACTCAGAGCTGCTGCACTGTTATGACTCCTTTTAACGATGGTGAAATGCAGGGTGTGGCGTGATCAGGTGTTGAAGGACAGACCTGTCAGGGTTCATTTAGAAATTAGACAGTGCAGCCTCGAAGGGATAGAATATCAGTCGGAGAGGAAGTAGAAATATATTTGGAAAAAGATCAACAAAGGCCAGCTGAGAAGCTCATGGTCTCAGGAGTCTTAAAGTCACTGCATCTCAAGCTAGAATTGGAGATCATTTTGCATTTTTGTTCAACCAATGCTTAAAAAAAACATGTGATTGATAGCAGGTGGATAAGCACCAAAAATCACTGCCAAACGACATCCTCCTCTTCTCTTTTTTCCAGGTGTTGCAGATGGCGTAGGTGGCTGGCGCGACTATGGCGTCGACCCGTCGCAGTTCTCGGCCACCTTGATGAGAACCTGCGAGCGGCTGGTGAAGGAGGGACGCTTCACCCCCAGTAATCCTGTGGGCATCCTCACCTCGGGCTACTACGAGCTCCTACAGAACAAAGTTCCCCTGCTCGGTGAGCGCGCAGCCAGCGACGCCCTGGACCACAGGCTGTGCTGTGGCTCAGTGGTGGAGTGAGTCACGCTTCCCATGTGAACAGGGATACTCCGGGAAATAAACAACATAGCCGCGGCATGAGTCAGACTTGGTTCGTGGTGAGATGCATAGCGTAGTAATTCAACTGATTTCCAGTAAAACGGCGAGAGACTTTTAATCTTTTTAGCCGGAATGTGCACTTGCGGTTTGAGGAATGAATATGAGAGCAAGGCAGATGGGTACGCCCTAAAAAGCAGAAGGAGAAATTGCAGAAGCCACCTAATTAACTCTGCTCTGCTTGCATTTAAATGCAGTACTCATAATGTCGGATGTCAGGGTATTCTAACCTCTCATGCACGTCTCTCTCGAAAAGGAGATCCTGATCTTCGTGAGACAACCCGTTTAAATAGGGAGTTGATGATGGTGATGACTTAACTCGAGGTGTTCAGCTGGTTCTTGCATTGGGGTGTGTAGGGACAGTGGGTTGTCACTGATTTGGGCTGCATCACACCAAGTGATGTAACACCTGTGAGGTAACAAACCAACTCAGTGGGGCCGCGGTTCGTTGCGCAGACACAGCAGGGAGTTGGTAATCGTGACCTTGCGAAGGCCCAACTTGCAGGGTGAGCGTTTTGTCTCATACCGGGGCTCCCAAAAGGTCAAGCATCCGTCTGTAACCGACACTGCGGGACGGGTCGAACCATTTTTAAAAGTGGCGCACATGTCCAGCATGTGACCAAGGTCACATTTCTTCAGGGACTTGGTATTCCTGACCCACAGCCAGCACTGACGCCCCAACGCTAACCTCCCGCCTCCCCTCTTGTAACAATGTTTGTCAAATGGCCTACTTTTATTTTGGGAAGCTGCGGCAAGGTCTGTGCTTGACCTTCTCCACTCAAGGTGGCTTGGCCTGCTGGCAGCTAGGACCAGCGCAGCCCATGACCTTTGGGTTTATTTAATCTCTGGCACTGGGATATTTGCACAACAATCTCACCCGACCACTATGGGAGTCTGAAGTGCAGAAAAGGACTCAAAAGCAGTCTGGCTGCATTCTGCCTCTCTTGACAGTGACGTCAAAGAAGCCTCTGCTTGTCTAACCTAGGAACTTTTCCACCAGTTCATCCCCTTCACATAGTATAACCCTATTGTCCCTCCCTCCTCTGTTTGCTAGGGAGCAGCACGGCCTGCATCGTGGTTCTGGATCGACGGAGCCACCGGCTACACACGTGTAACCTCGGCGACTCCGGCTTCCTGGTGGTCCGGGGAGGAGAAGTGGTTCACCGCTCAGATGAACAGCAGCACTACTTTAACACGCCCTTCCAGCTGTCCATCGCTCCGCCCGGAGCGGAGGGGGTCGTGCTCAGTGACAGGTCAGTGGCTGGACATCAGTTATGTAGAAAACCTCGACTGTCACCGCAGGAGCTCCTTCTGAGCTGCAGGAAAATGACAAACCGTTGTTGAATTTGCTTGACAAATTGCATTATCTATACACATTATTTACATTTACTACAAACTATTTCCATTAACATTTATATTGTTACATTTACAGATTAGAGAAAGATGATAGCAGAGTTTTCCTTTGTTCACGACCCTGGTTTACACTTTCATTAGCTGCGGGCGTGACCTTCACTCCCGCAGCTAAGAGATCTGACGAGTCGGAAAGTTAAGACACTTGAGGAAGTTCAATTCCAGCCCCACTTCAGGGAGAGCCGACGTCAAAATGAGCCTACCTGAAACCAAAGAACACCTGGTTTAACTAATTAAAACAAAGAGGACATGGCTAAGCTCCCTGATGATCACAGAAACAAAAGAAAAGGGACTGTACAGGCCTCGAGGCTATGTTTTAACAACTCCCAGGCAATAAACAGACAGCTCCTCGCTCTCTTTCATGCTTAGCTAATGAGCTGCTGGTCCGTTATGAAGGAGTAGAGAGGCTGAGGAACAGCACAGACTGTCCCTGCCACCCCTGAACACACTCCTCCCAAGAGGATCCGGACACGGCCTTTACACATTTAGTTTTTATTCAGCCCGCACATGACTAGAGTCTAGAATGTTGTTGGGGTATTTAAAGAGCAGGAGAAACGCACTCTAACACACGTGCTGCTCCAGCTCACCACAAAAGCGCCAAATTTTGTTCCAGACAATGGCAGCCTGATTAACGAGGGATCAGCCTTTCCTAATCCTTCTGGAGTGGCCTCGAGGAGGCAGCTTTAACCCCGTTCCTCTGGCACGAAATTAAGTCAAAAGACTCGGTAAACGTGCCACTCCGAGGGTGCGTTTTACGTGGCGCGTCGCGTCGAAACAAAACCCCGCACCGATAAAGCACAAGTTTGAGGTACGCGGCCCCCAGTAAATAACACAGTCATTAAAAAAAAAAAGCGACTTGGGTCTCGGCCAGGGCGCCAGCCGTCCGCCGGGCGCAGCTGTCGGATGAAACGGCGGGGCGGCATCCGCCCCCAAGACTTGGCAGGGTAAACTTTTGACCCGCTTAGCTCGGCCGAGGTGCCAAGTGCTCCTGTTTCACCGCCGTCTGATCTGGCCGTGTCCTCACTCTGCTCCCTCTCTCCCCCCCTCCCTCCCTCTCTCTCTGATTTCCTCCAGTCCCGAAGCGGCCGACAGCTCCTCTTTCGACGTGCAGCTCGGTGACATCATCCTGACGGCGAGCGACGGCCTCTTTGACAACATGCCAGATTACATGATTCTGCAGGAGCTGAAAAAGCTCAAGGTGGCCTTCCTGACTCACGCCGACTCGCGCAGACTGAGCAAACCCCGGCCCGCGGGAAAAGAACGGAAAGCGCCCGCCTTAACCGCTTGCGCCTTTGCTCGTTTCAGACCGCCAACTATGACAGCATCCTGCAGACGGCACAGAGTATTGCGAAGCAAGCTCACGACCTCGCCTACGACCCCAACTACATGTCCCCCTTTGCACAGTTTGCCTGTGACAATGGTCTGAATGTAAGAGGTGAGTCGATGGGGATCTCGGTTTCAGTCCACGGGCATATGAATACACCCTCTCCTCATGTTTCATAACTGAATTCATCTAGTAGTAAAGCAAATAGGGGGCACACCATTCGCACACCGGGTTTCCCATTGTCTGACTACAAAAGGGGCAGGTGAACAGGTGTGTGTGTGTGTGCGCAGTTACTCACGGCCCTTTGTTTTTCTTCCTGCAGGAGGGAAGCCTGATGATATCACGGTGCTGCTGTCCATTGTGGCCGAATACACGGACTGAACGTGCGAGTGTGTGTATGTGTTCGTGTGCGTGCTTCTCTGGGGCTGGTCCTTCCTTCTTCCGGCCTGCTTGAGTCTTCCACCTGCAGCTCCTTCTCCCGAGAGAAAAAAAAAAAAAAAGAAAGAAAGAAAGAAAAAAAAAAAAGCACTGCATCCCGCGGGCCGAGAGCGGAGGCCCGCCGACACGACGCACACTCCTCGCCGCGGACGGCGGCGTTCGCCCGCGCACGCAGCCACGTTTTCTTCCTCTTCCCGTGTGGTTTCGGCGCTCAGATGGTTCCCGGAGTGGGGTGTGGGGAGGGTGGAGGGGGGGGGTGGTGAAAGGAGCAGGCAGCTGGGACGTTTTCGCGTAGACCCCGGTGCAGGAGGAGTGGAGAAGTCGAGCAGAGGTGTCGCGTCACATGCTTTGTGGAAGATTCGATTGCTTGGAAAAACCCCCGGGAGCCCTTGTGCTAAACCAGCGATGTTCTAAAAGGAATAAGCCATGGTTTGGGATCCCTTAGAGAATAGTCGTAGGGTTGACCACGAGTCCGGCTGTCCGTCGTTCCGGTTCTGTTCCTTCTTGTAAATGTGTTCGATTTAAAAGCGCCCGTGGGCGGAGGAGAGGGAGGCTTCGGCATCCTGGCTCTGGAGGAAGAGTCGGCGTGTGCTCGCTCGGATCGGAGGAGCCCGTCAAAGGGAATCGTTGGCATTCTGTCCAGCTCGCGTGGGAAAGTGGGGTCGGGTCGGGCCGCTCGGCCAGGGTGCTCCGCGGGCGCGCGCGCACACATCCCGACCAGTTGTAAATATTTCTCGCGTTCGTTTTCTTTGGGGCGGGGCTGCGTTCCGGCCCTCCGCCGTCTTTGCTGTAGTTGTCGAAAGCAAAGAGGCTTCCTCACTATTGTGGAAGGTGTACACATGCGTTCATAACTATATTTTCTCGTGTAGATGTTCATCTTGGAGTGAGCTTTATCGATCCCACACTTCCGCCCGCTGAATTGAACGAGGCGACGCGTGCCGTCGGGTGGGGAGGATGTGCAGCGTGTGTGAATGGACGTGCGTGTGCGTGCGTGCGTGCGTGCGTTGAGAGGTCGTTGGAATGTGTGTGGTGTATTTGATGTTGATATTTGTTATCTCACAGTGCTAAAGCTAGCATCTGGGAATACTTACAACTGCAATGATAGGTCAGGCGTGAATTTAAAAAGAAAAGCTGTATTTTTTTAACATTTAGTTGTAGAGGTAAGAGTTTGAGGTGCGTGGGATGGGTAACAAAGCGATCCAGCCATCTTAACAAGAATCAGGTGTGTGCGTGGGAGCGAGAAAGAGATTTTTTTTTTTTCTTTTCGGTTCCTCATTTCCCTTATGTTCGCTGCTTCTCATTCGAATCCGATGTCTGCACTGGACTTATACAAACATGGTCACCATGATTGTACCGAGCACGTCTACGTGTGTGTGTCCCGCATCTAATCACATTCATCAGACGTTGATAATACTGTCCTGCTCACGATGGTCTGTCCCCTTTTATCCAAAACCTCGCCCCAGTGGTTTGGACAACGACTTTTACAGTTTCGAAGCAGGTGCACCAAAGACGCATTTTTTTTTTTTGTGCATGTAACGACGCTTTGTTGTTGCGAACGTCACACAGCAATACTGTAAATCTCTTGTGCTCTGAACCCTGCGTAACGGCCAAGAAGTTAGTATAGTTTCCAGAGAGGGGAGTTAAAATGACCTTCTTTAGCCTGCATGTTTTTTTCCAGCACAAAAGTCATATTCTCCATTTTGACTGGTTGCAAAAAAAAAAAAAAGAAAAAGGTACAAGACAGGTTTATGAAACCAAAGAAGGAAAGCCATATATAAACGCAACTAGGGCACTGCTCTGTAAGCACTGCTGTGAACATGTTATGTTTCTTCCTCATATACAAAATTCCTTGAAGGCTCTCAGTTTCACTGTCTATTCTGTTCTGTTGCATGGTTTCCGTTCCATACCAATTTAGTTCCACGCAGGTAGTGTCTTTGTTTTTAGACTGGTGTGCAAAGGTTCTGAACTTCTCAAAGATAGCCCTATATTTGACTTAAAGCTGGAGGAGGAGGAGTGGGGTGGGGTTAGGGGTGGACGGGGTTACTTGTGCCGTAAAGTTAAAAGTATGTGGGTGAGCACAATTTCAGCCTTAACAAATAGCTAGACCTGTAAATCCAGAGGCCTTTCCTGTCATTGCAAGCTTGTCTCGTCTCAGTCATGTTGCCCAGTGTTTGACGTAAACGTGTGCCCGTCTGTTTCTTCTGTAAAACCGTTCTCAAAGGTGCTTCTGCAGTCTGTTTGGTAGGAATGTCAACTTTTCAGCAAGCGGTGTTTGTTCGAGTGAATGGTAAAACTATATTTACAGTGTAACAAATGCAGGTCTAATTTATGTAAATATGTTTTAAAATATGTACAATATTTAAATAAAGAATCTAGTATTTATACTAAATTCCTTTGTGTATTGTCAATGCTTTTACGTTTGGAGTATCACAAATGAATGTGTTCCTCGCACTAAAGAAACATCTAGTATTGCAGACTCACTGACCAGATTGTTTGACCTTTGAGTGACTTTTTTTAGTATCTAATGACTTGATATCTAATCTTACATTTGTATACAAACTTAAAAATACATACAAGCTATGGAAACATAAAACTTGAGAAATGTAAAAATAATCCATAGGAATTAATTTGCAGAGGCTAATCGTGTGCAGTCATAAAACATTAGTGTACAACTTTAATGTTTGTCATTTAATACATACATTTAATTCCAGAGGAAAAAACCTTATAATGTTCTAATTATTTGCCATGCATACTTCTGAATTTGATTGTAATTATTCTTAAATGTGCAGGTAAAATATCATTCATTGGGAATTTAGGGAAGTGTATATTAAGTTTAAATCCACCTTTCATTCAGCAGTATAACACAAAGTGCTGTTTAAACCCACCTTAAAACTAGAGACCAAAGATAGTTATTTGTCAGGAACTACATGTATGTTACTGTTTTTATGTGTCTTTTTGTGTTTAGTCTGTTTTGTTTCCTGTAACACCTTTTCGGTTTGACAACTTTTTCATTCTTAAGGCCCGAGCCTGAACGATGTCCTAAAATGTACATACTGGTTAAACGTGTGCTTTTAAACAGTAGATGGCGTTGTGGAGTCAGTGGGATGGATCCCTCGGATGTTTTGTTTACTAATGTGCTCCAGCCTCTCTGCCTTGAAGGCAGCAGCAGCTCAAGCCTGGTTCCTGCTGACGGCACAGACTTGAGGACAGGAGAGGTGCTAGTCAGCTGACACCTCTGTGATGCTAGCCTGTTAGCTTAGCCACACACTTCATTGCCCCTGCGGATACCGCATTCATTTTGTTTGTTTGTTTGTTTGTTTGTTTGTTGTTGGGGTGGGCGTTTCTCCCCGTGGCACTTTTAACGGGTTCTTGCGTTTTCATCTCCCACTCGTGATAGGAAGTTTGACTGCGCGGGTTTCGATGATGAAACAAACCGTCGATGCGGCGCCTGTGTTAGCATTAGCATTAGCATTAGCTCTGGGCTGTAGAGCCGGCGGCGGCTTGTGCTGAGCTGAGCTGAGCTGGACTGAGCGGAGCGGAGCTGCTGTGGAGTTTGGATGTTTTAAATGGCAAAAACCGCGCATGGGAACGGCGGGCTCGACCTGCAGGGCAGCGGGGGTAAGTTGACGGATAATGGGAAAGGATCCGAGCTGCCCGAGGTGAACGGAAACACTGTCACCGGGGAGACGGAGGTGGACAAGTATGGATTCACCGGAGGATCCCAGCAGATCTCTGGAGAAGGGTGAATAAATACTGCTTTTATTTATACTGTACTCGCTAGCGTGGGGCTGTATGGACTGGGAATGTATGTAGGAGCTGTTTACCTTGTGATGTGTAGCTTTTAGAATGAATGTAAGAAATTAAGTCAGAATTCTCTTAAATTTATATATTTCCTTACTCATTTAACATCCGCGACAGATAATTGAATGCCATGGAGTTGAGGACAATTTCCTCATTAGACATTAACTTGGTCTTTTCGCACACATAGTTTTTTGTGTATATTTAAAAACCGAACAACTTCTCGAATGAGTGATAAAGTAATCAACAGATTAATCGACAAGAAAGAGCTGAAGTTTTTGTTTCTGCGGTTAATTGATTTTTCTTTGTTTCTGTAAACCTGGTCGTTATATAGCTTATTGTAATGGGAGGGACACTGAGGACCAGCATGCACCTGATTTTATCAACCGAGCATCAGCAGAAGCATGCATGGCATTGTTCTGCTCTTTTGTCGTGGCTTTTTCTCTACATTTTTTTCAATGACCCACCATAAAACTGCAAACTTGAAACTGGAAAACAGTGAAGTTGTTTTTGCATGTGGTACACCACAACCCTATGATGCATCACTGGTCTTTTGACCATGTCGTTTCTGTTTACAAATGAGAGAGAGTATCTCAGAGAGAATCAGAGTTGTGTCCCATTGCCTTTGCACACAGTCCGTCGTTATGGCTGCAGTGATTAGGTATTAAGAGAAACTGGAGGAACTGCTGTTCTCTACATCCAGAGGATATGCAAATAGCTTGCCGGTTTCACTTTGTTTCCTGCAACTTGAACACGTCCATCAGTCTTTGAACAGGTAGCACATGTTTGTAAATGCCAAAGGAAAAATTGTCTCCAGGCTCACGAGATCACTTCAGAGGTTTTTCACCCAGGCCTGTTCTGTGCGTAACTGGGTGAATTGAAACAGGATATGTCAAAAGCCGGCCAGTTTCACTGGTCCACAGCTTCATTCTCTGTCATGTGGATCGACCTTTCTTGGCCTGTGACCTCACACTGGCCCTTGAACAGGTGGTACTTGTAGCTAAATGACAATAAATACTCCGCAGGCTGACAGGATCACATTGAAATAGTTTGCTGCCGACCTGTTCCGTGTTGAAGAAAAAAAAGGTGCGATGACATTATTTGTATATTTAAATAGAGGATATGTGACTCACTGGCCAGTTTCACTGATCCACAGCTTCATTTACTGTCAAGTTGAGTCTTGAAAAGGGTTGCACTTGTATCTTAACGCCAATAGATAGCCTTTGGACTCACATGACCACGTCTGGTGCATACCTGTGTTAGTGTAATGAGATAAAGTTGTTTGTGAGTCGAAACAGGATATGCAAAAAGCTGGCCAGTTTCAGTGATCCACAGACTACCTTGGCCCATGACCCTAGCATGGCCTTGCAACAGGTTGCACATGCAAATGCGGACAGATAACTTGCTCTAGAGCCCCCAGGCTCATTAGATCACCTCTTCCCCATTTATCATGAATGAAAACTCAAAATCAAGTTTCATTGTATAGTACTGAATGCTTTACTGATTGGTATTACACAGTTTACCTCTATCCTGGGATATTTTTATAGAGGACGATCTTTCGTGGTGTGCAGAGTCACTCACCATACCCTATAGAGGTAGAAACAAGTGTACAGAAGAGATGAAATACAGATAACATACAAGACTATATGATACTTTTATCTCTCTAATTTGCACCTGCAAAGAGGAACGTGTTCAGCCTCGACTCAATAGAAATGAAAGTTACATTTTGTTTTTGTGACAGTGCGAGAATTAGATTTGTATAATTTATTTTTCATTTTAATTCATTATTTTGAAAGGCAGTGTTTGTGAAATCCTCCACCCCGTGCTTCCAGGCATTATGAGCCTTTGTTTTTCTGGTCCCCTATTATTTGTCGTTTGGACCTTCTTGACATCCCAAAATCCATGTCAGCCTCTTCACATGGCCTCGAAACCCACAGATATTTTTGTGATAACGATTTGGAAGAAGCAACAGCAGAAGACCTGAGCGCACCCGGTCTCTCATTAACCATTAGATATGAACGGCTCCTATTTTTAAACAACTTCTGCCTATCACATGGACAAAAAGCGGGTCAGTCAGCACTCTGAATTTGTCTGCCAGGGAGAAACCAGGACAGGAAAGTGTGTGCATGTGTATGCTCTTATCTTCAAAAGAACTGCTGAAGCCAGATTTAATTGCAAGTTTTGCGTAGGAGGTTGTAGGGAACTGAACAAGGGGAAAGTTCTCTCCCCGCTTCCTGTTTTCCTTGCGCCGTTCTGACGTTGGCGAGCGTGTCCACTGTTATGTCTGAGGTGACATTTCCTGTGCGGACAAGGAAGAGACGGGCCACGGTCACCGCCCGCCTTGAATGACAACGGCTCCCGCGTCCCCACGTAGGAGGAAGCGTGCCGCGGCGGGGACATGTTTTGATCCTAATCAGTGACATTGTGTGTCTGCTCCTCCTCCTCCTCCTCCTCCTCGCCAGCGCCGAAGTGATCCCCAACGACGTGCTGAGGCAGCGGGAGGCGAAATGGCTGGAGATGCTCAACAGCTGGGACAAGTGGATGGCCAAAAAACACAAGAAGGTTAGATCCATGAGTCGGCCAAGAGACCGGGCTCCTGTTGTTTATTTCTTTCACATTGCAAGAGCTTTTGCGGGTAAAGATGTATGAATGAGACGTAACTTTACTGATCCCTTTGGGATGACTCCCTCAGGGAGGGCCTATCTCCACTGGACATAGGGTGAATGTAGGGAATACACCCCGGACAGGTCTCCAGACTATCCCAGGATACACACACACACATACACGGGCAATTTAGAGTCTCCAATGAACCTAGACATGCATGTTTGTGGAGTGTGGGAAGAGTACATGGAGAAAACCCCCACACACACGCAAAGAAACAGAGCCACTGTGTGCTCTTTATAATGACATTCACGTCCCATTTGGTCAAGTAGCCAACACACATATACATGTAGGTGGACATACTGATCTGATCATTTGCATAAGTGTCGCGCTCTGAAGTGCTAGTAATGACTAGTAAGTAACAGTAAGGAATCGGGCCTGTCCTCCGACGTGTGTGCGTCTTTCTGCCGTCTCGTCCTGTGATCTCTCAAGTGATTGTGCGTGTCGTCCAATGACAGGTGAAGGAGCGCTGTCAGAAGGGCATCCCTCCATCCCTGCGTGGCCGCGCCTGGCTCTACCTCACCGGGGCCAAGGTGAGACGGGAGCAGAATCGGGGCAAATTCCAGGTCAGTCTTTGTGTCCCGTCGGCTTTGGCACTCGCAACGCAACGCCTGCGGGAAGTCTCGAGTCCGACCAGTGCCGTGGTTGTGCTCAGGAGCTGGACGATCAGCCGGGAGATCCCAAATGGGTGGACGTCATCGAGAGGGACCTCCACCGGCAGTTCCCCTTCCACGAGATGTTTTCGGCCAGAGGAGGGCACGGGTAAGCTCCGTCCGTCCCGAACGGCCGCCGCGCGTGACGTAGGCGGGCGCGTGACGACGGGCTCTGTGCGTTCACACCCGCAGGCAGCAGGACCTGCTGCGCGTGCTGAAGGCCTACACGCTGCACCGGCCCGAGGAGGGCTACTGCCAGGCTCAGGCCCCCATCGCTGCCGTGCTCCTCATGCACATGCCGGCCGAGGTAAAACTCCCACCTCCCCACCGCGGTTTCCTCCTCCTGTAAGAAAGCACACGCAGTTCAGACTGCATGTGCACCACTGTCACGCTGTCGTCTGGACCAGGGTCGTCATAGTTCTAGATTTCTTAATTTAGTTTAACTCAGTTTGGTAGTAGGTTTGCTAGTTGCTGTTAGTTTTCATCTTTTTTCCCCAAATGCTTAGTTTCAGTTTAGTTTTTATTGGTTTTAGTACCAGTTTTAGTTTCTCATACTTTGTCAGGTGCATGATTCAAGGGATCAGAGTAAGTATTGTGAAATAAATGTCAAAATGGTAGTAAACGAGAAAAAATGAAGAAGTAAATAGATAAACTGTGAAGAGCCGTATGGTGCCTCTGGCTCACAAAATTGCTCGAGCCAAATAAATCGATTTCATATCAATACAACATGGACAAAGACCAAAACGAAGGGAGTCTCAGCCATAATTACGATACGTTTTAGTTTGTTTTGTAAACACATAATGCCGTTTCCTTTAGTTTTTATTTTGTCTTTTGATAATGGTTTGATGATAGTCAAACGATAATAACCTTGGTGTGTGCCACATTTCAGTCTCCCTCTGTGCCCTCATGTTTTCCCAGGATGCTTTCTGGGTTCTCGTACAGATTTGTGAGAAATATCTTCCTGGATACTACAGCACCGGGCTGGTAAGGCATCCAGAGACGCGCAACACACACAGAAAAGTTGGTTTGGTGTCTCGGTGAGAGAGCGTGAGGGCGCCTGAGTACAACTTGTTACAGGATAATATAGTAGTCACACCACGTTAATTATTAACCGTCTGAGCACTATAAATGTCACCGGCAGCCTCGCTTTGCTAGTCAAAACAGGTCGCCTATGCATCCTGGAAAGCCTGGAAAATGAACATTGATTCTCAAGTCATGGAAAATGAGAGAAACGGTATGATATCCTGGAACATCATGTCCACCCCTCGCTGTGTCTCTCGACACCGAGGGGGGTTTGGAGGGTTTGCGTGTGCACGGTCTCTAAATTAGTCATCCTTTCTTAGTTTTAACCATGGACTTCACTTCCTTTAAATCAGATATCTGAGGGCAGACGAGGACTAGTAATGAAAGCAACTGTAGAAAACGAGTCCAAAAACGTCTTGTCACACTGTGGCGACTGACAGCGTCTTGGTAAATGAGTTTCAGAGTGCTAACCCTTAGAAAGCGACTGATTCCTTGCGCTCCTTTTCCAGAAATTAGTTAGAGTCCCCACGCAAGTTCCGCCTCCGTATCTCAGGGTCTTGGACGCTCAGGTCATGTTATTAAGCCTGACAGGAGCCCCAGACGTACGTTGACGGCCCTCGAGGAGCGTGCTGTGTGAGATTTCTCAGGCCTCGGCCTCTCTGCCTCGACACGGACACGCTAACAGCCTGTTAACACGAGGTGGTGACCGGGCCACAAAGAGGAGATAATCAGACAATCAGATTATGCGGAGGGGAGAGATGCCGATCCATCTCCCCCTCCCTCTCCCTCTCTCTCCCTCCCTCCCCCCTCTGACTGTTTGTCCGCCCCGTCTCCTCAGGAGGCGATCCAGCTGGACGGGGAGATCCTGTACGCCATGCTGAGGCGGGTGTCTCCGGTGGCCCACCGGCACCTGAAGAAGCACAAGCTGGAGCCCATTCTGTACATGACCGAGTGGTTCATGTGCGCCTTCTCTCGGACCCTGCCCTGGTCCTCGGTGCTGCGCGTCTGGGACATGTTCCTCTGCGAGGGTGAGGCGCCACGCGGGTCCGCCTTTGTATGCAAAATTGTCGTGCAAAATGTGGCGCACGGTCACGCGTTTCCTCTCAGTCACAAACCGCGCATACACACCGAAAAGCAGAGCAGGCTCCATAGGCTTAATATGCCTCCGGAACGTGAGGAAGGACCGTCTTGATCGGAACAGTTTGTAGTGAGGAAACACCGACTATTGGGTTGAAAAACCAACAAATAAAAGGAGCAAAGTTCTAGTCAAAATATATGTGGTATTTTCAAGAATAACCACATTTTACTGTGATAAGACTGTTGTGGACTATTATAAGTATGTTATAATACACAGAGCGGACACAACACGCTAGTCTAGTGTGAATTCAGCTCTGGTCCACAATACACAATAGCAGCATTAAAACACTCCCCAAGGGCCCGTCATGTGGCTAAGTGTCTTCCTCAGGATCAGAATCTAGATTTATCACCACCTAGTTATACAACCTAGTTATGCAGCCATGAGGAACTTGCTTTGGCGGTTGGTGCAGAAAACAAGCAGGAGAATGGCATCGATTACCAGCTCAGCACAACGTGAGGTCGGCACACACAATATGCCAATGTGGGCGTGGACAAAATTCGCCGCGTCTGCTCCTGATTTACATGCGCGGCAAAGTGCTCCTCGGACGCCTGGGAGAGGTGATACGATATGACACATGAGGCGATCGTCCACTTTCCTGCCTGTTCGGGTCTGACAGGCTGCACGTTGGTCTGATTTTCGATGCCGTTCCCAGGAGTGAAGATCCTCTTCAGGGTGGGGCTGGTGCTCCTCAAGTGCACGCTGGGCTCCCAGGAGAAGCTGAAGAGCCACCAGGGCCTCTACGAGACCATGGAGCTGCTGCGGGCCATACAGCCCCAGTACATGCAGGAGAGCTTCCTGGTGCGCGAGGTACGTGCCCACGTGCGCGAGTGCGAGTTTGCTGAGCCCTGCGTTATCCTCGTCCCGGCCGGGGGAATTTACTGCGCGCTCAGCTCTCCCTCCGCCTCGACTTTGCCCCGCGGGTGTCATGATAGCGGCCACGAGCTTTGACCTCGCACGTGCCGGGAATGCCGCTCGCTCGCTCACTCCCCGACCCCTGTGCTGCAGATCATCGAGCTGTCGGTGTCGGAGAAAGACATCGAGAAGGAGCACCTGGCGCAGCTGCGCCGCTGGAAGGAGACGCGCGGGGACCTGCGCTGCATGTCCCCGCCCAGGATGCACGGCGCCAAGGCCATCATGGCGGCCGAGCCGCCCAGCAGACAGGACCTGAGGCAGAGGCCCACCATCGTCGTGGAGTCCCCCCTGGCTCCCAAAGCAGACGGGCCGAGGGCGGGGGACGTCGAGGAGAGCCTAAAGACTAAAGAGGAGAGCGGGGAGAAGAAGGAGGAGGAGGAGGGGGAGGAGGGGGAGACGACGGCGAACCCTTCCGCTCCCCCCGCTGACCCCTCGCCCCTCCTCAAGCAGCCCGCCGTGCAGGGCTCCAAGGAGAGCCTGAGCAGTGCCGAGCACGACACTTACCTGTAGCTGGGGGGTGGGGGAGGGAGTGGGGGAGAGAGTGTGTGTGTGTGTGGGGGGGGGGGGGTGAGAGAGCATCAGCGGTTTGCACACCCACACAGTCAATCATTCCACGCAAGTCTCCACTAAACCGGCGGCGGCTCGCAGCCGAGCCTCGCAGCTGCCAATAAACGGACCCTCCCGTCGTCCGGGCTGTGACTGGTTTGGGCGTTGTTCTCAGTATCGTCTCTTCTCACATCCACAAGTCTTAAGCTAGATCGCGTTCCGTTGCGTTTCCCTGAAGCGGAGCGGAGCACGGAGGCGTGCAGTCGCCCGGGCGGGCCAGCAGATGGCGGCTTCGTCCGTCCCACAGAGCCCGGGCCGTGTGGGCGCAGGGTTGCTTTGCTCCGACCGGTCCAGAGCAGGCAGTCGGGACCGGCCGGCTGTCTGCAGGTTGAGGTCGGTTCGTGGAAGGAGGCACCGACCCGCAGCCTCGGCCTGTGGGAGTCTGACAGAGCCCTGCGCTCCATATGACTCAACATACAAGGGTGCACGCTCACTATAACCACTGTTAACGGCGACTGCTGCTGTTTACCTCCGAGAAGCAGTGCTCCGCTCTGTTTTGTTGTTTCCCCTCTAGTTAAGAATGAAGTCTTGTGGACTTTTCTCCAGCACTTTGCCTTTACCGTCTTCCTCTTTGCCTGCATTAGAGATTCGGAGATTCTCCTGCTTGGCCAGGCTCACAGTGGCTCACACCTAACGGGCCGCTAACACCGCTAGGCTCGGCCTCTGCTGCCTCCTCCCTGCCTTTCCTGCGGCTGAACACTTGGGGGCACCCCGGGATTGTCCCTCAGCCTCAGCCACCAGCCGCCCGGTGGCCCGTCCACCACATGAAGACCTGGACGCGGGCTGCCAGGGTCTCAAGTGAAGGAAACCAATAGTGCAGGGAAATTTGTAGTGCCACGAAGCCAAAGATTTGTAATGCATATATTTTTCTGGAGACCCGCGCTTTATTCAATCATCTTGTGATACAGTATTTGATTGTGGTCACGTTGGGAGAACAGTAATTTCTATTTATGTCGCGTGACGAGATGTTCGGAAGGATGCTAATACAATCACGCTTAAAGGTTTGTGGGCGATGTTACTATGAAAGCGTTGCTATTTGAAGTGCAGGACGCGATGCGCTTTTTGCATAGATGGCAGGGTGAGCTGTCATGATACAGACATGGGAGGCAAAAACCTGTATAAAGTCGAAGGAGCTTCAGAAACCTTTTGATAATGACCAAACAGCATGTGTCCGGACTCTTCTCATCTCAGAGAAGAGTTTGAGGAGCTCGGAAATGAAGTCAATCAGTCAAGTCCAGGAAATTCCCCTCACGTGACTGTCCATCATATTGTTTGCTGTCAGGGTTTTCGCAGTGGAAAGTGGTGGTGGGTATGTGTCGATTTGAAACACATAACCAGGATTTTTTGCTTGTTTTGTTTTGTTTGAACACATGCTACGGGTTCCTGTGTGTCGCACTGTTTATCAGGAAGCACCGTTTACTTGTGCTCCTCGAAGCTTCTGTTTAGTTTTTGTCTTTTGTACTTTGGCTGCAGCGGGACGCGGATCACGTCTGAGCACTGTGCGGCCGATCAGTCGACTCTTCTACCGGGACCTTTCACATGCTACACTCTACTTTTGAAGACCGACTTTTGTTCTCGAGTCATTCTGAAGCGTATACCAGTCTTTGATAAAAGTATTTAATAGTTTCACTATCCAACGCACTCCACGAGCAGGGCGAGTTCCTCACTAATCGTTGCAACAACTGTGATGTGATAGAGGAGGCTGATCGAAGCCCGGGCGCAAATCTGCAGCCTGCTCCTTGTATCAGTATCCAGAACTCGTTTATTTTTTTGTTGGTGCTGATTCAATTTATCTACGAGCTGTTTGTTTTTTATACCAAATTCCATTTAAATCAATAAACGTTTACTCCTCTCACGCTCGGCAGACGTGTGGTGTTTTACTCTGCGGTCCGTCCTCCTCGGTTTCACCAGATCGAGTGAGAGACGGGGGGGGAGCGGTGGCACGCAGGCCGGACCGGCCGAGCCCGGGGTTCAGAATACACCCTGTGTTATCATTCAGCACCCTCGCGCCCGCCCGCCCGCCCTCGCTGGCCCGCGCAGCAGCACACTTCCTCGGACACCTGTTTCTCCGGCTCTTTCAGCTCTGGGAGGAATTTGCATCTCAAATGGGGCGAATTCCCACAGCACCGTCCAAAGCGCCTCACCCAGCCTTTCGCCTTTGGTCGCTGAATGGAGGACTTCTGCGTCTATACAGGCCCTCTTGTTCGTTCTTCTTCTATTTCTCGCCCGGACAAAGATCATCTGCAGTCCAAGAATACGACAACTGGGAATCCTCTACCATACATTTTAACTACGCAACCAGCGAAACTGATATCTCTCCTTTTCCATGAGAATGCATTATTATTTTCAGATAAATTCATCTCCATCCACTGCTCACTTTCTGCCATCTCAGAATACACTCAGTTTCAAACTGGTTGAGTGATTAGCGCCGGTGACTCCTGTTTCTCTGTCTGGAGTTTGTATGTTCTCCACATGTTTCCGTGTCTATCCAGTTTCCTTCCACAGCCATAAAACATGCATATTTACGTTGACTGGAGACTCTAAATTGACCCTAGATGTGATTGTAAGAGTGAATTGTGTGTGTGTGTGTGTGTGTGTGTGTGTGTGTGTGTGTGTGTGTGTGTGTGTGGCCGAACTGATCCAGACAAATGAATTTCCCTTTGGGGATCAATCATTTTTCCTTTTCCCATTCTTCCTCCCTTCCTTTACCCTATGCTGTGCTGGACATGGACCCCTGTGACACCATTAAGGTGGGAGGTGAGGTAAGATGACGGACGGTGGGTACCCAATTAGAAGAGTACGACTGAGACTTGTTCCACCCTCGGCTCGCTCACGTTTCTCCCACGGTGGCTTTCTGTCTATTTTTGTCAAAAGGATTTTTGTGTCTGAGGATGCCTGTCATTAGAGCATTTCTGTGTTCTGGGCTCCTTTCATCATCCCGTCTGTGCCTTTCACCCTCTGTAAACAATGCTAACATACCCCCCCCCTCCCTCAACCCAGCTCCACCCTTCACCTCAATCCCTCCCCCTCTCACACCCCCACCTGTCTGCCTCCCCGTGGATGTTTCCTCACTGACATTCAGAGGACCCGTGCTCCGACCAGAGTAGATGTAACGGGACACTGGCTTTATGGAGACGTGACCCAGACGTGGCCCCCATAAGCACCCTCTCAGAAAAGAAGCAGAATTTGTTGCTTTCGTTTGTAGCGGCAGCTTGTTGCTGGGGTGGGGTTTTAAGTACGAAACTCATGATACGATCATAATCAAAGTATCGTCAAGCATACAATGTGTAGCCTGGCTACACAAACAGCCTTGCTATTGATGTGCTGACCAAGGATTCATGTATTGAGTCATTTCCTCTTTTCACGTTTCATGTTGCTGTGTAGAAACTGAGAATAGGTTCTACATGCTGGTGTCTTTAAGCAATGTTGAGAAGATGAAATGTGATCCCAGACATGCAGTATGAACTTCTGGGCTCACCACCTGTGAATTTCCTCACACACACACACCTATGGGTGCCCCCTAGGTGTGAACACCCCTCCCCTCCATCCCCGAATGGGGATTCGAACCAGAGACCTTCATGCTGTGAGGCAACAACACTGTGTCGTCCATTGACCAACCACTTTATCTGCTGTTGTGTTTTCTTGTCGAGTCTTGTTTAGCTGGGGGTTTTAAATAAACACTTAACACTTACAACTTTTTTTCCAACTTGAGCTCGAGTCCTGTGCCATCCTCCCACTGTTGCTTGTTTACATTTTACTGTTTTTGTCCCCTTCGTCTGCTACAGCGAACTCAGGGACGCAACACATCTCCATGGTGGATTTGTTGTTTAATGTTATTATGACTAGAACATCATTGCTTCCCACTTGTAAATAGGGCTGAACTGAATTTGCTGAAGCTGAATTTGCCATTTACAATATGCTGTACCTTTGATGGGGATTAGATGTGTGTGTGTGTGTGTGTGTGTGTGTGTGTGTGTGTGTGTGTGTGGTTCAATGTTATGCCTATTTTTAACGACTTCTACACAGATATTAATATCAACCTGGCAAGTTTTATTTTCTAATTCAAAAACATCCAACATCCAAATCTCATATTTATATGCGTGTGTAAATGGATATCCCGCACATGTGATGTCTGTTTATATACCATAGCTGTTTATAGGGGATGGGCGAACACAGGGAGGTGGATAATCGCATGAGAACATATGCGTGAAGCGTCTGGGAGATTATAGTCTGGCTCCATGAGCTGTAAAGCTCCTCTAGGAGCTTTTTTGTATCAGGGGGCTGGGGTCCGGACTGAGACCCTCATCCCCCTCCTGCCCTTATCGTACCCTCTGCCTAAACGGGGGGATTAGAAGGGGTAGGGGTCAAGGGCACAAAACAAAACAAAAAAAAACACCCATTGATAATGGTTTGAGTTGAATTAGATGTCAGCTGTGTTGACAGCTGTGTTTCTATGTGCGATAGGATTCTTCTCCCTTGTCTCATCGTACTATAATTTCTGTCTGCAGGTAAAATAAGAAGGAGGCTTCTCTAAAGCAGTCTAAACTAAGTCTCAGGATGAATGTGCGTTTTTACAAAAAAGTGCATTCAGCCATATGTGGTGGACCGTTTTGCAGAAAATTTGGGTGTTAGTTGATAAGAAACCACAATTTCCCCAGATAGAACCACCAAAAACAAATTGTGCTAATCATCCCACAACAGGGACATTTCAAAACCTACCTGCATTTTCTGTTCCTGCTGCAATAAAAAGCCACAACATAACCCAAAAAGGAGAGCAAAGTCACCAGTGAAATTGCACTCCATTGCCCTCAGCATCTGGGAGGGCACAGCAGCCTAAGGTGCTCACGTTTGGGACTTTTCCATCTCTTGGCAGGGTGGTGAAGCTTCGTTGGAGAGGTTTGAGTAGTGGAGCTGCACGTGTGGGACAGGAAGCAGAGTCGGGGTGGATGGTGTCAGGGGTCAGACAGATGCTCGTTCAGTGGATGGTGGACAGGATGTACATCTCCTTTTATGGCTGTCCGGCGGATAACAGTAGCAGGGCAAGTAGCCCTAGTACGCTCAGACCCATCAGGTTTTTTTTGGGGTTGACAGTGATGGAAATGATAACACACACCTGTTTGGCTCCAGACTGGGATCCCCCTGCAGCAACGTCTTATGAATCATCATAAATCTGATTTATATTACACATTGTGTAACTTCAGACCCACATCCATGTCATTGTTCCTGTAGAGGGTCCTTGAGTTAGTGCACTGCTGCTGTAAAGATTCCAGAGTGAAACTGAACTCCTTCATACTTCTAATACTTAGAAGTACTTAATTACTTACTACACAGTATAAATAACATAATAAAAAATGTTACAGGTCTTAGTGGGATGAATGTTTGAGGAACTTTAGTCTTTTCTGAAGTCAGTGCTATGGTTTGCTTCCTGTTTATTTTTACAAAATTTTACGTACATAAAGGTCAAAGTTCCCATTTAAAAGACATCAATTTTGTTTTATAGGAAAACTTTTTAAAGTTGTCTTGGAGTTCAGTGCATTAGGGTTTGTGTTTGTGCTGCTGATCCAGAACAACAAAGATACTCAACTCTGCTGGCTGCAAGTGATCACGTCTCCGAGTTATTCTGGATTGTTTTCTCTAGATTTCAGGATGTTTGAAGTCGGGCAGGCTCCTACTTACACATTATACAGCCTCCAGACGCTATCAGGTTTTCTGCTGGGAACCTCGTTGTGACCTCTGAACTGGCGAACAGCTCCAGTGTTGACTCTCCCAGTTTCCTGCAAACAACTTTGTTTTATCATTTCCTAAGTTTAAGACCTCTTGGTTTGTGTTTTTGCTTTAGGATGCATGTTAATCTATGAGTGCTTTTACAGCGTCTTAGTTTACTGTGTATTTCTGTGACTGATCATATACATCATACACATAACCAACACAGCCATTAAAACTCTTAAATGAGCAGAATGAGACATTAGACTATTTTGCATTATCCTGAACTGAGAAGCCTCCTTGTTAGTTGATGCAAAGTGATGCTGCGTGATTCTGTAGTAGCAGCTGATCCACCTGATTTGCTGGTATAAACCAGATCTAAAAATCACATCGGGGGCAAGAAGATGTCAAACAAAGCAAAAACATAACACACTGACCGAGGATGCCCTCTGACAAAATACATTTGACTGTGTTTATGTGACATGTTTATCTCTTCACCAGGGATGTTTGTTGCCGTGCTGTGTGTGTGGTGTGTTAGCGCTAATCTGTATTGATCTGAAGTCACTTCCTGCCATTGTTGTGTCACATCCCCACTGTCTCCTCTCTTCCCGTCCATCTAGTCCCCTCTTTCCCCATCAAGGAAGCCAGAGGCTGTGAGAGGATACACAGGAGGGGGTGGAGTGTGTGTGTGTGTGTGTGTGTGTGTGTGTGTGTGTGTGTGCATGCAACTGCTCTGGTCCTGATAAGCTCATCCATTCATAACTGGGACAGGCTCAACACAAGAAGCCATTGAAAACAGTCTCCTGCAAAAACAATTATGAATCTTTTTTTTCCCATAATACATGTTGAACTGATCAAATCAATTAAGACGGCATGGCTAAAAACAAGCACAAGCAGATGGATGAAACCTGCAGGTTTCAACAAACCTGCAGTTTCAGCCGTCCTTATAAGGAAGGCAAAACATTGGGAACTTGTTATCTGAATTGTATCTAATTAACATCTGTCACAGACTGACACAAACAAGACAGCAGCCAGCTTCCTGTTTGAGTTTTAATTATCTACGCTGGTTGCAGTTGTGCACATACACCCTTCCCATTCAACGAGAGGTTGTCATTGGTATCGTCCTTCTCGATCGTCTGTGTTGTTATTCGCCAAATAGAGTGATAAAGCGATCTACCATGACTAAAAGAAATAAGAAGATTATTTACACATTCATGATTATTATGTTAACATCAGCGTCTCCAAAGTAGGGATTTCTTTTTGGAAAAAAAAATGTAGGGTCCAAAAAATGACTAATACTATTTTTTGTTGCAGTCATCTGATTTATTTGAATATGTATTGTGTGTGTGTGTGTGTTTGTGAAAGAGAAAGAGGAAAGGATGTAAGTGTTAACACACATTACCGAGTGACCTCATAGCCTTTTATAATTGAGACTAATGACAAAAGCACATGGGCGTCAAGACCTCTGGTTTGAGGTTACAATAGCTTATTGTATTGCCTCCAGTGTAGTCATGGGTGTTACATAGTGCATGTGTGTGTGCGTGTGTGTGTGAGTATATCTCTCAACCTTGAAACAAAACTGCAGTCTTTTGTTCCAAAACTCTGTGAAGTTTGGGTGACCATAAAAAATCCATAAAAAAGTTCATGTTACATGCTACGGATAAAAGACTTAAAAGCTATGTAAATCCTGCAGTTCTTTTGGAATAATTCTCACAGCTTTTAGGCCGCTCCCCTGCTCTTCGACCCGTGGATGTTTCACACGAATTTGTGAATAATATCAGTCTGAGGAAAAGTTTTTGCGCCGGCCGAATGTCCCCCACAGGCAGGAAAAGGGAAATGTGGGTGCTGGTTTTATTGCAGCTCGGGGAGGCTTGCTTCTTTATCTCAGTTCTTCACAAGTGGTTTGGCATTTTCTGAGAATTGGTCATTGCTCTAGATTCAGCAGCTGGTATGCAGAGTGTGACGTTACAAGTACAAAGATCCGGCAGTGCACATGAAATTTTGTCCATTTATGAAATATATTCTCAAAATTTAAGGGTTGTCCTATTACCAAGAACTGCAGTGGTCGTGCAGTTCAAAATGATCAAAATGATTACAAAGCAGTTTCCAACAAGTATTCTTACTATACTTCAAAGTATCAAATTAAAGTATAATACTTCAAAGTTGTTGGAAAGTTCCCTTCAAGTACTTGTGTTTCCAGGAGGCATCAAGGTAGAGAATCAAGTTCTTTTCTCGAAACTCTCGAAAATGGAAGAGTGGAAAAAAAAGATTTGCCGTTTCTCAGAGACATGGTGACTTGTGTGGTGACTGACCTTCGCTAACCTAACTTAGTTATTGCTTTATTCAATGAGTCCATTAGATGTTTCTGCGCAAGCGTCACATCATGTGTTAACATGTCCATTAAACAGGGTTACAGTTCGTGAGGCCCCACTCAGCTTGTTTCAGCTGAATTTCTTTGATGGTGCACATGTTACTTTAAAAAAATCAAGTTAGCAGCTCTCTGAGCCTGTGGCCCGACTGAAACAAGGAGCGTTTGAATCTAAATGCTAATATTAACACGCTAGTTGGTGCACTGTGACTGTCGGCGTGTTGACATTTAACAGGTCCGTTGCTTTACTTGTTCACCATCACAGTGACCCTAACTGTGAGAAAATGGCTGCCTGTTGTCTTTGTCATCGACACACCATTGTTAACTAAAGTTGTTTATTATCTTTGTTTCACTCTTTTTTTCTGTTTTTTTTGGAGGTTTTTGTGAGTACTGAAGTTTTACAGTTGGGCTTGCACATCTGTGTTTTGTGTCTTTGGGGATTCTGTGGATTAGCCACTGAGAATTAGCTAGCAAGCTCTTGGCTAGCTATAGCTTATTTGCTGAATGGTAAATAAAGAATGGAGAAATTCATTTGAATTACATGCAGTTCATTATATCAGCAATATTCAATCACATTAATTAATTCTAATTGCATATGAGGAAGAATGAGCCTGTAAATCAAAATGGCCACAGAAAGATGGTCTCCAAACCAATCCTGCACCTTTGTTCTCAGTAATTTAAACTCCTCTCAACTGTCCTGCGTCAGCAACAAGGAGGCCATCCCTTTCTGTAACAATTACATTTTCACTGGTGACCCTGAGCACTGGTGCAAGCTTTTTATAGCTCCTATCTCCTGAAAACTGTGTGGGATTTCCCTCTCCTGTCCTTGCATTTGGATTTAATAAATATTTCTGTTCAGCTGCCACTGGGAGGTAAGAGAACAACAAGTTGAAAGCAGGAAGAATTAGATCAACAGAGTCTCCCGGTCAACTGGCCCACAAACAAAAAAGAGAAATTGTGACTTAGCCGTGTGCTCAGAATAGCTGCTGCTACTGTCCTAGACGTCAGAGAGAGAGAGAGAGAGAGAGAGAGAGAGAGACAGAGAGAGAGAGCAGCGCATTTAGGATCATGAGGGATGTAAGGTCATACAAACTGCCCGTGTTGCGCAGGGTGCGGTCACAACATTGCAGTGTTTTCACGTAGATACAAACACGATGACTCTATCATCTGTTTGAGTGACAGACTCAAACACAGGACACAGAAAATATGTCATGATCCTGAAGAGACAGAAAGTTCACAGTTTTAATTTAAAAAGAGAAAGAAACAACCGATCTTAGTGTTTTCAGATTGTCAGCACTTATGAGGACAAGTACAGTTCACTTCTGGTGCAGTTCAACATGTCAGCTGTCTTCTGTGCTTTGGACATGGTTGGCAAATACAGTGAAATGTAAGATTTGGTACAAATATTGGCCATGAATCAGTCCATCTTCTTCAGATTTGATTCAGTTGCATGGAACAACTACTCTGCAGCAATTTCTAACCTTGGCATGGAGCCATTAACCCCAGACATGTGATTCCCTGAGCTCAACATGTAAAAGCAGAGGGCTCCAGCAAGTCCCTTGATAAAAAAAAAAGTCTGGTCAGTGTCAGCATTTCTTATAATGTAGTGCTGTGTCATCTGCACATTTCTGGCTGCTCTAAATCCAGTGCAGTAAAGCATTGCATGGATTCAAAGAGTCATTACATTGACAAACGTCTGTCAGGGCACTTGCAAATTTTGTCACACCATCAGATATATTCTTGGACAGTTTTGGGGTTATCTTATTGGTTTAATTTATTTACTAGAAGAGGGATGACTTGAGGAAATGTAATGAAAACATCCTTGCATACCATGTTTGGATGAACAAGTGAGTGTTTTTTTCTTATCTGAACTGCGCTTAAGGCTGGTGTTGGGCAATGTCCAAAAGAAGTCGTATAGTCTGACTGGCCACAAGTCACCAGATACTTTATCAGATATTCACATCCTACCTCAACACATCAAAACCCATCTCTTCTCCTTGGCCTCTGACTCAAACTCTCTGAGATGTTAGATTTATGCTTTTTATACTTGTTTTATGATTTTGTATGTTATTTTATTCGTAATTTTATATGAACTTTCATTTAGTTAGCATGTTTTTATTCATTCGGTATAGCGCTCTGGGCCACTGTGGTTGTTTTTAGAGTGATCAACAAATAAAACTGGAGTGGAAATATTCTACCTGCCAGCACAAGTACAGCCGAACAGCTCACAGTCTAGCTTTTGACAATTTCTTCCATGCAAACTCAACTCGAAGCTGCGTGAGGCTTCAGAAGAACTGCAGGAAAAGGTGCAAACCTTTCCCATCCTGGTGGCCGCTGTGCTTAACAGGGTGGTGTCAATCACCTCATGCTCTTTGCTTGAACAGACTACAGAGAGAGGAGCCAGGTGGAGCAGGCGCTTACGATGCCCAAATGTTCAAGCCCTCCAGCCGTGCCATGGAAGTGTTAGCTTTGACGGCATTGAGATAATTAAAAGTGCAGATCAGACTGTTGATGCAATCGGTGATGGAGCTTGGTGCTGATGACTCAGCGTTTGCCCGGGGGGTTTGTTTATCGTTGCTAGCAGGTCAGACGTGTGATATCATGAATTTTCAGAAGAGCTCGGTGAGACTGACTCAGAGCGGGGTCACAGATAAAGTATGCAGGAGCCAGCTGTCTCTCAATGCAGAGGGGGTGGGGGGGTGGAGGGTGGAGGGTCGCTGTGCATGTGGTCTGTGACAGCTTAACACACACATCAAACAACTGTCGGACCCCTGCCAGTCCTCCCAAACACCTAAACAACAAGAGCACACACCTCATGCTCTTTTGCTGCTCCAAAACCGGCCTCATAAAAACACAAGTTCACGATAAAAGATCAAAGGGTCAGCGTGCAGCCCGGCAGGCTGATGTAAAGCCACTGTTTGTGTGTGTGTGTGTGTGTGTGTGTGTGTGTGTGTGTGTGTGTGTGTGGTGTTTGATTTCTATCAGTTTTTTTGTGAGTGTTTTTGGAGGAGTAAGCACCCATCCTTCTCCATATCCCCCGGATACGCTGTCTGTTGCCGACTCGATGCTGATGGATGACAGTCGGATGAGGGGAGAGGGTGACGGACAGATGAAAAGCCTCGGTGTGGTTAAACGGCAGGAATGTGTGTGTGTGTGTGTGTGTGTGTGTGTGTGTGTGTGTGTGTGTCTGTGTGCCTTCATTGTGTGTGGTTTACAGCACGAGGCCACACATGAGAGGACGGCAGCAGCAGCAAGAACAACACATCGATATGAGACACAGGTGGGGTAATTTAGGGGAGAAAAACACAAGCCCGATGTTGTGGAAACGGTGTCCCTGCTATGTTGAGTTCAACGGCGGACGAACTGCAAGTGACATCAGTCGGGACTTGTCACTCCCTCTGAGTTAAAAATGGAGAAAAATGGGAGAATTGTCGCAGTGCAAAGTCTCAAGAAGTGCATCACAATGCATCTGCAGGGCACGTCAAACGACTGCATTAAGGGGATTTTGCTTTTGGAAAAAAAATGAGTGGGTGGATTGGCGCAGTCATCAAGGCCTGATGTTTTATTTAGCTTTATATTCACATCCCTGTCAGCGAATGCAGCTATAAACAGACCTCGGCCCTGCCACAGCGCTGATAGGAAACCCGCTTTGATTCACTTCACTCCGCTCTCTTCCTGTGCTGCTGGACGGACAAAGAGCGAGACGCACAATCAGGCGGAGCGAGGGACGGGGTTCAGGATGAGGCACGCAAACACAATCACACCCGTTTGATTATCACACGCATCAGGCCCGCATCACAATAATTTGGCAACAAACAAAACAACGCTCTGGACGGTAAGAGCAGGGCAGACGGGAATCTCAGCCTCATCGCCATAATCGGAGGAAGAGGGAGATGAGCGAGCGGGCGGGGAGGAGGGAGGAGGACGCAGAGATGGAGGGGAGGAGGAAGGGGTCGCCAGAGGAAAACATTGTTGAGTGATACAGTAGTTGTGTCTAAAGGTCGGTGGCCTGGCGCCACTGCTGCCACTCTGCTGAGAGACGGAGCAGCCTGAGGACTGAGGCGTCCCACCTGGACCAACAAATACACCCAGGAGACACTGAGGAGGAGGAGGAGGAGGACAGAGGAAGAACACTGGTCGTTTAACCTCTACATAGTTTCACCCTTAAGTAGTTGTACAATAAAAAAAGGGATCTTTCATACACACAGAATAGAACGTGTGTGATTACAAATTAAAGTCCAACACTGGTTTTAGGATTCTGTATGAGTCAGCCAGACAGACATAAAATGTCGTGGACAATTTTAAGACATATTATATACATTATATTTTCAGAAACTTTGCAATTTGATATTGGTAATTAATTAATTGGTATTTGATCTTTGCTTTTTTTGTCCTTTTTTTGCATTTTGTGCATTGGGGTTTAAATAAGTGGTAAATAAGCACAACACATGTTTTATTTTGCTGTTTTTATATGATATTTATTGTTTATTTTCTTCTTATCAGTCAAATATGGTTGCCTGTAATTAAAGCCATTTTATTGCCTATGAATAAGAGCTATAAATTCACACAGTGATTTTATCATGAGTATTATAGAAAATCAACCAGAATTAAAAAGCTATATTTGACATCTTTTTTCTCTGATTCTAATGTTCTCGCCACTAAAGCTTGTCAGTTTACATTATGTCAGTGGAAACATAATGTACCACTTCACCTTGTGGTAGTTTTGCATGAATTCAGTGACATGCCTGGGGTCAAAGTTCTGTTGGTGCAACCTGCAATGTTCTGCCTGCACTATGTGGTTCTGCCTGTTAGGGCATGTACAGACATGAAACACACACATACAGAGATGTAAATAGTGCAGCTATTGCTCCCTATTCAGATTTCAGCAGGGTGCTTCAGTGCTACAAGGACTCTCAATTGATATTACAATTGAGCACTCCATGAAACTTGTCATGCCCGGGCTTGACTGATGGGATACTGACCCAGCATGTCTACTTGACTTTCATTTCCTATGGGAAAAAAAAAACCTTAGATAAACAGATAAACAGAAATTGCAACACTGGAAATGTTTATTTTAATTTTGATGAATTGCTTTTCTTTTCGCTTCCTCTACATTTTGCATGAGTAGTTTCGGGAAATAAGTGATGTCCTGCAAAAGTACAAGTCAAGCACAATAAACTAAAAGAATTTTAACTGTTATGACATTTAATTTGATAAAGTTGTTGAACTCCTCTTTGTGCAGTGAGGCCCTGATACAATGAATGGAGAGAGAGAGAGAGAGAGAGAGAGAGAGAGAGAGAGAGAGAGAGAGAGAGAGAGGAGGGGGGCGTGTATGCAGTGAAAGAGCATGTTCTTCAGAGCAGAGAGGAGGAGGAGGAGGGCAGTGGGAGGGGAGAAGGGGGGGGGGGTGCGTCCTGGGAGGGCACAAGTCGAGGTGGGGTATAAAAGGCTGGACAGATTTCACATGCAGCAACAGATCTCAGAGTGCCAGCACGTGCTGTGGATCTATCTGCACCACACCAGAGGTCAATTCTTTTTCTCAACCAAGCGACAGAGAAGAGGAGATGGCGCTGCCAGTGGACCGAAGCGATGACTCTTACTACGAGTACTACGACTACGAGGAGACGGACAACTCCAGCATGTGCGACTACTCCGAGTGGACGCCGTCGTATTCCGTCATCCCAATGCTGTACATGCTCATCTTCATCCTCGGCCTGTCCGGGAATGGCGTGGTCATCTTCACCGTGTGGAGAGCCCAGGGGAAGAGGAGAGCGACCGACGTCTACATCGGCAACCTGGCCCTGGCCGACCTGACCTTCGTGGTCACCCTCCCCCTGTGGGCCGTCTACACCGCCATGCACTACCACTGGCCCTTCGGTGTGGCCCTGTGTAAGATCAGCAGCTACGTGGTCCTGCTCAACATGTACGCCAGCGTCTTCTGCCTCACCTGCATGAGCTTCGACCGCTACCTGGCCATCGTGCACTCACTGTCCAGCTCCCAGCTGCGCACACGCAGCCACACGCGGGCCTCCCTGATTGCCATCTGGCTGCTGTCCATCCTCCTGGCCGCCCCCACCCTCATCTTCCGAACCACCAAGTACGACCCCGCCAACAACCGCACCACCTGCGCCATGGACTTCAGCCTGGTCCTGACCAACAGCAGCCAGCAGCAGCAGGAGAACCTGTGGGTGGCGGGGCTCAGCATCTCCTCCTCGGTGCTGGGCTTCTTGCTGCCTTTCATGGCCATGATGGTGTGCTACGGCTTCATCGGCTGCACCGTCACCCGCCACTTCAACACGCTGCGCAAGGAGGACCAGAGGAAGAGGAGGCTGCTGAAGATCATCACCACGCTGGTGGTGGTGTTCGCCGCCTGCTGGATGCCTTTCCACATCGTGAAGAGCGCTGACGCCCTCTCCTACCTGGACCTGGTTCCGGACACCTGCGCCTTCCTCCGCTTCCTGCTGGTGGCCCACCCGTACGCCACCTGCCTGGCCTACGTCAACAGCTGCCTCAACCCCTTCCTCTACGCCTTCTTCGACCTGCGCTTCAGGTCCCAGTGTCTGTGCCTGCTCCACCTGAAGAAGTCCCTGCACGCCAGCCCCGCCACCTCCCTGTCCTCCCAGAAGACAGAGGCGCAGTCGCTGGCCACCAAGGTGTGACGTCAGTTGAGAGCCCAGATGCACTCTGGGTCAGAGCCGAACAATGCAAAACCATGCAGGTAAATCAAGACTTCAGCAGCTCTGGGCTCTGTGGCCCGACAGACAGGTTGTCAGTTTCAGGGCGCCTCCTTTTTTCCTGACTCAGTTAGACTGACTCAGAAGACGGTCCAGGCTCATGGTTCCCGGGGTCCAAACACACTCCAACCTCCAGGCTGTGTTTCGGTAGCGGAAAAACTGAACCTCTCAACACAAGGGACCAAGCACGACCCAGAGTTTTGTTTGTTTATGGGAAACAGTGGAATGTATTCTAAAAGGACTACATGCTTGTGTGTCTCCTCATCCTCCTGTGGACTTCATTCAAAACACCAAGCTTTGAACTCAAGTTCTCAAGTCCCGGCGAAGTGTACTCCTCATGAATTTGCCCCCACTGGTCTTGTTGTCATTTGTAAGCACTTGAGGTGTGATTTCTACCCAGACTATCCTGCTCTCCAGTCTAGTCTGCAGGATCTGCATCACAGCAAGCAGTGTTTCATGTCTGAGTGTGTGTGTGTGTGTCTGTGTGTGTGTGTGTTGGGAAGGGTGTGCCAAGCAGTAAGAGGTGTGGGAGTCTGATAAGAGTGTGGTAAGGGGAGACGGAGATAGTAGGAGGAGGGGGGTTAGGGAGTCCCAGACAGACAGACAGATGGCAGCTGACAAATGTTTTCAGGCTGGTGTAGGGCCCAATTAAAAGGTGACTACTCTGACAGTCTGCTGTGTTTGTGTGTGTGTGTGTGTGTGTGTGTGTGTGTGTGTGTGTGTGTGTGTGTGTGTGTGTGTGTGTGAGAGTGAGTGTGAGTGTGAATCGACGAGTTTGCGCATGTTTGTTGGGTGTCAGAATTGCAATGAATTTGTTCCTGACAAACACATGAAAGCATTTTGTGAATACATGTTATTTTGAATGGATGTTTATGATTTGTAATAAAAAAAGGTGCTTTGAAAAACAAAAACAAACAATAACGATATATGCCTCTTTCTGGTCTCGCTCTGTTGCTTTCTCCCTGGAATGTATTTTCTCCCATCCAGTGAATGTGTGTCTTCCTGTTGGTGCATTGCTGAGGGGAGGCGATCTCCCTCCCATTGTGTTTCACGGGCTCTGAAATCAAAGTGTATGTCTGCAGGAAATACACGATCCACTTCTGTTTCCCCCCCTCTCCCTTTACAATTCAGCTACACAAACAATCAGCGAGTACGAGAGTTTCTAATTTGGATCGACCCCAGGAGACGTTAAAGTCTCAATTACCACAACTGTAGGATTCTTTTGTCTTTGTTGTTAAATCCCAAAATGCGCTGAAATGAGTATTTCCACAGTACCGGCCACTGACTGCAGTGACTTGTTTCCGGCTAACAAACACCACAACAGGTTGTCGAGCTTTAAATTACAATTCAATGATTAGCCATTCTGACTGTAATGAGCTTTTTACAGGATCAAATCAACAACAGAAGGAGACAGAGGGATTGGGCTAATCCATGGTGCCTGATTTGTAGTGGGAGTCGACTATCTGGTCCTGTGAAAAACCTGCGGTGAGGACGGGCTTAATCTAAATCACACGCAGTTACAGTTCACCACGGCGTGGTAACAATGTACCGAGGCTGTCACAGTGTCTCGTCTGTGTTTTCAGCTCCAAAACAGGTGAAATCTGACAGAAATCCAACAGCTGCAGCAACACTCACCCGGACTCCTTCATCGCTGTGTCAGCTCTGCTTAATCCCGACAGAGCCTGCAGGCACACAGGAGCACACATAGGCAAAAATCTCAGGGCGACACATCTATGAATTCAGTCCGAAGAAACCGGGGTACAGAAGTCAGGGGGATTTCCTGAAGTCCACTTCATTCGACAACCTCTAACAAATAAAGCTGGTTAAGAGGTCGGACGGTTAATTAATTAGACAGCGTGACAAAATCCCATGCTCTTTTGGAGGCTGCCACAACACCAGGTTTCACTGGTGAACCAGCATACAGTACATATCTAAATTCCACACAGCAGCTATTTTTTACTGGACGACTTGTCACATTACCCTCCACCTGTCAGCATCAAATTCAAAGCCCGCCGTGTGAAAGACAATCCTGATAGATTTTTTTTTTTCCACGGGTTTTCAAGTTTTATGCAGCCAATGTGATCATATTACCGCGATTTAATGGCATGAACTTTGTCAAAGCGAGAGGCGAAGGGCCGCTTTGATCCTCGACAGGGCCGGGCGTTTGTCTGAGACGAGTGCTCAGAAATGATTACGCAAATGTTTTCATTCCTCCGTAATAACAGAGTGTGAAAATGAAGTGTGGAACCGGGCTAGCCGTGGAGGAATCACAAGGGCATAAACAATCTTGTCTCCTCTTTAAGAATCTAGAGAGTCCTTCCTAATGTCCTTAAAGTCACATACTTGGAAAGTAACGTCATTTTCTACTTTGTGACATTACAGTTTTGGAAACCTCAGCACAGAAAAGGAGCTCTAGTGTTGTCTGACAACGAAGATCAAAGCTCCACAGAACAGCCACAAAAAATCTTCTCCCACTACTGATTAAATAATAAAACATCTTGTAGACTCCACAGTCTACACCTTAAGCAGCATTTTAGTCTCTCTTGTCAACATAAATCTGCTTCATGTTGAAGTCCCAATGAAGTCTGCAGATGATCCGGGGTAACAGGCATATTGTGTGTGCAAAATGAAATCACTGCTACATATCTTGACAATTTTAATGCAGTATATTAAACTAATTTCTTTGCCTTTGTGTATTTAATATTGAATGATGCTTTGCAGACCACACATAATATGTTCAACCCAGTTTAATCCACAACAACCACAATTAAATAATGTCTGCTTTTATTAGGCTCTACATGAGCTCCATCTGGGTTAATGAAATGCTACATATACATTGTGGATCAACCAGAAAATACAAAATTTCACTGACAAAACAAAGAAAATACGTCATTATTTTGGTTGTTTTTCTCCTGAACAGTAGTTATTACAACTACAAGAAATTTAACTTGTTGCAAGATGCAAAGAACAAGAAAGACAGATATGTGAGTGAGTAAAAATACTGGACAAGACAAGACAAAGTAGATGCTTGAACCATTTAAAGTTCCCACAATCTACAGGAAGAGAATGCAGAAATAATACTGATACTGAGCGAAACTATGGTATAAGTAAGCTGATACTGCTGATGGGCTTTACCGAATAAAAGTCTCATTTAGCATTCAGGCAATACTCCTGCTTTCACATCAGGAAACTCATATTGAAAGTACTTATTCCACCAGTGGAACTCAAATGAATCCCAAATGTTCACTGGACTTTCTATCACATCGTGCACTATGCTGAAACTAAAAGGCAAAGGCAAAGAGTTTCTATCATGGAGCCCCGCCTTAACCTCAGTAATTGACATATCAATGGGCGACAAATAGCCCGGGCCTTTGTTTTGTTGAAGTGAGGCCTGCAGCCTGTCCCGCTGTATGTTGGCAGCACACGTCCAGCTGCTGTAAATCACAGCCCAATAAACCAGGTCATGCGGAAAATAGATAGAGGAAGTGTGCACGCATTTCTCCTCCGTCTTAACAATGGAAGCTGAGGCAGCAGAGCCTGGGGACCGGACCTTGACCCGGGCCTGACCACACAGTGGCAGAATGAGCTGCTGACCCCTGGAGCGTCTTGAAGGGCCCTCGGTTTCCTGTCGCCCGCTCCTGCAGCACTCCTTGCATCGTCCCAGGAGGATGCCGGACCTCACGGACAGGATAGAAATCAGCTAAGCCAGGCAGGAAAGGCCAGTGAGTAGCCAAGGTAGCAGTTCCTGACCGGGGATATCCTGTCTTTCAGATGCATCTCTCTGCTTTTAGGGCTCTAAGGACACATTGCTCCACCTCAGGTCGCAGAGGACAAGACGACTTGCTTTGGACTTTCTTCTGCTTTGAATGTATGAGGATAATTGTGTGGCTGAGGAAAACGTGACCGTCAGATCTATTGTTGTTGATATTGAATAGGCAAAGAAGAGGTTAAGTCCATACATTATCTTACCCACTCCACGCCAAACTGGTGTCACAGGCGTCTGCTGGTGCCTATTCTAGCACATAGGCAGGTAACTGGAAAGTGGAGAATACACCCTGGACAGGTCAGTGGTCAGACACAGGATACACAAAACTGATAATCACACCTAGGAGGAATTTAGAGTTTTTATTTTGCCTCCTCATTCATATTTTGTGGACTCTGAGGGGGGTACCAGAGTGCCCAGAGAAAACCCAAGCATACACATGGAGAACATGCAAACTCTGTACTGAAAAGTCCTTGGTCCGAACAGGATTTGAACCAGGAATATTCAGTGGTTCCCCCCAAAAAATCCAAGCAAATCTTAAGTATGTGATTAGTGGTGTTTTCTCTAATCTGCTTGTGATTTTGACCCTGGACAAACCAGATCCAGAAAAAGTCATGCTCTTGGTGAAATCAGAGAGAAAAGCCTACATGCACACAGTGTAAACCACGTGACTCCAACACCTGAGGAGACGCATCAGATGTGTCTTTCTCCCTCACTCTCTGCTCTCGCCTCGTCTCTCCTGAGAGGACAGACATTTCAAAGGCGTTCATCGTTAGTGGAGACACGTTGTTTCCGACAGAAAAAAAGAGCGGAAGTCCCCAAGCTTTGGGTGATGCCGGATCTTGGGATACGCGGGTCTTCTCAGAGGAGATCGTCCTCTTCATGGGGCACAAAGTGTCCCTTCATTCCCTCCTCTATCCTCTCCATTGTGCATCCTTCCCTCCCTCGGGCCTAAATGGACGCCCTGTTATCTGCAGCAGGACTGAGCCAGTTCAGAGGCTCAGCTGCACCGATTCAGGCAACGCAGGTAAAGATAGGGGCGCATGCAAACAAGAAATTACATAAGAGCAACACCCAGAGCAGCTGTACTGATTCAGTTTATGGGGGACAATGTCAAACTGCAGCTTCGACTTTGAACTGCGTGAGCCTGCAGTGGGGATTTTACATCTTGCAGGTTTGAAGACCAGTTGCTTTCTGTTATTTCAGCCCCGTCTCAAAGGACCCTGTAACAACAATCTGCAGCCACACACAGTCACACAAACACATGCACACAGAGTGCGAGACAGACAGATAAATTTAATGACAAATGCATCAATTTGACTTGTTTTCCTGATTCTTTGACGTGTTTTATTAGCAGCTATGGCATAAAGAAGAAGAGAATTGACAATAATAATTTCATGGCCTCACAGACAATGCTCAAGAAAATTTTGCAAAATCCATTGCAAAATCCTCTGGAAACCCAGTTCCCAAACTCACATTCACATTTAGTCCTTTAGCAGATGTTTTCATCAGAAGCAAATGAGTACAAAAAAATAAATGAAGATTCAAGCTACATCACAAAAAGACAATACTGTGGCAACAAAACTGCTCTTCAGTGAAAACAACTTGACTTCAAAGTAAATCTGGGAATTGATATAGCTTTAGAAACCAGAGTCCACTCTGATTAAATAGATACATCAAATTGTCACCATGATTACTTCTGCAGGCCACAGCTTCCTGACAGGTGGCTTGCTGAAAGGAGGTTAGGGGACAGAAAACCAAAGAGAGCAGGGAGAGTCCTTAAAGTATGAAAAACATCACTGTGGTGCCAAGCACTAAGCACTCGCCGCTTTTTGTGCATTGAATCACAGTCAGATTTTGGCTGACAGATGTATGTGCACATATACATACACATATACATATAGTGCATGGGATTTAACATCATATTACAACATGACAACTGCTGATACATAATTCTATACAATCAACTCACAATTCATTTTATTCTTTATCATTATATGTCTTTATCATCTGATCGATTAACTCCTACAATTGTACACTGTTATTTTTTGTAGTGACAATTGCTGCTACCTTTTATAGATTGCACCACATTTATTTGCACTGATACACAAGCAAATCTTAAGAATTTTATATTTTTCCTTTCCTTCCCTTCCCTCTCTCTTCTTCCACTCATCTTTGATCGGTTTACTTTTCGTCTTCAAGGCTGTGTCAGATGTTTCAGAGATGCTGTATAGATAAAATTGACTCATTGATATATCTATCCTTTCATTTTTCTCCCATCCATCCATGTACTTAGAAAAATACTTGTGTGATTACTGTAAAATACTGTATAAAATACAAAACAAAAGCAAAGAAAAATGACCAAGCAGTGGTGAGTTGCCAGACCTGTGCTGTACAATATCCGGTCAAAATAAGAACACCAATCATATGTCCAATCATACACAATTTATACTAAGACGAATAATGAGATTTGTATTCCCATTCTGAAGAGAAGGAAGGAAGGAAGGAACACAGGCTGTGCTTCATGGCGTCCTGTCGAGTCAGTATTAGTGTATTAGTGCGACACCGGGCAACACTGACACCTAGCGAGAGCACCTGGAACCTCCTCCATCCGGAACTCAAGTGCGGTAGCTGCTGCCAGAGTCGGACCTATTTAGACGGCGCGCCGGGATGCTAACGCTAATGCTAACAGTTCAAAGCTGCCGTTTAAAAAAAACAACAAGCCTTTGTCCGTCTGTATGGTGTCCCATCGACAGAAGCGGGTGTGGAGATACGTGGAGGAGGGCCGTCTGCTCAAGCTCAAGTCCTACCTGAAGAAGCACCGTGACCTGGACCTGAACTTCTGCCGGGGCCGCAGGGAGAGGAGCCCGCTGCAGCTGGCCTGCAGCCGGGGAGACGACGCTGCGCTGCGGCTGCTGCTGCAGCACGGAGCCGCTGTCCTCCACAGGGACCGGAGGGGAGACACGGCGCTGCACATAGCCGTCAACAGGGCCCTCAAACACGGCGGAGCAGGTGGATATGTCAGGCGAATGACTCGATGGGATGTCTCTCATATTAGTTGTTACTATTAGCTTTGCTATGTAGTTTTCGATAACCGATGTGTGCATATCTATCTATCTATCTATCTATCTATCTATCTATCTATCTATCTATCTATCTATCTGTTATACAATAATCAATTAGTCACTGATTTGAATGTAAATGTCACAGATAATGACAGAAAATGGCTCGCGCAGGCAGTTCATCAGTTACTATTTCCTACCTCCGTTTTTCCTGTTGCAACACTGGATTTCCTCAACGTGGTAATAATAAAAGTACATCTACTCATTTGCTTGTGTTTTTGTCCGCAGCGTACAATGACCTGGTTGTGCCCCTCAAACAAAGCTGCCCAGAGGCCATGACTGTTCCTAACAGTGCTGGGGTTACACCTGAAGACCTGCTGGCCTGGAGAAAGCACACAGAGGTAACAATGACTGCACCCTGACAACGGGTGTCAATAGAGTGGTGGCGTGTAACCAGTACACACCAGTACACACCATTACACACCATTCGCTCTCAAACTCACACTGAGGGGCCATTTAGGGTGTCCAGGCGACCCAAACATGCATGTTTCTGGACATGCAAGGACATGCCAACTCACACCGTGAGTTCTGTGATCTTACTTGATTTGGTCGTTTCAGCATGTCTTGTATATTTTCAATATTATTTGTACAACTAGAATTAAATCAGCACTTCCCAGGTAGTACCAGCTTTTTAGTCGTTTTCGTCCCAGCATAATGATAATCTTGATGTTCTCCACAGTCTGCAGCAAGCATGAGCCGTCCATCCGAGGCAGACCCCGAGAGGGAGTGGATGGAGAAGCTGTTTGACGAATGCGAGGATGAGTTCTGTGAAAACTTCGGCGTGTACGATGGTATGACTGAGCTCCTTCTCCAGTGCTGCCTTTTGTTTGGGCTTTCTTTTCTCTCCATGCTAACACGGCTGCTTTTGTCACCCAGCGGATGATTATCTTCCCGTCGATGATGACGAGGAGGACTTTGGGGACTGGGCCGATCGCATCCGAAGAGAGTACTTTGACAAGAAGCACGCAGAGGCTCAGAGGCTGGCAGCGTCGTCCTCCGGGTGGAAGAGGAGGAAGACGAAAGGGGGGCAGGAGCAGCAGAGCAACAAGGAGCTGCAGGAGAGGCTGCGGAAGGAGCACGAAGAGTATCTGTCGCGGGCGCTGCGGAAAGAGGAGGAGACCCGGCAGGGGAAGAAGCGCAGGTACGAGGAGGGCTGTGCTGCCACTTTCCAGGCCGGCTCCTCGGCCGGAGGCTCCAAGCTGAGCTACGCAGACATCCCCTGGCCGGCTCCTCAGGGCACCGTGCAGGAGATGGTGGACGTGATGCTCCACGGCGTGGACCGGAAGGACCTGCCCACGTTTAAGAAAGCGCTCCGGAAGCAGCAGACGCTCTGGCACCCCGATAAGTTCGCCCAGCGCTGTGAAGCCCGGCTGGAGGAGAAGGACAAGCAGCGGATCCTGGACACGGTCACAGCTCTGTCGCAGGAGCTCAACAGACTGGCCCAGAGTCTGAGGACTTAGAAACCGTGTAATATGTGTTTTTATAGAAATGTGTGTATGTAACAAATCCTCTGTAAAGAAAAAGATGAAACAACCAAGAATCACTTGCAAGTCCTCTTTTCGGGCTCTCAGACCTTGAGAAAGTGAAATTATTTTTACCATACTGCAGCGGCAGCACCAGGAGTGCAAATGTAAGCCTAACCCGGGCATATCGCATGTCAGCCGCAGCACTTTGCATGCTTTCAAATGAAGGTGAAAGAGCCGAGTGGAAACCAAACGTACTGAACTCATCCTTGAAAACCTCGATTGCGAGTACACAAATAAGATAAGTGCCATTCACGGTGTCCCTCTGAAAGATGATCTTATTGAGATCTTGTCTCACTAATAAAATGAGGACAAGTTGATGCAGAGGTTGCCAGGTTTGGCAGCTAATCCTCTACTGGCAGCCTGCAACCTACCATTCAGTTGAGCAGTTTTTAAAAGTGTTCCATTATTGTAGCTTTGTCGCAGCCTCTCTTTCAGTAAATAAATTGAATTCTACGTTTAGTTATTGTCTTGCTGTTAATGTACCTCTAGCTCAAGCTGTTCCAGCCATTTAAGATGAGCTCAACTTTATTCAGCCCTCTGTGGATATAATTATATTTTTACAGAACATAAGAAAAACAGTGATAAATGTACTGAACAAACTCCTGAGAAAGTAGGAAGAAAGTGTCTAAAATGTAAGCAGAAACAGTAGAAAGAACAGGCTATGTATATTATATACACAACTGAATAAGAAATGAACACATGAATTATTGCACAGCTTTATGAGTTCATAGCAGAGGGTTCAGTGCTCAGAATGGCTTTTTATAGTAAGGAGTGATGTGGATGTTTTTGGATCTCTACTGAAGGTTCCTCTCTCCACGCTCCCCTCATCCTGCAGTGCAGTTTATCACATTTAGAGTTTCTGTGTGAGAGATCTGGGTAAAACTGGACCCCCAAATGGAAGAAGTTCTGAGACGTTTTTTCTCAAGTATTTCCATTTTTGTTATACCTGTTTTTAGCCATTGGCCCTAATGTCCCTATGTCCCTACACTGGTTAGGTGTAAAGTAGGTTACGTTGGTTGAGTTTCTGTAGCCTTCTCTTGTGCTTTTTGGTCAATTTTTGATAGGATTGAGTTTAATTTCCTGGCTGTGCTCCCCAGTCTGATCAGTGAACAAGTGAGAGTTGTTGCTTGAGGCAGCAACCGCTACAGGTTACAGCATTCAACACCTTATCCAGCACGTTCCTGAAGAAGACCACACCAGTGCAGCTGAAACGACTGTGAAGGTGATCGGGAACATATTTTCCTGTCAGTTGGCACCAGAAGGACCACGCATGATCGGTACAGCTAATAATACAGTATCTAAACGCTGTGTGGAGACAGCAGTAATCTGGGGTAACGTTTGTGTTGAGTCATGAGGGCCTGCCGAAGATGTTGTGGTCTCACAGAGAGGCGGCCGTGAGACTGATGTGAAAAGATCCATTAAAATATGTAGTTGTACGACACTACGATGTTCTAAATATTTACTATCTAGATACAACCCCCCCCCACCCCCCACCCCCCCAAAAAAAAGCGAAATGAAGGATTTCAGACACAAAGGAGAGCAGATGGTCGGCCCGCTTTCAGTGATGGAACAGAATAAGAAGATGCGCTGGTTGCCAGATTTGATAGATAGCCCCCATTTTCTGCCAGGTGCTGCTTGAGCTCACACCATCAGACAGACAATGAAATTAACTGAAATGCCAATCCATGAAATGTATATTATGGTGATATTCCAAAACCAAAATATTAAAATAAATTAGTTTATATAATGTAAGTCAATGCATATTAGGCAGTGAATGAATTTGTCATGCTTCACCTATATCTGTCATACCTACTGAGATAAGTATATTCAACAAACGATTTCCTTGACAATCTCGGATATAGGAGTTTGAATATTATGTTTGTTTATTCCTTGTTATCACCAATGTTATTAACTTCAGAAATATGTTTTTACTCCATTATGGGACAAACAAAAACCCTTAGGGTTTGTTTCTGCACAGATCTGGCACCCTTTCGTGATTATCTGGCAGCCACACAGACTTTAGGCTGACTGACCAATTTGTCTTTTGTGACACTCACATGATTGATTATGTGACTTTATTTTCCTTACTTAACAACAAGGCTTAGCAACTTTCCTTTTCCCTGAACTAAGGACTGAGGTAGTAAGAGTGATGCATACTCTGATATTTCACAGGAGCTTCACCAAACTGCTCCCTGCAGTCATGTGCCCTCATTCACTCATGCACCTGGATGCAGGCAGTATGGTTTATGCCCACATGCTACTTAACAGTCTGTTTCTATTTAAATATTCAATTTTTCTTTTATTTCCATAAAAGAAAAAAATAGCAGCTACTCCATACTTGTCTTGCCCTTAAAATTTTCCTTCCTCAGTTTTGTTGTATAAGCAGTTTGTTCCTATACACAATGAAGGATAATTTATGAAATATTATTCTATTCTACTCTATTCTATTTCATTATCCAAAATGTTTATTTAAATTAGGTTTTTGGGCCATCTCTATTCTTCAAAATGTACATATGAATTGGGAGATAATGTTTTTGGACCTACCTATTCTATTTTATATTATATTATGTTATATTATATTGGGTTTCATTCTGTTCTGTGCTTTTCTCTTCTCATCTACTTTGTTCTGTTCTACTCTGTTAATCTATTCTACTCTAATATCTAAAACGTATAAACTCACCTACAACATGATGAACCCTTTGGACTTACCTAACATTTCTGGCCAGGGTTTATTCATTTGAGCTCCTTTTTTTCAAACTCACTTAAAGACCCAGACGTGTGTGAGCCTCGGCCCACGCAGATGATTTCGGAGGATGCGCGCTGACCTGGCAACCCGGAGACGCAATCTGTGTCAGTTGCCGGGCGACGCAGCTCGAATAAAGGCCGAGGTCTGAGCGCCTGTGTCTGGGGCTCATCTCGTCGGCTCCTGCGCCTATTTTACGGTGCTTTACACCGTCTCCTCCGCTCTCTTTGCGTCGCGTGCGTGCACCCGCGAGAGAGACAAATCGCGAGCGTGCGTGTGTTTAAGAGAGAGACGGAGAGAGCGTGTGTTTGTGCGCCGTAATAATGACAGGTGCGCACGGCGCAGCTCGGACAGGATGACGCCTTTCTCTGCGAGCCTGAGGGAGGCTGCTGCTGCTGCGGCTGCTGGGAGAAAGAAGGATTGGAGGCACAGAGACGAAGCATGAGAGGAACGTCTCCATCCTGACCCGTCCAAGCTCCTAATTCATAGATTGATCCATCGAGGAGGAGGTGGTGGAGGAGGAGGAGGGGTGGTGTTAATTGGGTGTAAGGCTTTAAAGCCACGCAGCGACTGGCTGCTTTTACTGTGATGTCCTATTTTCGCTTGTAGCCAGGTTCAGTAGGCTACAGGCAGATTATCAGGAGGAGGAGGAGGAGGAGGAAGAAGAGGAAGAGGAGGTCTGTCTGGCAGATAAACATGGTGTTTCGGAGTGAGGAGATGTGCCTGGCGCAGTTGTTCCTGCAGTCCGGCTCTGAATATGACTGCATCAGTGAGCTGGGAGAGCTGGGGCTGGTCGAGTTCAGAGATGTAAGTACAGGAACGAGCGCATGTGCTCGTGGTGGTGATGAAGATGATGAAGGTGCAAACACTGTTTACTCTGTAGCAATGTTTTAAAAGTATTATATATTTTCCCTGGTATTATCTTTCCTGCCCCTTTAAATAGACCCTAATGCATATGCATCTATCTATCTATCTATCTATCTATCTATCTATCTATCTATCTATCTATCTATCTATCTATCTATCTATCTATCTATCTATCTATCTATCTATCTATCTATCTATCTATCTATCTATCTATCTATCTATCTATCAACATAACGAGATACAATAAGGGGAAAAGCTAAGGAGTAAAAGCTAATTCCTAAAATGAAGTGAAAGTAATACAATACAATTATGTAATTGACCTAAATACATGAGTGAATAAATTAGTAAATACATGAATAGATGAAAAAGGTTATGTTTGTTGTTAAAGATGCATTTGCATCAGCACTTTTAAACTCACTGAACAGTAAGTCAGTCTGAGTTCAGTCTGGTTTAGACATCATGTTGAGCCTGTTTTGATCTCATTCTGTTTTCCAGCTCAACCCCAGCGTCAGCTCATTCCAGCGCCGCTTCGTCAGCGAAATCAAGAGGTGTGAGGAGATGGAGAGGATCCTAGGTAAGAGCGCACCTGGGCTGCAGCCTGAGCACACAACCACACCTGGCCAGGTGGTAACTGGGACAGGATCCTGACCGTTAAAGCTGGTGTTTGTGGACAGGCTACCTCCTGAGGGAGATCCAGAAGGCCAACATAGCCGTTCCAGAGGAGGATGAGAGTCCCCTCGCCCCGCCCCCCAGACAAGTTCTGGAGATCATGGTGAGTGTTGTTTCTCCTGATCTCTTCTGCTCACTCTCTAAGTGCTGCTACTGGTTCCACTTCCACTGCTCCCACTCCTCTGATAGGAATACCGTATCATCTTGTTTCAGCTCTTCAATAAGGGAACCTACAATTAAAAAAAACTAAAGGAAACATGTGAATCTGGATAGAGACAGAATGTGACACAAAATGCGAGTGCAATGTAAACCATACCGCCACCTAGCTCCACCATAATTTGCATGCACCCTCTTCCTGACTGAATGAAGGCACATGACTGGGACTCAGTTCCTCAGTGAACGCACTTCTGGTGCCTTCCACAGTATCTGATTCCTCCTCCGACTGTCTGAAACATGCTGCATTAGGCTGGACCTGAATACGCTCCATAGCCAATCAGAGCAAAGGTTGCCAGATGAACATGAATTAGATCTGTGCGGCAACAAACCGTAATATTTACACACCAGAAAAAAAAGTAAAAGTGATTGTAAAATAGCACCTGGGGCATTTCCACGGAGACCAGTTTCCCATAGCTGGATAGATTAATATTCCATTGAACCATTGTAGGTGCTCCACATGTGAGGTCACACTTATATGACTCATGTGGACAGTGGACAGTTGGACTGAGGGACGAATGTTTGTGGCGTTGCATGTTCTGCCTGTGTCTTTGTGGGTTTCTCCAGATGATCTGGTTTCCTCCCACAGTCCCAAAACATGCACGTTCAGGTCAATTAAAGACTCTGATAGCCACTAGGTGTGAGAGTGAGGTTGTGTGTGTGTTTGTGTGTGTCCTATGATGGACTGACAACCTGTCCAGGGTACGAAGTGGGTACAGTATCAAATCAAGCACATTTTGTGTCTCACAGCATGTGAATCACCATGACGTCACCTTGAATTATGTATAAGTACCCCTCCCTATAACATCTAATTCTTCCTAGGACACACACATAACATTTGTTCTCACGCACAGAGGCAATTTACAGTCTCCAACTGACCTAAATGGGCCTGGTTTGGGACTCTGGGAGGAAACCCAGAGAAATCCATGTAGATTTGGGCGAGAACATGCAAACTCCACGCAAAAAAGGTTCTGAAAAGCACCTGAAAAGAAACAGGCTTCACCCCATACGTTATATTTCTATAATACTCATCTATTTTGTAACATATGCACGATATATTAAGTCTTTTGTGTTTAGCAAATATCTGAATGCATTTTAATAGGTTTAGCAGGTTAATAGCTGTGTCTCTATCTGCATATTTATAGATGATAAATGCTAGAAACTGGGATTCAGCTCCTGTGTCCTAAACTAATCTAATCTATGTAACCTTGTTCCTCTGTCCCATGTGCCTGCATACATATGAGTCAGCTCGGTGTGGAGCTCACATTTAAGGCAGTATTCTCTCTTTTCTTTTTTCCTTTTCCTCTTTTGCCGACATGCAGGAGCAGCTCCAGAGGCTGGAGATGGAGCTCAGCGAGGTGGCCCGTAACAAAGAGAAGCTGCGGAGGAACCTGCTGGAGCTCACCGAGTACACGCACATGCTGAAGATCACGCGGACCTTCATACACAGCCGCTCCAGAGTGAGTGTGAACATTTTTTTAGTTTTTCTTCCCACCTTTGTCCATTTCTGCTCTGCATCTCTCGGGCAAGGATCTCTGCCTCACCTTGCCGAGAGCGTCTTGTGTTCCTTATACTCGATGTGTTTCATTTCCCGGGCTGACAGAGGTGGAGCTAGTGGCGCCTTTAATAAATGATAGCGCAGACTGTGATGATGTTGATGATGAGAGTGTGTGGCTGACCATCACGTCCCGGCCACCTGCTGTATAGCGCCATGTGAGGAGCGATCGATTGATGAATGAAACATGCTCCTTTTTATAATTAGCATGAGGCTCTTGGTCCCCAGTATGAAGAGTTCCCCACCATGGAAACAGACTCGGTGACAGGATGCACCGGCATGCAGCGACTCGGGGCCAAGCTGGGGTGAGTCCTTTCATTTCCCCTCCACGGTGACTTCACATCTTCGTATCAGCGAGATCAGGAGGCTTGACTTTGGTCTGTCCCGGCCGCAGGTTTGTGTCGGGCCTCATCCAGCGGGTGAAGGTGGAGGCCTTCGAGCGCATGCTGTGGCGGGTGTGCAAGGGTTACACCATCCTCAGCTACGCGGAGGTCGACGAGAACCTCGCCGATCTGGACACCGTGAGTCGAATCAGGCAATTCATAACGGATGCCGAGAGAAATGGTGGAAACATTCCTGCGGGGGTGTGGAAAATCAAGCAGGAATCTGTTGAGCGACAGGGAAAAACCTGCGACATGAACGTGGAGTTTTTGTCGTGAGAGGTTTAACCAGGAGAAATATTAAAAAAAAACTGATTGCTATAAGTAAACACAAACATCATGCAGCCACAGTCGAGCCGCTATGGCTAATCGAGGTTACCAGCTAAGAGGAAACAGCTGGGTGTCCTCTGGGTCACGCTCCCCCCGCAGCTGGCGTCTGATCTCAGCCAAAAGGTTGTTTGTGAGTCACGGTAAAAGACGAATCGCTCTGCAACACCTCCCTGCAACCAGTTTAATCTGATAACGTTAGTCGAGGTTTGTTCTTCTCAGCTGAGGAAAGGTGGTTATACATTCCTGAGTTGTAATTGCAGCGTCCAAATTCCAAATGCTGAGTGGCGAGTTTTTGAAACATAAATTTTTTTTCTCAGATATTCAACTTTAATTGTTGCTTTTATAGTTGTAAATGGTTAAAGTTACCAAGAAACATGGACTAGAGCATTATAAAAGACAGTATCAAAAATGGTAAATACATAGGATGCAAAAACCTGGCTGTAGACATTGCCAATATAGACAGATCCTGGTGTACACCTGGCTCGTAAAAATTGGAGAAATGGAGAAACTGTGCTCTAATAGGTTAAGCTGATTTGTGTTGTGTTGAGATGCTGTGGTAATTCTCCCGCCTGGTGTCGTTTCAGGGCGAGATCAGCAAAAGTGTCGTGTTTCTCATCTCTTTCTGGGGGGATCAGATCGGACAGAAAGTTCAGAAGATCTGCGATTGGTAAGGAAAACCACCCTCGCTGGGCTCTCAGTTGATCAAAGCGGCTTCTCTACATTCAGCATCGGCCTTCACATGTGTGTTCACTGCCCTCAGTTACCACTGTCATCTGTACCCCCACCCCGAGAACGACGAGGAGCGGGTGGAGGTGCTGGACAGCTTAAGGACACGCATCCAAGACCTGAACAACGTAGGTCCTTCAAAGTCCACGATTCAGACTCTTAAAATGCTACACACATCTTCAGAGTGTAACCATTGTCCGTGTGTGTGTGTGTGTGTGTGTGTGTGTCCCAAGGTGCTGCACCGCACCGAGGACTACCTGAGGCAGGTTCTGCAGAAGGCCTCGGAGTCGGCCTTCACCTGGGTGGTGCAGGTGAAGAAGATGAAGGCCATCTATCACATCCTGAACCTGTGCAGCTTCGACGTCACCAACAAGTGTCTGATCGCCGAGGTGTGGTGTCCCGTCAGCGACCTGGCCAACCTGCGGGGGGCGCTAGAGGAGGGCTCGGTGAGTAGGGGGAGGAGATTTAGGGCAGGTTGTGTCGCGACTGTTATTGTTAATGCTTGAAGGCGATGTTTACCCGGCAGGCCTAAAGTAGCCTTAGATCCAGGCTAATTTCATACGTAGCACGGATCAGATTTATTTTCAAATGCGACCGCAGTATTTTCTATTTCTTTTAAGTATTTTGGGTGATTTACATCCCGATCCCATCCCCTTGACACCCATACAGTCTTTTATACAAAGGCAGCAGCTAGTGCTCCTTATCATGTCACAACCAGTCTTAGTAGTTCGTACTTGTGGTGGCACATTTTCATGCTTCCTCTGCACAGTACCCATCAAACAAAAAAACGTTAAAACTATGTTGAAACTAATCAGACACTGGTCAGATTTTTGAAATAATGTGTGGAAAAGAAATGTGTGGTCTGCAGTGTAAACACAGGCTTAATAAACAGGTTTTATAACACAGTAAATAACAATCGTTCAATAGATACATCTGAATTTACAGACATTAAGCCCACTGTCATAGTCACCGTTGGCTTTAAGTCTTTTCAGATTCACTTTATCTCACTCTGATCGGCCACTTCCTCAAGTTTTAGACTCTGTATGGCCGCAGAACTTCTTGGACTTCTCTTCTTGCTGTGGAGCCCAAAATACCATTTAAGGATGAGTATTGGACTGATCGAATCACCTTAATAGTCATTTAATTTAGGGTGAGAGAATAATCCTTTTTGTTCACAGAGTATTTTTGGCCTCTTAACCGGATCGCCATCGGCCGCGTAGCGCTGAAACAATTCCCTCCCATCGATACCAACAGTGGCAGCAGGCGTTTTGTTTGAGTCCTTGTCCTCCACCATCTGTCATATTCATTTCTCTTATCTCACATTATTGGCTGTATCGCCGGAGTTTATTGCTTTAACTTAACATTTTCTGGTCTGGTATACCAGCGATTCCTTTGGCTCCAGGCTGCGTATTTGTTTGTTTTATCTTTCACCCAAGACGCTTTAGAAAAAAGAAAAACATCCTCAGCAAAACCAATGAAATCTGTGGGCGTTGGGCACTAGAAACAGTGAAACGAGAGTGTGTGTCAGAGTCTGATTCCCGTTTTTTAATCTCTCCAAACAGAGAAAAGGCGACGCCACCGTGCCGTCCTTCGTCAACCGCATCCCGAGCACCGACACGCCGCCCACGCTGCTGAGGACCAACAAGTTCACGTGCGGCTTCCAGAGCATCGTGGAGGCGTACGGGGTGGGGGACTATCGCGAGGTAAGCCCAGGTAAGACCTCGCGCTCGCACCCCGCCTCCGGATCAGGAAAACTCTGCCGTCCACCCTCCAGCGTCTGACCTCGCTCCGCTTTAACGTTTCCGTGTTTTGACGCGGCCTGTCTGCCTTCAGCTCCCTACACCATCATCACCTTCCCCTTCCTGTTCGCCGTGATGTTCGGGGACCTGGGCCACGGGACGGTGATGAGCCTGTTCGCCCTGTGGATGGTGCTGACCGAGAAGAGGCAGAAGAGGAAACGGTCGGGGAACGAGGTAGGGATGCCCCCCCCCCCCGAGGCCAAAGCCGATGGCGATGGCAGTGGTGAAAACGCTGAAAAGGCGCGTCTCGTTTTCGTTCTGATCGCTCAGATCTGGGCGACGTTCTTCAGCGGGCGCTACATCATCCTGATGATGGGGATCTTCTCCATCTACACCGGGCTCATTTACAACGACTGCTTCTCCAAGTCCCTCAACATCTTCGGCTCGGGCTGGAGCGTCAAGGCCATGTTCGCCAGTCAGCAGTGGACGTGAGTCATCGGCTGGATACACACACACACTGTGCTGTTTGGTCGTGCGGTTTCCGAGCAGATGCGTATCTTTTCTTCCAGAAACAAAACCCTCCAAAGCAACGCTCTGCTCACGTTAGACCCCAACGTCAGCGGGGTTTTCAGTGGACCGTACCCGTTCGGCATCGACCCAGTGAGTTCAAGCTAGATAAACACCCATACTTTGACTGACAGTCCTCCAGTCAGCTCCACTCAGCTGCTCTCTAACGTGTCCTCAGATCTGGAACCTGGCGGTGAACCGGCTGTCCTTCCTCAACTCCTACAAGATGAAGATGTCAGTCATCATCGGCGTGATCCACATGAGCTTCGGAGTGGTGCTCAGCGTCTTCAATCACCTGTGAGTCACGCGGTGCGAAGGTCGACATTTGTTCGCGCTGGGTGTCAGTGATTGACAGGCAGATGTAAATCAGTAAATGCAGCGTTGAGACGCGTTGAGACGCCGCTTATTCTTAAGTTTGGGTCGTGGCAAGTGCAGCCAAGGCTTTAGGTGAAACTGTTGGTGATAAGCCAAAGTTTTTGAGAATACATTTTGGCTTTTTGACCTGATATAACTGTTTTGTCAGGGTATTTAAGACTGCCCAGAAGTGGGGATCACTGCGCACTAACCCATGTTGTACATTACAATGAGTGAATGATCCAGTGAGAAAATACTGCCTTTTTGAAATGTAGTGAAATGAAATGAAGTGGAGTGTGCTGCTTCCAAATAGTAACATAAAATTACCTTCAAAAGTCATATACATCCAACTATTCATCATCTCACCCACTTTGTACCTTAGAGCAGGGAATACCTCGAGGGAACGCTGCACCTAGGGAGAATTTAGTCTCCGGTTGACCCAGACATGGATGTTTTTGGACTGTGGGGAAAAAGACGAGCGTTGGGAGTTGAAACCAGCACCTCCTGTGACGAGACAAATTACAGATACGTGACTCAATAAAAAACTAGAACACAAACTGCTTAATTCTCATCTGACAATCAGTGAGACTGTGTGCAGTGGGTTTGAGAAGTTTTCCAGTTTTTTAACATAAATTGTGTCAAATGATGAAATTTGTTTTCAAATAACTTTCTTTTATCATACTTACCTCAGCAGCTTGTGTCATCCTACAAACGTCACACATACGGTGTGTTTCACTTCATCCTCCCTCCTTCAGGCACTTCCGACAGAAATTCAGCGTCTACCTGCTGTTTCTCCCCGAGCTGCTCTTCCTGCTCTGTCTCTTTGGCTACCTGGTCTTCATGATCCTCTACAAGTGGTTGGCATACGGCGCCCGGGACTCCAGCCAGGCCCCCAGCATCCTCATCCACTTCATCAACATGTTTGTCATGCAGGGGAAGGACATCACTCCACTCTACCCGGGCCAGGTGCGGCTGCACGCCATCGTCAGAAACCAGGGAGAACCGACCACTTCCTGCAGCTTCTTAACATCTCTCTAATGTGTCCCCGTCTCCCGCAGACCGGCCTGCAGATCTTCTTAGTGGTGATAGCGATGCTGTCGGTCCCTGTGCTGCTGTTAGGGAAACCTATCTACCTGTACTGGCTCTATCGAGGAGGCAAAGGCCTGCGCAGACGCAGGGTGAGTGTGTGTGTGTGTGTGTGTGTGTGTTTGTCATCAAGTACACTGAAAACACATTCACCTTGAAGCTCTCCTCTGGTTTGTCAATAAACAACGTCGTCGCTGCCGTCTCGTGACAGGGTTACGAGCGGGTGAGACGTGTGAGCGAGGACGACAACTCCGCCGCGCCTTCGTACGAAGATGACGAAGAGGAGGGACTTGATGAAGTGTCCAGCAGAGAAACGCTGCCCAAAGAGGTCAGGGACCCTTCCTGCTGGCTTATTTATAGCTACCTCAAGGCGCTATAAGTAACAATAAATGGACCCCCACCTCCCAGCCCCCCCACACACCAGTCATCCCTACCTCATTCTGCCTGTGTGTGTGTGATCTGTAGGTCACGTGTCTATGTTGACAGGGACGCTGATGTGTGCAGTGCTGCATCAGTGTTTCGCTTCTTTCCGTTGCTCTGCAGGATTTTGTCCGCAGTCGTCCCCGTCATGTCAGCGTCTTACATTTCGTGTGTCCTGTCACGTCACGGATTTTAGAAAATCTTGCCTGATGCCAGCGAGGGATCCAGCCGACTCTGGCACATTTATAGAAATTAGGGGGAGCGAGTATGAAAAACCAATTTTATCTCAGCTTTGTTGAATAACGGCCAAAGACGTAGGGCAGGTCCAAAAATATCACCGCGTCCTCATTCGAGAATACATTTAAGCTATTAAAATAGAAGTTAGGAGAAGGACAACACTGAATGGAGCCAGGTTGTGGTATAAAATATGAGGCCTTAGTGTGAAGTAAAGTATACCACCTTCCACCTCTTCCACACTTTGAAACTACTCGCCTCCATTCTGGCACATAAGGATATGAAGCTGTAAGGCAGCAGTCTGGTCAAGTTTCAGTGAAATGGTTCTGGCTCAAACATATAAGGCTGGATGTCTGCACACTCCATAGCTGTACCACTCTAATTACCACTTAGTTCAGGCAAAAGTCAGTAAGCTATGTCGTTTAGCGAGGAACGTGAAGTCACACGATCCGCTATGTAGAGTGGCAGGCAAGACAGCCAATCAGAGTAAAGCTTGGATGGGCTTGAAACAGTCATGCAAAAACGGGACCTAAAAGTATGATTGTAAAAAGATTTGCAAAACAACATTTCTGATGAAACCAGTGTTCCGTAGCTCCCAGGGAATAAGGATAGAGAAAATAGCATTAATCATAACACTGGTACAAGCGCGCAGCCTTGTCATTTATCTCACCGTGACATGTTGAACAACTCCTTGAACTCCTTGTTTTGCAGTTTGACTTTGCCGACGTGCTCCTGTACCAGACCATCCACACCATCGAGTACTGCCTGGGGTGCATCTCCAACACTGCATCCTACCTGCGGCTCTGGGCGCTCAGCTTGGCTCACGCCCGTAAGAACAGGCTCTCTCTCTCACACACACACACACACACACACACACACACACACACACACACACACACACACACACACAGAGTAGCATTCTCTGAGCTGTCCGTGCGGGTTTGGGGTGTGTCTTCACGCCTGTCGCCTGTGTGCTGGCTGCAGAGCTGTCCGAGGTGCTGTGGGCCATGGTGATGCGCCTGGGGCTGCGGGTGACCACGCGGGTCGGCGTGGTGTTCCTGGTGCCCGTGTTCGGCCTGTTCGCCACGCTCACCGTGTCCATCCTGCTGGTCATGGAGGGCTTGTCCGCGTTCCTCCACGCTCTCCGGCTTCACTGGTGGGTCCCGTCGCACTGGACAGTCCACACGTTCACCATCGTAACCTCACAGTTCATACACACCCTGGAAAATACGTAGAAGATACGTGGAAAATTATATTTTGAAAAAAGCTGACTTTTTTGAAGGTTTGCACATGTGATTAGTCATGATTTCTAAATATATATGTAGATTATTCCAAAGGTAAGTTATAGCCATAGACTGAATCAGACTCATAGGGGCAGAAGAGGAATAAACATGAAAGCAATCTGTAGAAAATGGAAATAATGCAAAAAAGAAAAAACAATCTACATAATATTGGTGGGATGCACTGTAGCATCAGAAAATGTCCTGGAAAATGATTTCAAGCACAAGAGTGGGAACTCTGACTCCACCAACAGTGAACTCGTTAATCATTTTGTCTCTAAAAACGTGCAAACATTGTGGACAAAACTTGGATGACCAATCCAGTATTTACCCTCTACAGGCCAGGAGCAGCAGCTCTGCTTTAAGTAATTATTCCAACAATCGATTCAGTCAATTATCAAAACAGCACAGCATCAGCTAAACTAATCACTTCAGCTCTAATCATATTATTATGACACAGATTAGATTGTATCTTTTCCTCCGACTATATTATCAGGACTTATTGGACCGTTCCAGATTAATTCAATTAACATAATGCGTCTTTAAAGTCTCATAACTGAGCCCTGAACGTGAAGCGACACATTATGAAGACTGCTCGCCTTCGCCGTCCTCATTCTGCTCCAACCTTGGAGCAGAATGGCAAACAACTGAATCAGAGGGGGGAAAAAAGACGAGACTAATTAAAACCAAATTAAAATTAAAAATCTAAAGCTATCATAACCCTGTTCTTGCTCTCGCTTTGCAAACACGTTTCGTTTCCAGGGTGGAGTTTCAGAACAAGTTCTACCACGGGACCGGAGTCAAGTTTGTGCCCTTCGACTTCTCCCTCCTGCCCTCCGTGTTCGAGCAGGACGGCCTCCTCTGAGACCTCGGCCGAGCGGGCGAGGGAGGGTCTGCAGGATCGGGACGGACCCCGCTGGGAGGCTGGAGCGACTCACACTGTGATAACGACGAAACAACAAACCTTTCGAGACAATGGATTGAAAAGTCACTCTTGTAGCAACGTTTTTTCACCGTGACGGTTTTTTGAAGAAGTTATCGGCCGTGCTGACTGCCTTACTACTTGTACCCAGCAACACCTCTGATGCTCAGAGGCTCCAAATTCCCCTCGTTACTCTCAACTATTTCGTTTTTTGTTCTTCTTTTATGTTTTTTTTCCGCTCTGACATGACACCATTTGAGTGGCTAAAATTTATTTGCATTGTGCTGCGTGAACTGGTTTTGTATTATTTACGACACGGTATTTAAAATGTTAATCTTATACAGTGCAATGCAAAAGCTGAGTTACGCTTCAATTCTATTTACTGAAGACCACGTCGAGCATCCCAATGTAGTGCCATAGAGATTTCTTTCGGATGATGATCTGGCCTCTTTAGGCGTCAAAATCCCGCGAAAGGATCGAAACATTTTCAACCCTATTTGTGAGGCATATTGTCACAAAGCACTTTGCAAAAATGATTGTACGATGTAAAGTTTTCACTATTATGACTGTGATGATGCCAAAATGATAAACGCTCCTCAACTCTTCGCTGTTTGCTTATTTACTTATCGACGCATTTATTTAAGCGTAACCTCCCCTCGTAATCGATAGACAAATATCAAATATTCCTGAAAAACGTCAAGAAGCCTTAGGTCTTTCTTTGATGGTACTTCTTGTTGCGTTCGTTCATGATAATTAGTCATGGTATTTATTTAAATTGTCTGTACAAGAGTCTGATATTTTACCATTTTGATGTGTTGAATAAAGGTTTCAAGAAACGCAAAGAAAAAAGTGTCCAGCCTACTTTATATGCCCTTTATTTATGAGCAGTGACTTCAGTAATGCCTTCAACCTGTGTGTGTGTGTGTGTCCAAGATACAGAGTGTTGGGTATGAAGTGGATAAGATAATGTATGAATGGATGGATGGATGAACAGACTTCAACAATAAGTAATCCATCAGCCTTAATCTGCAGGTTGTTGTATAAGCTGCCTCTTGCTCTGCCTGCACTTCTGGTGATTTATTTTACAGACAAAAATGTGAAATTTGATGAGACATCAAGCTATATCCACAAAGCTTTCACTGGTGATTAGCGGAGAAAATGGAAGCAGGAAAGTGAGTTTTTGCCAGGATATGCAGACACACAAAGTAATCTGAAGAGATAGAGCATCTAAATCAAAATTGGCATGTGGGGGACTTTCCTAAAACTTCCCATAATGATCTCCACTGAGATCTTGTCTGTCCTGTTGTGTCATTAGCTCAATCCCCTGATTCATTGCTCACAACTTTCTTTGATCTGCTGGGCTGTGTCCGGGTTATGAACTATGCTTCAGCATAAGACCCGTACATAAACCAACAGGGTTTACTTTTAATCCTGGAAATTCATGATAAATTCTTGTTATACGCTTGAAATGGTGCCTTGTCTCAAAAAGGGCCCAAGGGTGAACCTCAGGAAATGGACAGGATGCTTCTAATTATGGCACAAGATGATATTAATTATGATCCACAGTGAAACAAGAAGGTTTTGTTGATATCATCTGTTGGCTCCCAAACACATTGTGTGATAATGTGGCTGAGGCTGGATCATCTTGCAAAAAGTTTGCAGAGAAATGTCCATGACAGTAAACACACATTTTTAGAGATTTTAACATATTGATAGGCAGTAAAACTAAAGTAAGTCAGCAAACACAACAACTAAAGGAAAAAGCATATGGATCTAAACTTCTATGATCCCTTGGAAGAAGAAGATGAAGAGAAGAGAAAAGACATGTCTATTTATCAAAAGGAAAGCTATGCAGTTTGTACAGAAAAGATAAGTGCTTTCTCTTACAATGTGGCCGATTAGCATGGCCATACCCAACTATGAGGTCAACCCAGGTCTGGACTTGAGTAAATTCCCCTGTTAAACGGTTAGGAGACCTATTAAATCTTAATTAAAGCATGAGTTTGTGTTGCGAAACCATCAATGGGCATGGATTTCACATTACCTGGACCCTGGGTATATGTGGAACGAGCAATCAGCAGGGTTTTTTTTTACCCTGTCCTTAATATCATAATATCATCAATTTTATCAATAAAACTGAAGTGTTAGCCATGGTGTATAACAGGAATCCTGAAGGTGTTACACAGCAAAGAAGTGATCCGCCCCCTGGTGGCGATGTACCCGCACTGCAACCAAAAGACGCGAGCAACTATTGCATAATGAAATCTCTGAATCATCACGCCTGAACAGGGTTTTCCCTCTGGATTCCTCTCAGATTTATTAACTGTTTATACAATTGCTTTTTTTGCATATTTTATCTTCGCAGAGGGAGAGATAGAGCAAGAGAGGGAGTGGGTGAGAGAGTGAGAGAGAGACAGAGAGAGAGAGAGACCTGCACCCATCCTGTCGTCATCAGCATCCTAACACGCAGTCAAAGTGCAGTGGTGTCTCTGAGCTGTGCATCCACTCTCTCTGCTCCTATCCTGCACACACACCACACACACCACACACACACACACACACATAGACACACGCACGCCCTGCCTCTCCGCATCTCTCTCTCTCCCTCTCTCTCTCTCTCTCTGTCTCTCTACCCGGGGTGTGGATGCGGGGACGCCGCCTCATCCCACAGCTGCCTGCGGGACACGGTGCGCTGCGGTGCGGGCATCTCTGCCCGTGCTCCCCGGTGGTGTGAGAGACAGAGCTGCAGAAGGAGAGCTGCGGAGAAGATGAACGAGCTGGTGAAGTGTCTGCCCTCCCCGACCCTGCCCGGGCTGCACCTGCCCTGCCTGGACGCACACAGGGGATGGCTCTTCAAGTGGACCAACTACCTGAAGGGATACCAACGACGCTGGTTCGTCCTCAGCAACGGCCTGCTGTCCTACTACAGGTACAGTGCAGACATTCACTGGGTCTGCATGACAGAAAATGTGACCAGAAATGATTTGGTGCAACCTTAAGTGCGGGTATTCCGTGCATAGTTAGCAATAGTGAGAATATTGTGCTGATATTGCATTGAAAACTGTGAAAACTTGGTTTATATGTTGTATATGGTCTCGTTAAATATCCGCATGTTATTTCTGGAGGGGGTTTTGCCTGTTGAAAAACTTTGGAAATCTTCACACCAGGAGTGAATGTCTTGTGAAATTTCTATGAGTCACAGCCACAAAATAAATATTTCAAGTCCTGTCTAGTGAAAATAGCTCATCTAACTCACACTGGAGAACAGGCCGATAGTTATTAGCAGCATAAACCAGGGCAGCAATTATCCTATGCAGCTACAGTAGATCACCCGCTGACATTAAAGATTGCTATTTAGCAGATGCTTTTATCCAGAGAGACTTGCACATTTGCAATGTGTTTCCACTGGGCTCTGCTGTTGTGGTGCCATTGCAGCACTGTGTGTGGTGTTGCCACACTCCAGCACAGACAATTAATCAACCACCAGAGGTTGTTGGCTTGAGGGTCATTGCTTTCAGAGGTATTAAGAAACAACACAACAGCCTCATAATTGAGGCATTAGCGCGCTATTGTACCTGTTGTAGCTGATATTTATCGTGATTAATTCAACCAATAGGAAACTAACCAGGCTTCTAATTGTTGCCAATCTAATGGGCAGGACACTCGTGGCCATGTTGGAAAAGGTCAACATGTCGTTTTGCATTACAACAGGAGAAGGTAAAACAGGGTTCAAACAAGGCAATGTCAAGCAGAAAATTCAACATGAGTTCAGGGAAATATGAAGTTATCCTCAAATGTGTTACTATATGTCTGTTGTTCAATCTGCAAATACTGTGCAATCTGATTAATTTCATTTCTATATTTTGTCTGTTACATGCCATCGATGTAAAACCAGAAGGGAATGCTAAATAACTTTGTGAAAACACAATGTTATGAAATTAATATTAAAAGGGTCATGATGATGCAAAACTAAAGGTCAAAGTACATTCTGTCCCGAACCTCTTGGGAAATGTGAGATGCAAATTGTACCAAATGTTGTCTCCGGAGAAAAGGGATTTTATCATTTAGACTCCACTGTGTGACATATTTGGACACCATTAATACGCAGGCATTCAAAAAGGAAAAATGGAGCGGCCCCATTTTGTAAATGGAGCACATCAACATGAAGTATGACTTTTTCTCCTGCCTCTCCTGCCTGATCCTCACTCACCCGCATGCTCCGGTCTCTCTCCCTCTCTCTCTCTCTCTCTCTCTCTCTCTCTCTCCATCAGGACTCAGGCGGAGATGGCGCACACCTGCCGGGGCACCATCCCCCTGGCCACGGCGCACATCGAGGTGGGCGACACCTGTCACTTGGTGTTAACCAGCGGCGGCCGCAGCTACCACCTGAAGGCCACCTCCGAGGGAGAGTGTCAGCGCTGGGTGTCCGCCCTGCAACAGGCCAAGGCCAACGCCACTCTGCTCATGCATCACTCAGGTGGGACGGACATGTCACATCCCGTATGACAAGTGCACCATGTGTCCCGTCCAGCTACAGTCCCCGAAAAGTCCCAGAATATTTGCTTTAGACGCTCTTCACCTGGGGATAATTTTAGCTGCAACCTGGATGCAGGCTCAGACCCACTTACCTAAATGCACATTTTCATATTTATTTATTTATTTTTGTCTCCTTCGGTGCTGTGCAAAGATCGGTCCATGAGAGGGCAGTGTGATCGTTGTGCCGTGATGGAAATGGTCAGCGAGGGCAAGTGCGTGATGTTTGTTGCTGCAAATCTGCATTTAATCCCTTATTGTGTCAGCTCTCGTCAGCTCCTGCTGTACCGACTCTCTACCTCTCACATAAGCCAGAGTGCGGTATTGGTAATGTCGTAATGTCTCAATGTTATGTGAGTCATGCAGACGTTTTCTTTGTGCCTCTGTCTGGCTCGATTTGTTCCATGCGGTTGCTTAAAAGAAAAAATGAACAGGAGCCAAGAGATGCACATTTGGCTATCTCTCTCTCAGCTCTCTCTCTCTCTCTCTCTCTATCTCTCTCTCTATCTCTTCCTCTATCCATCTCTTCTGCGCACACAAACACACACACGCAGCGACCACCTCCCACTCCGCCTCCTTCCTCCCCTCCCTGTCTCCTTCAGTATGACGACAGCCAGAGCTGAATGAAATGACCTTCCTCTAGACTCCTCCTTCTGTTCTGGTAGAGCAGGAGGAGTGAAAAGAAAAAAAACAGGGAGAGAGAGAGAGAGAGAGAGAGAGGGTGTGAGGATTGTCATTGAAAACATTTTTCACCGTTCACACACTGTGGACAAAAAGGACCCGTGCAGCCTTTTCAATGAGTGTCACCTTGTAAGTACTCTACTAATTATCTTCCAAAGAGCAGGATCAGCAGGACGAGGAGGTGTGTGTGTGTGTGTGTGTGTGTGTGTGTTTGCTTAGATTGCATTCATATGTGTGTATGTGTGTGTAATTGTGGCAGTCTATTTTTGGAGTTGGATAAGTTTGGTTGGATTCTGTGGGACTATTTCTGAACATCGTCGGCCGGTCGGTCGGTCGGATCTGCCAGGAGGCAGAATTTGCTTTGAAGGTGATAAACCGTGATTTTCAAAGTGGCTGCTGAACAACAGAACAAGATTAACACATGATCCCAGGATGAAGTCGTCAATCATGCAAAGACGTATGCGCCTTTTAGGATGCTTTCATGCTCAGTAAGGTTTGCACCTGCAGGATGCAGATGAACAGCTCCATATTAGCATATGGAGACTGTGACTGATGTGTGAGGTGTTTTTGCTGCATCTACCAGTGTCTACAAACAGCCATGGCTTCGCTGATAAATCATTACAGTCAAAAACTCTCCAGGATTAAAGAAATGAGCACATTCTGTCGAATTTACACAGCCTCACTCTTTATTTTAAAGGTTTTCTACACTTCAAAAAATCATTGTTTACAATGTTTTCACGGCACTTGCTTCAGGCAGTGTTTCCAATCCCTGTGTGCCTCGGTGAAGTGTGTGATGTGATTCGATACAGATTCAGCACAGATTATATTGTGTGGTTTAATTGTAGGTGTTGAGGCAATAATAGCAGAGGGAACAAATTAGCTGAAGGTGGGTTTGACCCGTAGAAGTTTGACAGACTGTTGAAGTTATAAGACACCTGTCTTGCATTTACACTACACCAACCTGCCTAGCCTTTACAAAAGCTCTCCAACAAACAAATAAAATCCAAGGAAGAAACTTCAGATATGTGTTTAGGGCGGAACCTAAAAAGGTGTCTCAGTCTCTCTGCACATCTCTGCCAGACTCCATTTGTGTTGCAGAGGCTTCGAGTGCATCCACTGATTTTTAACTCTCTCTCTCTTCCCACACTGTGTCCATGCTGTGGCACTTTCCATCACCTGTGGGTGTGTTTCTCTGAGTCAACGATGACTCACCAATTTGTCTCTGAATCGTCAATGTCCTGTGTGGAGAAATAAATAGATAAATAAATAACCCGTTAGGACACAGATCGGACATGTCATTAAGTCTACGGACATGGATTCTGTGACGGCTGTGAGAGGGAGTGCAAACGCAGAGCACAGCTCCTGGATCGGGTTCAGGTTTACGTTTCGACGCCATAAATCCAGCGAGATCCTTTTTGTCTCTGCTGTATATGGGTCATGAAACCGTTACAGATGCCTGAAGGGTTGTTCACCCTCTCATTTTTTTAATCTTCTCCTCTGGAGACTTTGTTAATCCAGTTTGCCCTGATTGTTTTTATTTCTTCTCCCCCTCTCCCCGGGTGTAGCGGAGTTGTGTGCCCGCTCCGGTCGTCGCAGGCGATGCAGACGCTGGCCTAGATTCAGGCAACGTGCCCGGGAGTTTTCAGATTACACACATAATCTGTTTCTTTAAGCAGAAAAGGAATATTTTGACCTAGAAAAGTTTCATTACACATGATGGTGGCGGTCGTTATTTCACTTTGAAACGTGGATGATTCGTGGTGGCCCCGGGGTCGGGAATGAAACCAGCGCCTAAACTTGAATAAATGAGAACAGGGTCTTAATCTCTCTTGTACGCTTAGTTATAGAGCAAGCAACAGTCTATCTATTATCTTACCTGCTTTGCACCTAAAGATGTCACAGGGGTCTCCGGGATCCTATCTCTAGTGTGAAAAATGTAAAGGCAGAGACTCTCACACTCTCTTACTCTCACACCTTGGGGCAATTTAGAGTCGACCATAATGCATGTTTTAGGACTCCAGAGTGCCTGGAGAAAACCTGGAGAGAAGGAAAACTCCACGCAGACGGGCCTTTGCTCTGATCGGGATTTGAACCGGGGACCGTCTTGGTGTATGAGGCAACAGTGCTGTTCACCTAAACACCGTCTTGTAGAGGGAAAGCAATTCCATGAATCCATAACCAAGGGTTTTGGCATAGATATGTGTTCTTATTTACAAAAAAGTGTCTGCAGCCACACAGACACAACACACACACACACATTATTTGTCATAGTAATGATATATTCAGAGACAATCATCAAGTAGACAGAGATAAATGTTTTGTCCAACTTGATTTGTGATTTTGCTGATAGACTGAGCTCCAGAGTAAGTCTGACACCTGCAGGGTCCAAGTAGTCATGGGATGTTAAAGTTAATGCGATGATTAGTCTTGTATGGTGTCTAGTAATCAGTTCCGTCTCCCTACTCTCCCTCTTAAATCCCCGAGACTGATGGTTCAGCTCATGCCGACAAGGGGTAGAGCGAGAGGAGGGAAAGGGTAGTGCGTCATCTTTTTTTTTCCTCCCTTTTTTCTTCTAAAAATAGCCGAGCCTCCTGATTGCACAGGCCCACGTTTCCAGGGCAACAGTGTTCATTCACAGCTTTCCGATCTTGTAGAGGAAGGGGTGTGTGTGTGTGTGTGGGGATCAGGGTGTGAAGTGTTATTATCTCCCTCCATCCGTTCCCCAACATGCACTTCCTCAGAATCTGTCTAATTTTAGGGCTTTTAACATGTCGTTCTTAACATGCCTGATGGGAAATAAGTTGTGATCGAGAGGAGAGAAAAGCCCAAACGATCACTTTTACCTCTGTAAACCATCCAGACATCCATCTATTCATTCATTTGGACATACACCCTGACTGCAATCAACCTGAACATGCGTGTTGTTGGACTATGGGAACATCTGCAGACACAAAGAGAGGATGAAAACTGCACAAAAGAAAAGGAGTCTGGGGACTGAACCCAGGTCCCTCCTGCTGTGAGACGACACTGTTTTGCCCCACCACCCAGACATAATAATCTCTACTAATATCCACTCTAATGTCTGCAATATCCACATTCTTTCTTCTATACATAAATGAACACTGTGTATCATTTGTGCACACACTTGTTTTCTGAGTTGCTATCCCTTGCTTGTTGCTTGTTTACTCCCTATTCCTGGCTCATTTTTGCACCAGAATTCCTCATATCTGTACGACTATATCACATCCCAATGTGTTTCTGTGAAGATGACTCAGGAGATGAAGGCCCTGTACCTCAAGAGGACCGAGCCCTGACCCAAGGGGTGCTCAAGACTCTGGCCAGCAAGCTGGACGACCTGAGCACCTGCAACGAGCTGATCGGGAAGCACGGCGCCGCCCTGCAGCGCTCCCTCAGCGAGCTCGAGGAGCTGCGCGGGTCCGCCGACAGCACGGACAAAGTGAAGGCCGTGAACGAGCGGGCCACCCTCTTCCGCATCACCTCCAATGCTATGATCAATGTGAGTGCTGGCGCCGCCCAGGGCTCCCTCAGCGGGTCCCCAGCTGTCCCTAACTGTTTCGCCTCTCAACTTGCGCGTTCACACCTCAGGCTTGTCGGGACTTCCTGGACGTAGCTGAATCTCACAGCCGGAGGTGGCAGAAGACCCTGCAGTATGAGAGAGAGCAGCGTCACCACCTGGAGGAGACCATCGAGCAGTTAGCCAAACAGCACAACAGCTTAGAGAGAGCCTGGAGGGAGAACCCCACCACGTACACAGGTGAGGCAGGACAGATCGGGAAGTATGGAGTCACGACACTTGGAGGTTGTTTGTTCCGCCAAAGCTGAGATATGTTTAATGTTTTTTTTTTATTTCATTTCTGACGACCCTTTGAAGAATGCAAGCTGCTATGAAAGTCATAGGAGGAGGCTCAAAGTGTTTTTTTATTGATTTTTATTGATTAGAACCACAACAATCAATCAATCCAGACTATGAATTGACTTGCGTATACAGTAAAAGAGCTACTCTATAATTGATCAATGTATTTAAACATTTTTTTATGAAAATTAAGACAATATTCTCTGATCTAAGTTTCTGAAATCTGAATATTTTTTGCTTTCTCAAGTCCTCTGTTAATGTCAGAATATCAGAAAATTGAATCTTGTTGATTTATGTCTGTCATTTCTATTCAATAATATTGAAAGCTTTGTAAACTTTCAATCTTTTAGTTTCCATTCACACCAATTACAGGTCCAAATAATGACTTGTGAAGTAATGCAATGATCTTCAAGGATGAAGGATCTTCAGCTGACACTCTGTGCTCTCTCAATCTACTGTACAGGTGTGGAGCGGTCTCAGGAGGGGGACGAGAGTGACGAGAATGACGAGGCAGAGTTTTTTGACGCCATGGAGGACTCCCCTGCGTTCATAACTGTGACTGCGAGTGGCAACATTCAGCACAAGTGAGTCCCACGTCTCCCACACCCCAGAGCGTGCGTCCTCCATCATCTACTGAACAAGCTCAGCAGCGTTGAAACTATGCTGTCTTCTCACAGGCGCTCAGGGAGCAACCAGAGTATGATGAGCGGAGGAGACTGGACTCAAAATGAGAACGTAAGTCCCCACCGTGCTGATATTAAACGATTTCCTCGACACACACTGAAATTAAGTATTGTTAAATTAAATATTTTTAAATTAAATAGTACATTGGGTAGCACTTTAAAATACTACTTTAAAATAACGCATTATTTAACACATTTGTCAATCATTAGTAAACTGTTAACTCTTAATTATTTCTCAGTTAATCATTTATAAATGTATGTGTCAATGCTGTGTCTATGGTGAAGAAGTCCATCTTCTATAGGCCATAAGTACCTAATAGAAAAGAAGTGTTGTAGTCACAGAAGATTAAGTTGATAAAAAGGTATAATTTCAAACTCTAAAACTGGTTGATCATTTTTTACCATAAAACCCCCCAAGATGCGTGACCGATATGCACTCTGACACATATTAGGTGATGTTGTCATGTGTTGAGGTGATGGTATACTCTTCATGTGTTCCTCTGGTTTTCTCAGGACACCTCAGGAACAAACCACATGCTTCGAAGATCGAGACGCAGCCGTATCCCGGACAAACCAAACTACTCCCTCAACCTGTGGAGCATCATGAAGAACTGCATCGGCAAAGACCTGTCCAAGATACCCATGCCTGTAAGACAGAAACCTATTTGAATGAACAGGTGTTTTTACAGTGTCCACTTACACGAAGTCTCTTTTTTTTTTTTCTTAAATTGCAGGTGAATTTCAACGAGCCGCTGTCGATGCTGCAGCGTCTGTCCGAAGACCTGGAGTACAGCGAGCTCCTGGACCGGGCTGCTCGCTGCGACTCCTCTCTGGAGCAGATGTGCCTGGTGGCTGCTTTCTCTGTCTCCTCCTACTCCACCACGGTCCATCGCACAGCCAAGCCCTTCAACCCGCTGCTGGGGGAGACCTACGAGCTGGACCGGCTGGAGGAGTACGGCTACCGCTCCGTCTCCGAACAGGTGGGAGGCACAGACGCACGGACGCACGGGCTTTGACGCACGGACGCATGCGGATGTTAAAATAAATCAAAAGAATTGTCCCTCAGTGAAGAAGAGGAGCATAAATACAGTGTGACGTCTGTGCCTCCTCTGACACCAGCTGCTCCTGTTCCCTCTCAGGTCAGTCATCACCCGCCAGCTGCTGCCCACCATGTGACGTCACAGCGAGGGTGGACCCTGTGGCAGCACATCACCATCGACAGCAAGTTTCGTGGGAAATATATTTCCGTCATGCCCTTGGGTAAGAAGCGAGTACAAGTCACTCGGGTGCAATTTCAAAATATCTGGATTTCATCCCCACGTCATGTATTCTAAGCTCACAGCATTGCAATATTTGGACGTGTGTGCGCGTTGTCCGTTCCACCGTAGGAAACATTCACCTGCAGTTTCACTCGAGTGGGAACCACTACGTGTGGAGCAAAGTGACGTCCACGGTGCACAACATCATAGTGGGGAAGCTTTGGATCGATCAGGTGTGTCTTCGCGCCCTGATTTGTCACTTTCAGATTTAAATAACTGGGGGAGAAAAAAGAGATTTTAACGTCTTTAAAGCATAAGACTGACAGAGTAACAGTTCATGGCCATCATGTGTCTGAACAACCAAAGGTACATTTCTCTTCTGATAGAAAATAATGACACAAACTATACTCTTTTCTGTTTGTCTTGGTATCAATGACTAGGTTTGAATTTTCCTCATTTGACCGGACAAAACAAATGTTCCTTTGATAGAAAACATGAAAGTTTAGAGTAAGTGGTTGTACATGTGATTAAGACTCCAGGCAGTGAATGTGAGTCTTTGTAATGACTCCAACAGTGGCTCTATGCGTGTATGTGTGTGTGTTTTGAATTATTTGTGCCATCGCAGACTGTTTTCCTCTCTGTCATTGTTAACAGTCTGGGGACATTGACATTGTGAACAACACCACCAAGGACACCTGCCGTCTCAAGTTTTCTCCCTACAGCTACTTTTCCAGAGACGTCCCCCGCAAAGTACGTCTTTTTAACCCGTTTTCATCATGTAATGGTTCACATGGCCTATGGTCCAGCAGATCCAGCATTGCTCTTTTAAGCTGTGGATTCTTGAAATGTTCCTAGTACTGTTCAGGGTAGATGACCTTGAAGATGGGTGCGACCTTTGCTCTGCACCTGAGTCACATTTGCGACATCTCCCCAGAGCTGTGCAAACAAGAACAACAGAATTAAGTTAAAAAAAACAGCCCAGCTGGGATGTGCCGGGCGGGCGGAGCGTGCCGAGCCGCTGATCTCCTCCTCCTATTGTCTGTGGTGTCGATAGGTGACAGGAGTGGTGGAGGACGGAGAGGGCACGGCCCACTACATCCTGTCAGGAACCTGGGACGACAAGATGGAGAGCGCCAAAATAGTGGACAGCAGTCAAGGATGCGGAGGCTCTGAGGGCAAACAAAAGACTGTGTATCAGACTCTTCAGCCCAAACTGTTGTGGAAGAAATATCCTCTCCCGTATGTTTATCTCATCTGACACGTCTGCCCCGGGACCCGGTGATCTGTGCTCTCTTTGCTCTCTCAGTGTTCCCTCTCTCTCATTTGCCACGCTCCAGAGATAACGCCGAGAACATGCACTTCTTCTCCTCCCTGGCCCTGACTCTCAATGAACCGGAGGAGGGCGTGGCGCCCACAGACAGTCGCCTACGGCCCGACCAGCGGCTGATGGAGGCCGGTCTGTGGGACGAGGCCAACGTCCAGAAGCAGCGTCTGGAGGAGACTCAGAGGCTGGAGAGGAAGAGGAGGGAGGCGCAAGCCAATCAGGCCCTGGAGGAAGGTGAGAGTGTGGGAAAAAAAAAACAACAATACCTGGATGTGGAAGTGTGATTTTATGGTACAGCTCGTTTTGACAGCGAGCTACTATTTTGCAAGGTGCTAGACTTGCAATAAACATGAAGTTTTACAAGTGGAAACATTCCTTTTACTCTCTACTTTGCATGATTCCAGTATGCTCCAATGTTAAAATGGAGTACCACCATTATTTCTAAACTTTCCTCCCTTTTTACTTCAGTCACTCATCCTCATTCTGTTCTTATTAAGATTCTTTAATTTCTTTTATTTTCATTTATTTTCTTTGCTTCCTTTACTTTCCTTAATTTTTTGATGCATTTCTGTTCTTTGCACCTTAGCCAATATAATTCAAGTTCCTGTGCTTTTTGCTTTACATTGTCACTTCCACATATTTCAGCAGCGTGGCACAATACATTACGTTATCTGTAGTTCTATCCAGCGTTCAGGACGTGCGCATGTTATCTGCAGGATGCACATTTTGTAATCTCCTCTGGCAGTTCTGGCTGTTCCCCTAAAAACAGAGCATTTTCATGCCTTAAAAAGAACCTGACTCTGTGTCATTAGGTCAAGACTTCGAGGGTTACCAGCCACTGTGGTTTGAGAAGAGGACGGATCATTCGACAGGAGAGAACACCTACGTCTACAGGGGCGGTTACTGGGAGGCCAAAGACAGACAGGACTGGAGCCAGTGCTCTGAGATCTTCTAGAACAAGAAGTTCTCCTTTCACCGTGGCATCGGACAGGCTGAGGCACTCTGCCTGATGTTTGTATGTGTGTGAGAGTGTGTGAAAGTGCGCGTGTGTGTGTGAGAGAGAGAGAGAGAAAGGGAGAGAGTGAACCAGAAGTTGAGCGTAGCCATCTCCAAGAATTTCAAGCACAAAAACAAGCTGCAGCTTATACTTATATATTCTACTCTGCTCTATTCTGACTTTTCAGAATGCATGGCCTCAGTCTGTGTGTGTGTGCGTGTATGCGTGTGTGTGTGTGTTTTGCTTGCCCAGCACTGCAGAGAACTCATTTGTGAGAGTACATTTGCATGCATGCCAGTGCGTCCGGGCCCAAAATATTGACATGAAAATCATATCCTCTATCCAGTGACACACTTGTTGTGACGGGTTTACGAAGGCATAACCTGGGGGTGAGGAGTAGTACAAGAACTGTACGCCCTGTTCTCCCCACAGCTGGAACAACATGTTCTCCGTGCTGCGCTCTGACAGATACACCGGGATATGAAAGGACTGTGGTCTTCTGCGTCGAAGGCCTTTTTCACAGCCGAATTTGATTTATTAATCCTCCTAAAGCTCGGGCGATTTTTACTATCCCACTGCCCGAAGTTTAACTGCATCTGTAAGGATTTACAGCTCTTGTCCAGTTTTGGACTTGGACAAATTTGTAACAGACGGCCTGTGTTGCAAACTAGGCGTGTGGAGTTTGACCACTTTACCAAAATGAGCAGGCCAAATTATAGGCACGTGCAAGTGGCATCAGGGGAAATGTAGGAACCAGCATTTTCTGACTAGTTTGACTAAAAGTCTGGATATAAAGGTCTCTGCTATGTGTCTATTTGTGTGTCTCTTAATTGTCGAAATATCTATTCACAGATATGACTGGAGACTCAGACGTATTAATCTGGTAAGCCTGGGGATTTTCCTCAGCGGAGAATAATACTGGTGCTCAATGGTAGCTTTAGCCTTATGTATCTAATGAAGTAGGAAGTCTTAGGTAACCACTGCATCCAAACTCTGAGATCCGGTGCGGATTATAGAAATCAGGCCCTTTGTTTTAATTTAGAGGAGATATATCTACTGCAGGACTAGACTTGGATACTCTACTGTATTTTGTGTAAAACTGACTTAAAATTTCAGGGCTTATTTGTGGTTCTTATGGTAACAAAATGTGCATCCCCGAGTTGAAACAGGAGAAAAGGCTCTATGAGTGGCTTCTATCTTCACAGTGTTTTGTTATTTTGATATAACAGCAATAACACAGGTCGGTAGATGTGAAAGTACTCCCAAGTACAAAAGATTTTGATGCAGCTGAAAAACATTTCAGAAACACCGTTCCTTTTGCTAAATGATGGTTATTTTAAATAATCTGATTCATGCATCAGTCAAGGAGCATAAAGGCTTAGTAGTGTCAATGCAAGTAAGCACTGGTGTACATTAGTAGGTGATATACATCCTATAACCAATACTTATTTATTTATAGTTCTCATCTTAATGTGTACTATATTATCTATGGCTGCCTGGTTGGTTTTGCCTGTAAATAGCAAATATATCATAGAAATAGAATCATTTCACTGTATAAAATATTGTTTCACATGACTTGAACACTCACACTTTGGTGACTACTTAAACTTTCATTCTGTGATTTTAAATCGAGACTGTAAAGCAGCTAAATACATGTTGGGAAATGATATCATGGACATAAGAGACAGTATATGATATTGAAGATGCAAATGAGGTGATGATCAAACAAAGCACAAAGTTCTGTTTACCTGCAGATCATGATTCATTCTACATCAGTTTCAAGGTTTTCATGGCAACTTATACCGTAGCTATGCATGGTCTTAGAGTGCTTAAGCACCTCTGTAGTGAAAAGCCTCTTCACCTACTCAAATGTTTGTGTGCAAGTTATTGAAACAAGATGTGAACTCACCTTTTGTGCCCAATAAGCTCGGAAATTTTATATTTTTGAGCTCGAATAAAAACATAAATCACTGTGCTGTTGTTTACTGTCAAACCCATGCTGTTCAAAATCTTTTTTTATCCCATACTGTACAGGCCAGATTGTACACGTCCAGATACTAAGTGTGTAAAGCCGACTATAAATTTATCTTGGGGTAGAGCCAATAGGCTGGATTAAAGCCAAGTGCCAGTTAAAGCCATGTGCAAACAGCAAACATGACAGTTCATAAATCTCTGTCTTTTAAATTGTGAACACATATACCCTCACTGTGTAAAAAAAATATTGTGGGAATGCTCATAGTGCAATGATTTGTGTACTTTTAGAAGAGAAACTGGGGCATGTTCATTGCTTGATTTAACACCATATTCGCATTTTCATGGTAATTATTTGCTTTTTGTTTTTCCACATGACAACCACAATAGACGTCACCTGTATGAGATTCATAATCTTTATTTGTCATTGTACAAATTACAACATTTTGTACAAGCATTTTCCCAAAAAACTGTAGCTGTTTGTAAAAAAATTGTAACAATTCACACTGAGAAAGAAGTATGTAAGAAAATATATGGATATATGTTCAACTTTAATGTGGTTATTTACAGCACTGATAAGAATAGAGAGAAAAGAGAGGATATTGTACAGTAAATTCTGGTAGAAATGTTCACAGCAGCAACAAGAATATTGCACTGAATCAAGTAAGACTGTTGCACAGAGAGGTGGATGCTCTATGTACATTTTTGTCACATTCAGTGCATTGGAGGTATTGGGGCAGAAGCAGTTTTTTTCAACCTGTTTGTTCTTGGTCCAATTGACCTGAAACACTTTACTGAGGACAACAGGTAGTTGCCCTGATGATGCTGAAGAGTCTACAGCATCCTCCTCTCCTGAGACAGACGTGACTGACATGTAGATGTTGTCCAGAGAGAGAAGAAGACATCCCGACTGGTCATGAATGAATGCCTATGTTTGCATGCATCATAACTCATTTATTTGATCTTTAGTTTTTCAGCCAAAACCATGTGCATATTCTTATGTGTTAGCGGTCATGTACACTACCATAAGAGGCCACTCTACATGTGCTGATTGTGCAGCGATGGGTTTTACTATTTGATTTGAATCAACACTATGTATGCCCTTTTTTTAATGAAAAGCAGAGTTTGTGTGACCTGCTTGTTCCCAGCCTGGCCCTGAACGCCTCACATGGTGACGTGAAGGCTTCCAGCCTGACAGTCAGTCAGCCAGTCTGCAGCGGCAGCCTCAGGTATCTCACGACCAGGCTGCGTTCAGGATCACATCAGGCAGCACTCGGCTCCAGCGGCCAGGCTGTAAAATGAGCGCCATTGCCCTTTAAAACAAAACCCCAACCATCCAATAACACCGACGTGTGTCCCGCTGACTCCTCTTGGCTGACAGCTCGGTGACCGACTCGCGGGGAGGGGGGATTTGTTTTTAGGGAAGGAGGATGCTGCTGCTGTCAACGCTGCTGTCAGCGACCCCGTCTGATAACAAGGTAAGAGATGACAACGCGCAGCGACAACATGGCTGCTTGGTAGAGCCGCAGACCAGTGGTTTGTCCCCCTGCTCCTGACGTTCCTCCAGCACGATGCTAAAGCTAAGCTAACATTAGCAATGACAGCACCGGGTCCTCCCTGCCCCCTGAAAGACGTCCAACCTGCCCGTGTCGAGTGACAGCCCGGGGTCAGCTGAGAGGCCACCTCGCCAGACCTCTGTTATTTTAACACACAATAGGAGCCGGTTGTGGTCCTGTAGCCCTGCTCTCTTTTTTTTTACTTGAATGGATACCGATCCCCGAATCAGGTGTATTATCCGTTTCATATCCAATCAGGGAAATAACACGTTCTTTAGCCGGTGACACCGGTTCTGCTTCCCGAACTAAAATTAAAAAAGAAACCCTGTTCGGAACCTGAAAGCTTGGCTGTTCGAAGTGGGAACTTGCGTGTTTTGTTTTGTCCCGGCGAACCGTTACGTCATCCACTGTAGATGTGAGCAGAGAGGAGAAAGGATGGCAACCCACCGATGTAAACTTTGAAAAAAAAAACACCTTAAAAGAAGTAATAAGTTGCTTAATTTAACCACGACTACCGTATTACAGCCATAGCTACCCCGTCTCCGTTGAGTTTTGCCTGCAGAACTGCGATGAGTTGTGCCTCTAGAGGTAGTAAACACAGTCCAGGAGAAGGTAAAAGTTTACGTCGAACGCCGTTGGCGGGTGCCGTATTGGCTCGGTTGCTCTTGGCAACGCGGTGAGCGACAGAACCCTGGTGACGTTCAGCCGTTGAGAAAACATGCCTCTGGTTCAGAACGGAGGTATAATCATATAATCATGCCGGTTGTCGTTGTCATGTTTTCCTTACGTGCTCTCAAGAGCTCTGAAAACGGCGATCACGAGATCTGATGTAAGCTGCCATTTAAATGCCAGACGGAAAAATAATACAATTTATGGCTGCTGCAGCTTAGCAGCTTGTTTACTACACAGAGGTCTGAGGCTACATAGAGAAGTCATACTACCTCATCACAGAAGGGCCACTGTACTAACTGTTTGGTGCAGCTATGAATGACACGGGGTTTTTACTCATGACTTGGTTTGAGTCGATGATGCAACATATAGCATACATAGCTACTGTAGCAAGCACATATGACCACCTGGTAACACGTTTAACGGGGCATATTCTGTAATATTCTGTCTACAATGGCTCAGTCTTCTTAACATACCTACAAGAACCTTTCATGTAACTATCTGCTAACTTGTGTCTTCCACTTTGCCTGTTTTCTATTCCTGTCACCAAAGCATATTCCTCATGACTGAAAAAATAAGTTTTATATCTATGTACTTCTGATTGACCCTGGAAAGCATGTAAACTGCACATAGAAAGACCCTTAATCCAGACCTGAGTCTTGAACTTGAACCTTCCTGCTGAGAGGTAACCCATCTCATGAAAGTTAAAACAAACCTTAGGCAAAAAAAACCTACAGTGAGTAAGTAGTACTGACACATCTGTGGTACATAAATTCACATTCGTTGCTCATAACACATATGAATTAAAGTCATATGTGTGTTGAGGGGGTCGCCATAAAATGCTTTATTTCTACATAACTACTACATAACTCATGTAGCGTTAAGCTCGTGCTCGTATATGCTTTACTCTCTCTCTTTGTCCCTCTTTCTCTCTATCTCTCTCCTTTCTCTCCCTCTGATACATATTAAAATCATACACTTATCTTTCGAATGACCATATGTGTATCTACATTAGTCTAAATTAACATTAACGCATGCTTAAATGTGATTCAGATGTTTCGACAGTATGCAATACGATCCATATACATTATATATTTGATACATCTATAGCATTTGCTTCTAATTTTCGGGTACTATTGCGAAACTATTACCCGTCATTGCGGAGTTGTGAGTCTCGGTTTTTCCGAGCCGTACCTGAACGCCTCACCTCTTTCTCCCTCCCTCTCTCTCCTTCCCTCGGCATATGTCATTTTGCGCAGGGAAAGGCTAGTTACACAACCGGTCTCGTCATGCAAAATAGAAACACGTGTCTGTAGGCGGGACAGAGAAACGTAAGGGTGGCCTCACACCGCACAGAGGACGTGGTGGGACGGACAACGACCGTGTCGCAGGGTTGTTATTGCGCTACACCAGTACGTTGTGATTATGTGCTGCAGTGGGAGATGAGAGGCTTGAACTCAACATGTGCTTCCCTTTTAGAGAGGACCATGATACGAACATGATCAACGCCGATGGCTTCTCCAAATGCGAGGCGACCCTGCGAGACCGAGACAGAGGCAGACGGAGGAGGCGGCCCCCCGCAGAGATGCTCCATCTGCTTTCAGCTGTTATCGTCTGGCTGGTGACTGGGACCACCATCTCCAGCCTCAACAAATGGATATTCGCTGTTTACAACTTCAGGTACCCTCTGCTGCTGTCCGCCCTGCACATGCTCACAGCCATAGTGGTGGACTATGGGTTGATCAAGCTGAGGGTGATCCGCCACAGAGGGGTGGCAGAGCAGGACCTGACCCCCAATGCCAAGTGTAAGGTGTTCCTGTTGAGTCTGACCTTCTGTGCCAGCATCGCCTTTGGAAACATGGGCCTGAACTATGTCCAGCTGTCCTTTGCACAAATGATCTACACTACCACGCCGCTCTTCACTCTGGCCATCTCCACGCTGATCCTGGGCAAGCAGCACCACATCCTCAAGTACACAGCCATGATGCCCATCTGCCTGGGGGCGTCCTTCAGCATCATGGGAGAGGTCCAGTTCGACCAGACCGGCTGCTTCTTCGTGTTTGCAGCCACCATGTTGAGGGGTGTCAAGTCCATTCAGCAGAGTGAGTAGCACCTTAATAGTCATACTGACACCAAAACATTCAACTCTGAGGTCAAACTGTCATTCAAACAAAGGCAAATCTGTTAAGACAGATTTAAGAAGCATACATATTTTCTTTATTTCTTTGTGTTGTTCTGCTGTTGTATTTTTCACAACTTATAGTATTTATTCATTTATCATCTCAGACACTTTGTATCTCAGTGGTGTTGCTGGTGCCTATCACCAGTGCACATGTTTCAGGACTGTGAGTGGAAACCAGAGTACTTGAAGTAAAAGGACACGTGGAGAACATGCAAACTCCACACAAGAGAGGCTCCTGGGTCCCTCTTGCCCTGAGCGAGCACTGGTCGCACTCAATCAAATAGATTGATAGAGAAACAAATTTCAGTCATTTAGTAGATACAAGGAGCTCCCTTGTTTGACTCCTGGTAGGACCGAGGGCCTTTCTGTGTGAACTTTGCATGTTCTTTCCGAGTCTTCTTTCTACAAGTACTCCCAAGTTTCCTCCCACAGACCGAAAACATGTCAACATGTATGAAAAGTAGTGTGTGTGTGTGTGTGTGTGTGTGTTTGTGATGGACTACATCCTTGGTTGCAAAGCGGATAAGAGAGCTGATGGATGGACTAGCACAGGAGAAGAAACATCACAAAAGGCCGTAGTGTTAACAGTTAATACCGCCCTACATTCTTGCCAGGGAATGGGAAAACGTGAGAAGGAAGAATAGGTGCAGTGTTACGTAAGTGCAGTTCAGGAGAGGAGATCCTGTGTCTGCGTCGCGTCAGCGTTTCCTGTCCCGCTTCACGCCGTTGCTTGTTGTTGTCGTTGCTATAGAAAGTGACTCTGGTTGGGCGAGGGCTGGAAATCTCCTCTCATGACACACCCGTCACAGGGATGTTTCCGTGTTTCCCTTCCGACTCCTCAGCAAGTCTGCGGTCAGTCTGGAAATGTATTAGTATTTCCTTTTTTCTTAGCTTTTCACTCTCAGTCGAGTAACACACCCTCACATTAAGGTGGAATGTGACACAGGCACATTTTTGGGTCTCTTAGGGAACAGGGCTCAAAACAGTAATACTTACTCTACGTGTCTCTAAGACACGTAGAGCAAGACTGGGCCAGGGTTTCTACACATCCTGTCTGCGTTAGGATCTTGGATGTTGAGCGCAGCAACACTTCGCTGTGGATGAATCAGCGGACTGTTTTCTTCACTGAGTAGATCTGTTGTCTTCAAATGTGAGGGCACAGTGAAAAACATACTGTAGATTCAGAGCCAAAGATAATCATAAATGTACGTATGTAGACCAGATAGCAATTGTGTGTCTGCAGTCGACCTAAACATGCATCTTTTGGGGACTGTCTTTCAAGGCAGTAGCAGAATCTATGTCATATTTCATTCATATCTTATACTTTAAAGTCAATGCCTGTAGCTATGCTGGTGTCTTACTGGTTTTGCCAGATTTTTTTTAAAGGCTGGAAAAGTATATAAAAATAAGACTAAACTTCATGGGAGTGGTAGACTGCTGTCTTTCTTTCCTCTGAATAAACACTGCTCTCAAGCTGTTCTGAAATTATAAGTGTGCCCTGGGAAACACGTAGAAATCATTGTCCTGGTGAATAACGATGATTTGATACCCATATTTGAGACCGAATGTATGTGAAAGTGTTCTGGGAAAAAGACGGATTCCTGTCTCGGATCGATGTCACATGGTCCCTCCAGCCCTCGCTGCATTTTTTCCCCCCACCATGTGCTCATTTATCTAATGTTCTGTGCTCTCTGGGAAGGAATTTGTGCAAGGAGTTGCTTTAAAGTTCGTTTCTGTGTGCGGCGGATTACGCTCCTTAACGGCATTAGTCTCCACAACATCGCAGTTATCAGAGGACGAGAAAGAAAAAAAAAGGAGCTAATGAGTTTCTAAAAATATATAGAGGCCCCTTTGTTATGTAAGACTAAAGCAGATCTTCAGTTTTACTCGGAAAGATGTTAATACTATACACTTTGAACCTGAAAGAACGGGGGCATGCTTGCGACTAGGGGGGTCATCATTTTAAATCCACCCGCTGACAAACAACTCGAGACTTCTGACATTTCCTGTGCACATAAATAAGCATAAAGACACATCCTGGGTGCTGAAACTTCTGCTTTTTGAGACAGATTTACATAAACCATCTACCAGGCAGACGTTCCTGCCCAGAACTTTACTTTCTTCGAGTGACCAAATTAGCTGAACGACGGCGTGTCGGGTTTCGATAAGCTATTTTCATCCGCTCTCGGTTGTTGTCCTCGTCACACTCTCGCTGTTTACTTTTCTCTGACACGCTGTGAAATTGCCGTGGGGCCCAGACGCGGGTCAGCTGCTGCGTTAAATAAACACTACGACATCTTAACAGCTCGTGTGGGAAATGATCCAAGGCCAGAGTGCTGGTATGTTTTTGTATTTTGACGATGGGGAAAAAAAACAAAACAAGAAAAGTTGTGTTCACTGTTTTTGTAGACGGTGAATAACAGTAATGCTCACTGGAAAATTCAGGGTTACTGAGAAACTGCTACTCCTGCTGTTACTGCTACTGCCTCTATTGCTACTTCTACCAGTTGTAGAGAACTGGTAATCAAGGTTGCCGTGGTGATGAATCCACAGCTGTGTAGAACTCCTAATCACGGTTGCTGTGGTGACGAATCCACAGCTGTGTAGAACCCCTAATCACGGTTGCCGTGGTGACGAATCCACAGCTGTGTAGAACCCCTAATCACGGTCGCCATGGTGAGGAATCCACAGCTGTGTGGAACCCCAAATCACGGTCGCCATGGTGACGAATCCACAGCTGTGTGGAACCCCTAATCATGGTCGCTGCGGTGACGAATCCACAGCTGTGTAGAACCCCTAATCACGGTCGCCATGCTGACGAATCCACAGCTGCGTAGAACCCCTACTCACGGTTGCCATGGTGATTCAGTGAGAGCGAGAGTAGAGTGGCTTTGTGATCAGGGTCATTGAATGTTGATTGATTTAAAAACTGTAAAAATTCAAATGAGGGGACTTAACAGAGGGGACTATAACAGTTTTTTCACCTTTTCCTGAATAATTTCTTATGGTAAATGTTTCTGCCCTGCATCACTAATAATGATGATAATGATACTAGTATTTACTAAAATTGATGAAGCGCTTTTCAAATAACCCAAGATCTGACAGTATTCATTCTGCACTATCAAATATTTCTAGTAGTTTTCTCATTAATGGAGTTCAGGTTTGATCCCAGCCCATATCCCAGAGACTTAATTCTAGGCTGCCTGTATGAGTGGTTAGAAATCCTCATTGGGTGGATGGACCTTTCCACCAGGTTGGTGAATGGGTAAATATGGCCTCATATAGACGTTTTGCATGATGACTGTAATTGCCACCGCAGCCGGGGCTATATAATAACAGTGTGTGCCTCTGTTTCCTCAGGCATCTTGCTGCAGGAGGAGAAGATCAACTCGGTGTTCCTGCTCTACCTGATGTCCATTCCCAGCTTCTGCATCTTGGCCGTGGCCGCCCTGGCTCTGGAGAACTGGGCCATGCTGGAGTCGCCGCTGCACTACGACCGCCACCTGTGGGTGTTCATCCTGCTCAGCTGCCTGGGCTCGGTCATGTACAACCTGGCCAGCTGCTGCGTCATCACGCTCACCTCCGCCGTCACCCTGCACATCCTGGGCAACCTGAGCGTGGTGGGCAACCTGCTGCTGTCCCAGCTGCTGTTCGGCAGCGAGCTGTCCGCCCTCAGCTGCGCCGGCGCCGTGCTGACGCTGTCCGGCATGCTCATCTATCAGAACTCGGAGCTCATCGTCAGCTACATGGACGCACGCAGGGCCAAGGCGGACAAGTCTGAGCAGCTGGATTTTCACACAGCGAGTGAAGAGGACGAGGCGGGGGAGGAGGACGAGGCGGGGGAGGAGGTCAGATCCGGTGCGTCGGAACCGACGTGTCATCATCATCAGCAGCAGCAGACGGCGGACGGGAAACTGGAGGGCAAGATGGACTGAGCAATAAAGAAAAAAAAAAAGACAGAGAAGGATGAAAGCGTGAGCTCTGTACCGATTGTGTCTTTTCAATGGTGGTCCAGAGCAGCAGAGGGAGCGTGGCCTCACTGTGTCGGGTTTGTTTTCTGGTTTGTTTTGCCAATTTTACTTGTCACACCGACGACGGAGTCGATGTAGAGGAACAGGGTTGCCTTTTTTTTAATTTATCAGTCCTCTCCCGCATCTGTAGATCCCTCATACATCCAGCCTACAGCGGTATATGCATGCACGAGCACACTAAACTGTCCGGTACCTCGCGTGGGTATTCACACTGGCACTCATACTACTCCACTGTGAAGACTGTTCTCAATTGCTGAGGGCTCAAAGCCGAAAGGGCACAATTTGTACGAAAGAAATACCTACTTAACAGTACTGTTACCTGGTCCCGATGGACTAGGGGGGGAGGGGTCGTGGCAGCTTTTTTTCTGTGAAGCTTGTTAAATAAGGATGCAAAAACCTTTGTTTCTGTGTGTCAAGACGCCTCTTTTCCTCCCAGCGAAGCACATCTTTAAAAAAAAAAAGTGAGCGGTCCGCGTGTTTCATCCATCCTCTTTCCCTCGACTTCAGAGGCCTAGATTCCCGCTCCTCCGTCTCTGTAGAGTTAGTCCAATTAGTTCCATCTCTCGCTGCGGAGCTCCTCCATAATTGGGTTCACGGGCTCTCTAAGGAGTGTCACTCAGCTTTAGCCGTCTTCCTCTCCCCCGGGGGTGGGAAACGAAAGGAAGATTGCGCTGTTCATTCAAGGTTGCCTCCCAAAAAATCCTAACCTGTGTCATCTGTTTTTGTTCGTTTTTTTCCTCTTTGAAGAGTTAGTAACCAGCACATCTTAAGAAGACTGACCTCTGCTGGACAGTGTTAGATTATTTTCGCTCAGTATTTGACAAAAAAACTATATATATATATATATATAGACCTGATTTTCAACATTTTATTCCCCCCCCCTTTTTTTTTAAATATATTTAGATTGGAGAAGATATTTATTTATTTTTTTGAACATCCATAGCAAATCACTGGCTTTGTGTCATGCTTGTGGTCCTCAAGTGTCTTGCACATGCGTACGTGTTACATCGGAGGCTCTCTCGTTTCCTTTTTGAGGGGAACGTTGCCGAGGAACGCTGGGATCGTCCCACGTGATCTGCGATGGCGTCACACACTCCCAACCACACGTACGACGTGCTCAATGTTTACTTTTACCGTTTTTGTGGGGGTTTTTTTTGTTGCACTTTGTCGAATAACTGGCTCCAGTCTGAGAGCTCACCTGACGCCACATGTCTTCGTATGTGTCGCCATAACTGACAGCGGGGTGTTTTTGACTCCGGTGACGCGACATTGTCACCGAGCGTAATATCATGCTCTCGGTTCAAAATGGAACCGCGCGCCGTTTCATTTTGCGCTTTGTTAGTTCAGAAAACGACCGCCGTTCTCGGCTTTCTTCTGTTACCGGGGGTTAAAAGTTCATGTCCAGCAGATGAATCGTGTCACTGGTTTTACATTATTAAATACCTCAGCTGTTCAAATAGGACTCGTTATGCTCTCGTCTCCATTGATTAATAGCATTTGGACTGAGAACAAGCAGCTTCTCAATCACCACCGTAAAACTGCAGCATGTAACCGACGGGAGAGACGAGATGTCAACAAATGCGTGTACAAAACGGCGTCAGCAGTTCGTTTTCTAAACCGCCGGAGATGTCGATGGCGAGCGAGGGGCGAAGCAAATGTTGCACTGACAAAAGGTATGAAGACGACGCCCTTAAAGCCTACGGTTCCTGTGTACATACTGGGTTTGATTGTTTGCAAATAGTAGGGCTGTAAATAGTTATTTTATGATATTTATGTATTTTGTAGTCATATGTGACTGATTTGAACTGTACCGGTTTTCAGAATGAAACGTTTGCCTCTTGCCTTATTTGGACAAAATGGAGATGAGAGAGGAGTGTGTTTTTTTTTGTTCTTTTGTTTTTTGATTTGTCACTTTTGTCAAAAAAAAAACTATATCGGTTAATATTTTGAATGCCAACTGCAGCCACAGGTGCATCTGTTCAAGGGCAAAGATTTGGTGGAATCATACACATGTGATCAGCGATTGCTTGAATAGAAATAAATGGGCTGGTTCATTAAACAATAACAAAGCCAAACACCTCACTACTGTGTCATTGTTGTTGTCTGCTTCAGAGAGGTTTCTTCTGGTGTGACGAGCGCAATTAAATGCTAAATATTTTCATCTTGCCGTCATAAGTAAGAGTCATAAGTGGGCAGGATGTTTATGTTTATATTATTAAGATTTGCACATATGTAGTCTGCACATTATACTGCACATCGGACTTATGGTGGGGAAGAGAAGGAATAAACAGAGAGGGAGAGAGAGCAATCTGGGTAAATTTACCAAATGCAAGGTACAACTGTGGAATATGACATATCTCCAAATATCTCCAGATTGGATGTGTTACTATGTTATCATAAAGCATAGTGGGAAAGCTTTGCGATACTGAACAGAGTACTATATAGGAACTGACCACTTGGTGGCGCTATTTGGCCCCTGGATCAGACGCCTTATCTTCTTAAAACACTGGGTAATCACATTTGAAGTCCACTTTGTGGTGTTGCTCTTTGCCTGATTTATGTAGGTATGTGAGCATGCATATGTGCGCGCGCACACACTGTCCTCTCTTAGAGATTCCTCTGCTTCTGTAAACAAGGTGCTACTGGTCAGCCTTTTGCCTGAATAAGGCAGTGCTCCTTTGCTGTTAACTCTTTGTTCTCCACCCCTAAAGCGTTTGTCCTCAGCTCCTTCCAATTCTCAGGCGCCATCTGAGAATTGTGATTAAACAAAAAAAAATCATGAAAATAGATGTTTGGGACCTTGAAGTCCCACATGACATCATGCAGGAGGCAGTGAGAGGCCAACGTCTCCCTCCTCCTCTCCTCCTTCTTCTCCACCTCCTTCTCCTCCTTCTTCCCATCTTGGGTGGTTAATGTAAGCACCCTCTGCTTGCTCTCGGGCCGTGCATCCTTATGAAGGGCTGAGGTGTGGTGTCAAAGCAGAGTAGCCGCAGCCCTCCAAGCAAGTCCGAAGGCCGCTCTTTGGAGGACAGAGTGAGAAGACCTCGAAGGAGCCCAAAGAATCTCAGAGCAGGTGAGTAGCAACCCCCCCCCACGCCTTCATCCTCCTCTCTGTCTCTTTCTAAGGTCTTTCTCCTGCTCATCCTATGCCATCCTCCAGTTTCTCCCGTGCTCCGTTTTTCCCCCTCTGCCTGAGCACATACTTTGACGCTGTTATCAGATTCCTTCAGTAATGGTCCGGTTGCACTACATTACTATATTTGTACGTGTTTTTGGCCCCTCTCCTCCGCACTCAGCCAGTCGCTGAAATACACCAAGGGCTGCTTCAGCACAGCATAAACATTTCTTTGCACGAGTTTGGCTCAGTTTGGGTCTGTTAAGGCTGTTTAGAGTAAACAATGAAAAGCATCTGGTCTTATCGGTCTGCCTAAATAATTCAAGCATTGTCGACCGTACGTGGATCTTGGACCGACGTTAACTCAGGCCATGTGAGCAAGGTGAAGGTCTCCCGACCAAACGTCCAAACCCCACCTTGTGCCTTTACTTTCTTTCTAGAAATATCAAGCATTGTTTCATAAAGGTGTCACTCCTGGTTGATTCTTTTTTTCCAGACATGGACTCAAAAAGTGGTGCAGCGTCGGTGACCAGTGAAGAACTGGCGGCTATTGAGGATGAGGAGGTTCTCAACAAGATGGTGAGCCACTGATGGATGGATGTTTACGTGCGCTGCAGACACGCAGTACGCAATTGTTACTGATCATTTCGCAGCTGTGTGAAGGTTTTGATACGATGAAAACTTCAACCATCCATTATCTTACTGAAGTCTATTTCCAGGACATACAGGGCAAAAGTCTGGATTCAACCTGGACTGGTTGCCTGTCCATCACAGGACACACACACTCACACCATTCACTCTCACACAGAGGCAATTTTAGGATCTCCAATGAATTTAAACACACGATTTTGGACTTTGGGTCGCAGACACTCCGAAAGACCAGAGACATTGTTAGTGTGAAGTGACAGTACTATTCTCAAATCACACTGCAAGAGAGGGCTGTCAAAGAGTGAAATAAAACCATTAAATCTGAAATCTCAAAATAAGTGAAATCATCTGTCCATGCTGCAGGACAGTTTCACTTGATAAGAAGAAATAAGATGATTTAAGAGAAAGAAAGAGTTTGCACTACACTGTATCACCCTTTGGCTTTCCATAATTTTTGAAAAAGTAGGTGACATTTAAACCAATAATAAGAGCTAATTTATAATGCTTAAGGAGGAAGTTTAAGAGAATTAGGATAGGATGGAATAGAATAGAATCTGATAAAGACATATTCTACCCTATAAACATCTTTCATGGTCTAATCTTTTATCTTTAGATGCGCAGTGTGTGTCGTCAAGTTAATCCAGAGGTGTATGTGTGTGTTTTTCTTTTTTCAACCTCCCACTCTGTACCCACTGTTTCATCTCTCAAGCTCGACAACACGACAGATTACGACGAAAGACGAATGATACGTGCTGCGTTGAGGGACCTGCTCAAGAAGAAGAGAGGTGAAATGCATTGCCGCGCCCTGACACGTCCCGATGTTTCGCTTGCTTTCTAAATTCTCCGCCCGTCTCCCATCAGAGAAGAGGGAGCAGGACCGGGGGTCGAGGCAGCAGGACCTGAGGCAGCAGGGTCTGAGCAAAGGAGGGGGAACAGTCGGAGCTGCTGGCAGAGGCAGAGAGAACATGGGCCAGCAGACACCGGCCAACAGTGCGTTTGTTAAGGATGAGCTTGTTTTTTTGATGCTCTTTTGAAATGGTGTGAGCTCTGTGATGATTTGTTTTGTTTGTTTTTCCTTTTGATCTTCATAAGAGTGGGCTGGCCAGGCCTCTCCATCAGCAGGCGGGTGAGTCAGATTTACAGCCAGTTTTGCATGTTTGGGTTCATTCACTGTGCCAAAGAAAGACACGAAATGCAGTGAACGCTTACTAACAAATGTTAGTGTTTTTATATCACCTGGTGATCTTTAACATCATATGGAATCTGCACTGCATCCAAAACTGGTCGTCATCCATCCATTATCTTTGTATCTTCTATCTCGAGCAAACATAACACAAAGACAGACAGCACACCCTGGACAGGTTACTAGTCCATCACAAGACACATGGAACACCATTCACCCTCAAACTCACATTTGGGGGTAATTTAGAGTCTTCAATCAACCTAAACATGCATGTTTTGGGACTGTTGGAGCAAACGGTACCTGGAGAAGACCCACGCAGGGACAGGGTGAGGATGCAAAGTCTACACAGAAAGGGGTTTGATCTGTAAGGGACTCAAACAGGGCACCTTCTTGCTGTGAGGCTGTGTGGCTACAGAGCCATTCACCAGTCTACCAGTCTACCAGTGTCACCCTCCTGACATAAACCTTTTGCTTGTACCAGAAATTTTTCATCTCCAGCCATTAAGTCATGCTGGCATCTGCGCCTCGACTGACTGCAAAGCAAAGTCCTCTCGCATGTTTATTAATCCTGTGCGCCCATTAAGCAGAGAGAAAAGTATCTGCCAAGTTTAAAGATGATGTAAACCATGCTGTTTGCACATGACGCGTGGCTCTTCCTGTGACTCTTCGCCTCAGCCGGCCCAGTCCTACCACGGCCCCGGTGCAGAAATGTCCTCCTGCTGGAGCACCCAACGCTAAAAATGTCAAACAGATGCTTCTGGACTGGTGCAGGGCCAAAACAGAGCCATATGAGGTAAATGTGCCCCGACTCTCTTTGCCTGCGAGTGAGTTATAGCCCTCTGGAGCTATATCTGTACCAGTACCACATATATGTAGCTGTGCACCTCATGTCTATTGCTTTCATGTTGCCTCCCCCCTCTGCTCTGAAACAGGGTGTGGACATTCAGAACTTCTCCTCAAGTTGGAAAGACGGCATAGCCTTCTGCGCCCTGGTGCACAGGTTCTTCCCCGACTCTTTTGAGTACTCCATCCTCAACCCCAACAAGCCCAGGGAAAACTTCCAGCTGGCTTTCAGCACCGCAGAGTGAGCGTCAGGCCGCGCATTGCAGATCAGGATGCGGTGACTCTGTGTGGCTCTGTGTCACGGTTTGTCTCTGTCTGCAGGAGGTTGGCCGGCTGCCCCCCTCTGCTGGACCCCGACGACCTGGTCCGGATGCATGAGCCCGACTGGAAGTGTGTGTACACGTACATACAGGAGTTCTACCGCTCCCTGGTGGAGAAAGGCCTGGTCAAAACCAAAAAGCGACCCTAGCCGTTTTTTACCAATCTGCTGTGATTTCAGTCCTTCAATACACTCAAAAGCATAAGAGGGACAGTGATAATATTATTTTGCAACTTTTTCAGTTTTGTATTAAAGGAGACCTAGGATGTTTGAATGGAGTGTTCATCCTTGTTCTCCGGTGCTAGCCTAGAACCTATGGAGCAATGCTTTTATTAGAAATGCAGCCCTTTTACGATTGTTATGTTGGAGCCAGAATCGGAGGAATCAGAAACTGAGGAAGAACCCGGAGCACATACAATGACATTGACGTGCACTGACTTTTCATCCGAAACATGTGCCATTATTCACTTTAGGATTTATATGCACAATATAGACAGTTAAAATAAACAAAGCCAAGGTCTAAACGATCTTTCATTCTAGGTCCCCTTTAACGTTTCACATGTGTTCTCACAGTTGCCACAAAGCAGCGGGTGTGACGTATGGGCTGACGCATCATGCAAATGTAAATGCACAGTGTGTAACACTTGTATCGACGTGTGTGTATGTGTTAGCGGGGGCTGGTGGATCTGTGTGGTCTCGGGGGACAGCTGGTGCTCAGGATCAGTACATTTCCCTGAGATTACACATTTACATTAATCCCAGTCAGAGCCATGGATGGAGAATGTGGATTTATGATGATGCTGTTGAAGGCCTGAGTGTGTGTGAGCATTAAAGTCACATTTGATAAATATCCATCCTGTCCGATATGCTGTTGTTCTACAATAATAATAACTTGAGGGCTAGGATTATTGCGTTTGTCTTTGGCTTGAGAGGGTCAATGGATTACATTTTAATGGCAAGAAGGTCAATGGTCAAGGTCACGGCGATCACAGGCACAACATTTGTAGGCAATGTAACACAAATGGGTGAAAAGATTAAATAATGAAATAGCAAAGGTCAACTTCAGCTTTACACACACTAATCGTGTAATGACATTGGAATATGTAATTGGCGCTATTTGTACGTATGTGTGTGTCCTGATGATCTATCCATGGTGCATTCCCTTCTTTCATACCTTGTGCGTGGGAGAAAGGCTCCAATAGACCCCCACCAACACCCATGAATACTAAGCAGGTAAGACAATGGATGGATGGAGAGAGACTGGAAGGGCACATTGTTTGAGGCATCTTTATAGAGGTACAACACTAGATATCCAGTATACACTCATTTTGTAGGCTCTTTAAATCACCCTAAGTAATTGCGCCTGCTCCTGCACCCCTCATGCACTTCAAACTAGCAAACCGATGCCATTATTATGATTTTTAGAATTTTAGTTATTCTCGTTCTCAGGAATGATCATGAGGCATCTTGTGGGGGAAAAATGTTTGTGATGATATCAGTTAATTTATTTTAATTTATTCGAACTTGATTTGCTCCGGGGATGGGCAATTAAAGGCACACCGACAGAAGTAAAAAACTAAAATAGGCCTGTGTGCTAATAGCATGCACGCAAATTGCCAATTTGAGTATAAAATGGTGTGGATGTCAACACAGCAGCAAGTTCAGTGCAAGAGGCATCACGGAGGCACAGTGGCTTGGCCAGACCGGCGTTTAATTATTGGCGTGCCGATCAATTCAGTGACAATCAGTGACGCACTCATGCCAGATTAATGCGTCACTGATAGGACAGATGTTCAATTATGTGTGACCGGCCTCTCTCCAGTGGCTGATTTCTGTTTTGCCCTCCTTTCCTCCCCCCTAGGTGCCCGAGTGTGCGTGTGTGTGTGTGACAGAGAGAGAGAGAGGGGGAGAGAGAGAGAGAGAGAGAGAGAGAGAGAGAGAGAGAGAGAGAGAGAGAGGAGAGAGAGAGAGAGAGAGAGAGAGAGAGAGAGAGAGGCTTGATGAGTCGGTGTGTGTGCAGGAGGTGCAGACGGGATGCTGATGACAGAAAAGTGTACAGCTGCTCCGGCCAACTGCGCTGCGCTATGAGCACTGATGAGTAGGACGAGGAGCGACGATCAGCTGTTGTATCGTTGCACAAACGTCAACATGCACGGGTCCGGACACCACCTGCGATAGCGCCTCCTGTCCTGACAGCCCTGCGGCTCGGAGCGCACCGTGAAGGGGACAGCCCGCTGTCCCGGAGTCCGCCGTCCGCTGCCCCCGGTCCGTCCCCCGGTTTGTCTCTGGGACCCTAACGTCGATCGTGTCCTCGCCCGATGTGCGAGACGATAAAGGAGGAGACTCGGATGCTCTTCCCCTCAGTGCATCTGTGCGATCACCTTTACGGTTCACCTTGGAAATCATCGTAGTGGTAGCACTGATCAGGTAAGGCAGATGTTTTGTCGAGGTGCAGCCTGCACCTTTGTGTGTGTGTTGTGCGTGTCAAATGTGCGTGCATGTATGCGTGCGTGCATGTGAGCGTTGCTTGGTCCACCTTTCAAGATCATGCAGCTGTCAGTCACACCTGAAGCCTCGCGGACTGAGAAATCTGGGGCCATGAATAATTAAGATTTGAAAGTTTGTGTCATTATTATTTTTTTCCATTGCCAAAGAAGTCAACACGGTTGATGACCCCTGTGGTCACATGAAACAGATCCCAATTTGCATATCATGAATGATTAAACAGAGGTGTACAATATCTACAAAATGGTGGGAGGGCCCCCTCGTCCGACTGTCACAGCCTCCTCTTCGTGACCTACAGGATCTGTTGACATTGTCTGATGTGCTCCATTATCTGCTGCCGCCGTCCCATCGAGCCCAGCTCAATTTCTTCAGCTTGGAGATCAAATGGTTGTGGGAGGTGGTTGTGGGGGGGCGTAATGATCTGCAACAGTTCTGTCTGTTGCTTTTTTAAAAGGGACAGGGGCTAATTAATGTTGCCAGGGGCAACAAACTCATTATCCAGAACGGGGGTAAAGTTAGTTCCTAAGACCCATGGCTGGAAAATAATTAAACGCATTGCTCAGATCCATTTCGCTTCACCATTCCCATATGATGCCGCTTGATATTTCTAGTGCATCACACACTGCAGGAAAATATTGCATTTTTTTTCTTTGCCTGTCACAGTCATCTGACATCTTTTGGTATCCACCCATCCATCATCTTTCCTGCTTTGAACCCAACCGTGTCACTGGGGTCTACTGGTGCCTATCTCCAGCACTCACACCATTCACTCTCACACTTATAGTCAACTCAGCCTCCAATTGACCCTTGTAGCATTTTTTTTCACACTGTGGCTAAAACACCAGAGTAAAACCATGCACACATAGGGAGAATATGCAAACCGGTGACCTTCGAGATTAAGAACTCATAATCATCTGTGCATAAATGTGATGTAACGTTAAAGAGGCACATCCATTATTGTATTCATAGTCACATGTTACATTTGGTTATTTTGTGTAATGTCCATACATTTACGGTTTTACTTGGGTAACACTTGAATGAATTAATCCCATTGCATATTTCGGCACTGTGCATTCATACACAGAAACGTGAATGATCAGAGTACTTCTCCATCACTTTTCCACAATTGCCATGTCATGATCACGTCATCAGTGACGCACAGGGAGCATGATGTGGACAGGTGCTCGGTATAATGCATCATCTCAAGCCTCAGCGCTGGCAGATCCTCACCTGTTTCACCAAAGGCGAAGCGAAGGCACGGTGAAGGGCAAAAGAGAGTGAGACACACCGCAGCTTGCTTTTAGTCTCAGATTGTTTCGTTGTAATTATCTGTGCGCTGCATGTTGCAGGAGGATGGATCGCTTGCAGCAGACGCAAATCAGCACCGAGCCTCGTGGGCCCAAAGTGCTACCAGTTCCTTGTGCCCCAGGTCTGCGTCCACAGCTCCCAATCCAGGAGCCACCTCTCATCAGCCCAACGGAGGCGCTCAAGAAGCAGGCCGGGTTGAGTCCTGTGCAGGCTGCAGTGACACCCATGAAACTGACTGATCAAATGCAGCCCAAATCTGGATCCACTCCCACGACCCTTGCAAGCATAAGTCGGCCAAGACCGACCGTTCTTGGAACTAAAGCCGGTCCTAGGACGAGCAGAATCTCAACAGACCCCTGCAGGGACATAGATTTGATCCCAGTTTGCATCCCTGGACCTCAGAGTGCCAACATCATGCCGCATTCCCCGACAGAGTCCTCCATGTCCCCTCACAGTCCTCAGAGTCCCCATAGCCCTCTGTCCTACAGCAGCCAGCCTCACCTGAGTCCCAAACCCAGCCTCAGTCCCAAACCTAGCCTCAGCCCCAAGTCCAGCCTCAGCCCCAAGTCCAGCCTCAGCCCCAAATCCAGCCTCAGCCCCAAGTCCAGCCTCAGTCCCAAGTCCAGCCTCAGCCTCCAGCCACAGACGACCACCTCGCCTGGGAGCTCCATGCAAAGCCAGGCGGAGAGTGAGAAGTCAGGAGAGAGCAACGACTTCAGGTGAGATGAAGCTTTATTAAACCTGGTTTAAATGGATTTTTGATTTACTAGCATCCGACTGCCACCCCTGCATTTGTTGTTCTCAATTTAAAGGTGACCTAGATTGGTCGACTGGCGTATTTATCCTCGTTCTCTTGTAATAATATAGAAGCTATGGAACACGGGTTTCATCAGAAATGCTTTCAGAGGCTATATTGCAAGGCTGTTTACAATCCTACGGCTTTAATTGCAATTGGCTATTGGCTCCTTCGCCCTATGCGGGCTGTGAGCAGACCCCTGCAACAACAGTGGGTACCAAGCGGGTAAGAAGATAAATGAATGAATGAATGAATAATACCTCCGTCTCAAGTCCTTGTTAAACAATAGAGCTGAGTAACTTTTACTCTTGTTACTTTACGTAACAATTTACCACATTGCTGCCATGTCCCATCATCATTTTGCATACCTGCCTAAACCTGGATGTAGGCAGGTATGCAAACTGAGGTGAAGGGTGTTATGATTGGAGAGGAGGGGTGTTATGTTTTACAGCACATTCTGTCCCAGTCCATATGTACTAGTTCCCTAACTTCCATTTCAATATATGAATCTATATATGAATGCGGATATAATGATGTGACCTGCCATCCATGCTGGTCATTATTCAAAAAAGCCAAAAAAAAAGTGTCTTATCATCCCAGCTCCCCTCTTAAGTCATGTTTATATGGATTCAGGATTTACCAGCGTCCTGTTCCCTCCACTGTTTGTCGTCCTCAGTTCAATCAAAGCTGCTGAGGCTGTCCTGCAGTCGGTGGCTGCATGAGCCCGGTGTGTGCCAGACCATGTCCCATGAATCAAAGCAGCGAATTTCGCTAAGAGCTTTGTCAGGCTGACAGAGTGACACAGCCACATTCTGTTGGCAGACTTCCCCGAGGCACACTTTTGCAGTGTTTCTTGCTTGAGAACAACGGCTGCTAAAAAATCCATAACTCTCAGTTCAGACTTGCAGAGTTGTGTTGATGTAGGAGAAAAATAAAGGTAGAAGGGAAAATGGCAGGAAGCCAGTTGCACTGTTACATCCACACACAGGTGTCTTGTCGTATAGATCATCTTCCAGTATATTCCAGCCTATGGCAAACCACAAAAGCACGATATTGTATTTGAACGGGATTCCCATAGACCCAACAGCCAAAGTGCATTAATGCATTTAATATATGTATGAAAATCAACCTGTTACAAAAAAAAATCAATTCATAAAGGCAGATGTGTTTCCCATCATTCTAATTAACCTTATTTTGATTGTCATCTTTACATTATTGTCACCAACTTGTCACCAAATAACAAATCGAGATAACAAGTAGCTGAAATTATGACTGGTGATGGTATTTGTATATACCTGAATTGTGTGTGATTTTGGTCCCGGAAGCCTGGATGGTACTGAGGGCTTCACTATGGGAGTCTGCATGTTCTCCTAGTGTGTGCGAGGGTTTTCTCCAGACCTCATCATGCATGTTAGGGCCAGTTGGAGTCTCTAAATTTCCCCTAGGTGTGAGTGTATGAGTGAATGTTCTGTGTGTGCTCTGTGATGGACAGGTTGGTGACTTTTTCCAATGTGCTCTGGCTCCAGCGGACCCCTACTGGATACTAAGTGGGCAAGATGATGGATGGAGGGAATTCTGTATTTCACTGGCTGTATTTCCACTGAAAAGCTGGTCTTCAAATCTAAAATATCACAAGTTTCCTTTCTTTGATTTTTTTTGGCAATAAACTGAATCTCTTCAGGCTTCGAATTGTTGGTCAGACTAAACAAGATGTCAGTAGACTTCGTCTCAAACTATATCTGAAAATATAATCAGCAAACTTACACTATGTTGGTTATACACCAACATTGCTGGGATGAAAAGATACTTTTATTTTGGCTTTGTTGAATATAACCAACGCATGTTGGTGAGTTAAGTCTTCTCAAAGTCTTTGTCCCATACACACACACATATGAGTCATCACCGAGGTATAAAGAGGTGCTTAATTGTGCTTATCTTTTTTTATCTATATACAGCCCCACTAATGAGAGGTATCTCTCAGAGGATTACAGTACAGATTATGTCCTCTTTCACTCGGCCGTGTATGTACTGCTTATATATAATGCAGCATTTGCACCGTCTCTATCCCCTGAAAGGGTGCACATCGTCACATGGAACGTGGGATCAGCCGTCCCGCCAGATGACATCTCTTCGCTGTTCGGACCAAATGTTTCAGATGGGAGCGTTGACATGTTTGTCATCGGGTAAGCAAGTATTTCTACCAGAATCAGCAGTGCCAGAGAGACAGCCGCCAGTGCCCACTCAGTCATCTGTCCGTGTCCATGCTGGTCCTGTCTCCCGTCCCCGCTGTCCTCTTTACTAATGCTGCCTTTTGCTTTTAACAAGTCTTCCGTACTTTTCTGGCACCACACAGATTCCAGGAGGTGAACTCCATGATAAACAAGCGGCTGAAGGATGTTCTGTTTTCGGACCAGTGGAGTGAGCTTTGCATGGACACACTCAGTCCTTATGGATACGTGCTGGTCAGTCAAACCTGATGTATCACACCTGCCGTGCACTTTTGCCCCCTCTCTGTCACATCTAAAATCTAATTTACGGAGTTGATACTGATTGTCACACGTTCCTGTCTGCTCAGGTGGCGTCCCAGCGCATGCAGGGAGTGCTGCTGCTGGTTTTCTCCAAGTTCTGCCACCTCCCCTTCCTGCGAGCTGTGCAGACACAGAGCACGCGCACAGGACTCGGAGGATATTGGGTACGTGCTGTGCATCAAAGACCGCTGCTCTGGCCGGCGCTTTGAGATTTATCACGCTGCAAAATTTGCGGTGGGCTCCCGTCAGCCGGGTGTAGGCCGAGGTGGGCTGTGGGGCATTGAAAGGTAGTGTGTGCACGTGTGAGTGTGTGTGTGAGAGTGCATGTGTGTGAGTGTGCTCCCTCAGGGAGAAGGGCGCGTGCATGCGTGGGTGCATATGTCAGCGTGTGACCTTCCCGTGCGTGTTGATGTCAGCATCACCCCTGGCTGATGCTGGTGCAGTCTCCTTCTCTTTGAGGTCAGTGCAGCAGCAGGCTGTCTGGCTCTCTGGTTCTGTGACTCCAGGTCTGGAAAAACATCCCGATTTTAAGTCCCCGGTGGATTCGTTTTGCACAATCTGATTTCACCTGGTAAATGCTCTTCCTCTCCATCACAGCTAAGCAATCAGTGATACTTATCAGATAGCCGTCCATAAAGGAGGGGGAAAAAATAACATTTTGGGGTGAGTGGGAATCACTAAATATAGATTTAACCTCTACTTGGCCTATTTAATATATATGTATGATAAATAGATATGCATTAAAAGTAGATTTTAAAGGATTTATGGTAATATTCACTTTATTTGATAAGTAAAGCTAGATTTTTGCTCTATACTTGCCATTCTAAGATTAGCTAAACTAAGCAGGCTAAAAGGCAGCTCTTATTACAAATGATTTTTTGGTTGGGGAATTATTTTATGTATCCAACCACTTTAATCCATCCATTATCTTATCTGCTTCATACCCTCTGGTGTCTGCTGCTCTGTGTCTCCAGCACACATAGGATGGAAATGTGTAAAACTGAGATGAGCGAAAATGTTAGCTTTACCCTCTAGCTAAGCAGGCTAACGCTGGGTTTGTGTTTAATGAGCAATTATCAAAATCAAATTAGTAAATTGGTCAGTCTAGGGGCAAGATGTATTATTATGAATTCACAGATTCACATCACCATTTCTGTGTGGATTTGTCATGTTCTCCTAACGGTGTACATGTGTTTTCTATGGACGCAAATCACATTGTATGATTTATGTCCACATGTATTTTTAAAGCGTGTTTTTTTTTGAGCTGCTGTGTTTTTAGCTATCCACGTCTCACCTTCCCCACTGTTTGCCCTTGTTTTCCCACTCCTAGGGGAACAAAGGCGGCGTCAGTGCGAGGATGACTTTGTTTGGCCACCCGGTGTGCTTTCTGAACTGTCACCTGCCGGCTCACATGAGGAACCTGGAGCAGCGGATGGAGGACTTTGAGAGCATCCTGCAGCAGCAGCAGTTTGATGGAGGGAGCGCCACGGGCGTACTGGATCATGAGTGGGTGGCATTTTTTGCATATGAGTTTGATTCATTCAGCTGAAGATGCAGTTGTCTGTAAATCAGATCCATTTTTTATACATAACAAATTGTCTCTGATATAAACTACAGCAGCTGCTCAATTCAATTGTGCAATAGATTTCATCACTTGGAATTTCCTCTTGCAAGAATGTTACAAATGTTTCTATCCATCCATCCATTATCTTACCTGCTTCGTAACAAAATGATTTTGTGAGCTCTGTTGGAGTCTGTCTAGGAACATAGGGTGATGTAGGGAATATCTTACATCAATATTGGGATGCCATATTATGTTATTTCTAATAATTGTAATAATAATAATAGCTTTAATTTATATAGCGCCCTCCACAGAAGCTTAAAGCACACAATTAACTACATGATTTTCATTTGTCTTCCATCTCATGGAGCTTATTGTATGTACTTAAGTTCATTTTTCAATTAAAATGTCACAACAGTTACTTTTATGCTTTACTTTTCTGTCCCTAGTGTCGTGTTTTGGTTCGGAGATTTAAACTTCCGTATCGAAGACTACGACATCCACGTAGTGAAATGTGCTATCGACAGCAACAAGCTGCCTCTTCTGTGGGAGCGAGATCAGGTGCGGCACCCACAGCAGTGTATAACACCCACACCACACCCATCGACCTTTCTGGAAGGCCTCGCACAACACCTGTTTGTCTCTCGACGACCAGCCATGAACAGCAGAGGCCACTAGAGTGCAGGATGACAAAAGCATCATCTTCTGGCAGGGTGGATGGAATTCGTGCAGGCATGACGAAACCTGTCATGTCTCTCTTATCGTTTGTCCACTGCGCAGCTCAACATGGCCAAAAACACAGAGTCCATCCTGGAGGGCTTCCTAGAGGGCCCACTCAACTTCCCACCCACTTATAAATTTGACGTGGGCACTCACACGTACGACACCAGGTGCGCACAGTGTCTCCACCCCAAACGTTCCCCCAGCAGATTTGATCTTCCTGCTGCGACAGTGTGTGACTTTATGCATCTCTTCTCTCAGCGCCAAGAAGAGGAAACCTGCCTGGACAGATCGCATACTCTGGCGCCTTCGGCGCACCGGCTCACCGGTTCCTACCCACAACGCAGCTCTGCAGAGGGGTCTGACCTCGTGGCTGGGTGGGGCGACTAAAGTGACGCAGCATGTGTACAGGAGTCACATGGGCTTCACCATCAGTGACCACAAGCCTGTCTCTGCCCTGTTTTCACTGCATGTGAGAAAAGATTTCACACGTTTCCCCACATGAGATAAGATAAGACAAGACTTAAACAACATCACAATAACAAAGAAAAACATCCATCCATTCATTATCATACCTTTTTTACACCTTAACAGAGTCGTATATACGTACGTCGTACATATCTATCCTAGCACACAAAAGGGTAAAGCAGGGAATATACCCTTGACAGGACACTATTTTATCTCAAATCAGCCTAAATAAGCATGTTTTTGGACTGTGGCACGAGAGAAAGCAAGTACCCAGTGAAAACTCTACACAGGGAGAATCTGCAACTCCTCATCCTGTCATGTCGTAAAGTATAAAAATCAGGAATTATTATAATTTTAATATAGATCAGATATGCGAGAATTGCATAGGTTTAAATCCCTCACAATGGAAGACAAATTAAATTAAAAAACTAAACCAAAATTAAACAGATGGAAAAGAAAGCACATTGCATGGACATAACACTGATCCTTGATGATAGTCATGGTCATACAATGATTGGATGAAATTGATAACATAAACAAGAGCTACTAGTCAGAAGTAACCAGTTATTATAGTTATCATATCATATCGTTTTATTGAACTATACGTCTGCTTTTATTTTGTCTAGTTTCCATTCAAGGTGGATGCACCTCTTGTGGAGCTGCAGGTAAACAAGGAGTGGTGTAAAGCTTCGGATGCTACAGTCAGATTCACTGTGGCATCCAACTACCAGCGCAGCTCGTGGGACTGGGTCGCAATATACAAGGTAATTCATGAATTGTGATTATAAAATCATATCGTTATTAAATTGTGCCAATTTGATGCCAGTGTGAGTCAGCGTGGGTGGTGTTGCTTGTTGCCTCTGTGCAGGTGGGGTTCAGACATCACAAAGATTACCAGGCCTACATATGGGCCAAGGGAGAGAACGCCACACAGGTGAGTCAGACACTGAATTTAAAGTGTGTTCATTTTATGGCATTGCTGAATTGACACTTAATTCCTGTCCATTCCCTCTCTCTCTGGCTCTCTCTGTCTCTCTCTCTCTCTCCATCAGGTGACATTTGCAGAGGAAGACTTGCCGAGAGATGACTGTGAATACATGCTCGGTTACTACAGTAATAATATGAACAGTATAGTTGGGCTCTCAACACCAATTCAGGTAAGAAAAGTGTGACTCTTGACTGTCTCAAGTTAAAAACCCATGGTTATTGATTAGTTGCTGGTACAACCTCCGCACACAGGTGTATTACAGAAGTCGGCCCCTCACAGAAGTCGGGCTTTAGACATCAGTTCCAGTTTGTCCCGAAGGTGAAACTCGGTTGTCATCTCTGTTTGGAAATGAGCTCCACCCTGCTACAAATTCTCACGCACTCAAGTCTATGAATATCAAAACAAACAGCAGAAAGTTTTAGCGTACCTGAAGCATCTGTCCTCTCGGCAAAGGTGATTCTATCTGGTTGTAATCCTCAGGTATTTATTTGTTGCAGGGTCATTATCGGTCATTTTACACCCTCAGAGAAATTGCATTCCTGGCTGCGTGAAAGCCCCTGTTAAGGTTGTTGGGTCACCTGAGTCCAGGTGTGCAGAGCCTGTCATTAAAAGAGAAAAGTAAAGTGGGTAAAATGAGCAGTCAGTGACCAGGATCTGATTGTCCACAGCTTGTCAGTATCTAGTTGATGACTGGCTAATTTTAAAAGCAAAGATTTTAGTCTGGTTGCAACATATTCTCAGAATTTATTGATCTTTGATATTGAGTGAAAGACTTCCGAAGACTCAAGGGATAGGAAGTCTTTGTTGACTTGCAGAAACTATTTTATCATATTCTATTAATATAATGCTTAAGGGTTTATTGGCAATGAAGGTCATCATTAGTTCCAGATCATCCCTCCTTCAAACTGTATGTAAAAAGCACTGGATACACTTTTAACTTTTTGGAAGTACTTTTTACATGTCATGGAGTATTTCTACATTGTGTTATTGCTTTTCTTTATTACATAATTGACGGTTATGGGGACATCTGTCCTCGTACGCACTTTCCATTTTAGGAACCCTCGTCATTCTTGCCTTCGTCAAACAAGTGTCATCTGGCACTGCCACCTGTACAAGCGGGGCAATGCAGACGTTTCTCATTTCTAGCCTCTCGATAGTGGAATAAACCAAATGCTACCAGAGCAGGGGTGTCCAGCTCCATCTTCAAGAAGCTCTTGAATACCTCACCATTCCCAGAACATCTACTCACCTAACTTGCACTTGCATGGCCCATATTCTTCCTTCTCCTGGTGCTACCTGCTGTTAACTAGTGCTTAAACTCTGCACTGTCACAAGCACTTGTATGACTGCATTACTATTACATTAAGGTCTCTTTTGTGAAATATCTTGATGTTTTTTCTCCTATGTGGGGACCTTGTAAGGATAAAAGCATCCACTGAATGACTAAACGTGAACGTACTTGACATTCACTCTTGAATCCTCCATCCTAATCAGATCAAGATTCCCGTCCACAGCCCCACCATGGGCCGTTCTGACAGTTCAGACGTCAGCTCTGAAGACGACAGCACCTTGGTTCTGCTGGCTCCAAACTCCCGCAGCCCGAGCCCTAAAAATGGCAAACACCACCACCACCACCACCACCACCGGCACCGCCGCAGCCGCAGCCCCGCCGTGCCCGCCCTCACCTCCAACCCTCTCCCCTCCCTGCAAGGCCTCAGCCTGTGTCCTCGGCCCAAGGAGGGTCAGGCTCGCAGCCGCTCGCCCTGCTCTGGCTCCAAGAAGGAGCGACTGGTCTCTCCCGACGCCGTGCAGTCGCCCGCCCTCAGCCCGCTCAGCCCCCGCAGTCCTGTATCTCCGGGCGGTGGCGTGACCGCGCCAGAGGCCCTGATCGTCGCCATCTTGGGTGAACACAGACCAGCTCAGGTTAGCCCCACGGGGGTCAAACAGATAGGAAAGACGGGGGAAACAGACACCGCGTAAAAAAGGGAGATTACAGTGCACAAAGAAGAATGGCAATATCCATGTGTTCCGAGTCTATTCTAATCCCACAAAAGCCACTGTGCTCGTAGAAGCAGCACATGTAATGGCTCCTTATGTAGTGCGCAAACATTCCGTGTTGTAGCCCTGCTGCTCTCTCTCTATCCGAGTCTACCGTCATCTCATACACTGTGTGTATCTTCAATTTGGAGATGTGTCCAGACTCCTGATTACAAGTGCTTTTAGAAGACTCATGAGCTATATCATACGTAAACAAACATACTGAATGTGAAACCAAAGGCAGAGCAGACCGAGGGGGAATAGTGGATCAGTTATTATTGGCCACACTGTGGTTCGATAAAAAACAGTCCTATATCAAAGAGAGGAAGCCGGACCAGATGCAGTGATGGTATCATCATTCACAATGGAGAGTGCGTTTTAGTGTCTGTGTGTGTGCGTGTGTGTTTGTATGTGTGTATGGGTGTGTGTGCTTTAAAACAGAAGTCAAATCTGTACATTTTTGACCTGAATAGAATTTTCTCTCTATAGTCATTGGTCTGTATTCATCAAAATAGATCAACTTTATTGGAGAAATGACACTCAGCTCACCTCCTCAGTCAGTCTGAAATGTACTGTATGTACTGTATGTGATCATATGACCCAGAACTGGAAAATGTACAGTGGATCAGTGCTTGTTTTCCTTAACAGCCTTGTGAACACAGCCCCTGTTCTATAGAAGTGTGGTGATCGATTGTTTAGTCTGCTGTGTTTGTTTTGCTTCAAGGAAACAAGCATCATGTAATTGTGTGTGTGTGTTTGTGTGTGTGTGTTTGTGTGTGTGTGTGTGTGTGTGTGTGTGTGTGTGTGCAAATAAATAAGATCACACAGAAAGTAAACTGGTAAATATGCGGATTATTGAAACAAACTGTCAAACTTTCATAACTTGTATTAATGTGCGCACAGGACTAAAGTCATACAATGAGTGGCAGGCAGCTTCTCAAAGTCCCTTAAATAATCTGATCACTTTAAAACAACAAAACAGAGACTTGTGTCTTGGTACATCTGAGCGGCTCATTCAGACAAAGAAGATCTAATGCCATGGATAACTGCAGCCAGCTTAGGTTCTGCCCCGATGTTGTAATCAAGATGATCAGTCTTTGGAATAACGTGCACCTCTAAAACCAAGGAGACACAAAGGAGTGATCAAAACAGCTCTCACACAGATAGGCATTTATGTGATGGTTATATTAGAAAAAAAAATGTATTTCAAATACACTCTCCCACATCCTCTTGCCATTGTGAAATGAAACCACATTTGAGTTTAATTCCTGCGAAGTGTGACTTTAGATGACATTACAGTCTGTGGTTCAGCTTCCAAATATGGTCACCTGGATCAGTTAGAAAAACCCAGTAATTTTCCATATTTCTCCTCAAAAATTAGTTAAAGTCTAAGTACACTCTCCTCACCCATTACTTAAATATCTTCAAGCTGTATGGTAAGTATGGTGCCACCCTGAACACACTCAGCATATAAGGCATGCTACACCTTATCATTATTATCATTGTTTTATTGCCTCTGGAGGTCTAGACCTCATTGTTCATCTTGTTTTAATTGCCTACAGGTTTTGGATGTCCTTGAAAGACATGTCCATGTCTATGTAAACCACCTAAAACTAGCCTGTTTGCTGACAGCATTTCTCCCCCAGGCCTCTGGTTGACACTCAAACAACACTTTATAGTGTCGTTATCAAGAAATCGGCTTCAGTTACATGAAATACTTTTTCAGATCCTAACTGACTGGATGTTATGTTGGACTCCTTGACTGGTTTGTATTAACCAGGTAATAAATATAGCTATAGATAATAAGATTAAGTGGAAGTGTTTGACTACAGTGAAACTGTAAGTCACACGAGGACATGGGAGGACAGAAAAAAAAGGTAACAAACACTTTATAGCCGTGTCAAACCTGTCTGGAGCTGGGCTGATTAGTTTGGATAAAATATTCTAGCTCTTCTACCAGAGAGGAGGAGGAGGAGGAGGAGGAGGAGGAGGCATCTGCCTGGTGTGAATGAACACACGCCCCGTGCACCACATGGTTTGCGCACAACAACAACAATTGGCTGCCGGGAAAATGACTTGAAAGGCTCGGGGCAACTTGTTCAACCAGATATATACAGCTGTCTGAGCTCTCTAGAAAGCCCAGGCAGCAGCTCCTTGCACAGACGAGAGGCTGTAAATCCCCCGTCCGCCCCCTACGTAACGTCCATTGATCTGAATAAACTCTGTAAGCTCGTTTCCCAGTGTGTGTGTGTGTGTGTGTGAGAGAGAGAGGGAGAGAGTGTGTTTGAACCCTGAGCTGCTACTAGCCTGAGAGCTAAGAAGATGAACGGCGAGCTGAATGGTCTCTACAACAAGTCAAACACTGATGAAGACTGTTTCCTCTTCACCTCGGAGTCTGTCGGAGAGGGACACCCCGGTAAGTGTCTTCACCCCCAGTCTGCCCCCCCCCCTTTCCCATAGTAGCATCCTGTTAGCCTCGACAACAAGGTCGTCTACTGGTTATCCTAGTTATCCCCCAACTACCAGGGGCCCGGTAGTTGTCCATATCCCACTCTGTAGCTGCATAAATGTTCTTTTTGGAAACGTTTTTCGGAAGCATGTGTCATCTCTGCACAGTTTGCGGGGCTGAATGCTAACAAGGTGGTGGCTAGTGGTCGTTGCTAACGCCACTGATGGTGCCTGTCAATCACACGCAGCTCCACATGGGTTGTCTTTACAGCACGATGTGGGATGATGACAAAAGGTGAACTATCGCTGGGAAAAAGAAAAAAAGGGACCGTAACTAGGTTCTTCAATCTTCAAAAAGTTGCATCATTCAGTCGTAGAATACAATAGAAAAGAGGGTTTTTGACACTGGATACAAAGCAAAAACCTGTTTAATTTGTGGTGAAAATGACATCCATTTCAGAGGATAAAGTTTAGAAAGTTTGGACATGCACAGTTTGTAAAGTTGTCATAATGTATAACGTATTATTTCATATAGCTGCATATCTTTTAAATTAGTCTTTGAGAGAGAGAGAACAGTAATCATGCAAACAGTGTGGGAAAATGTAGAAAACTGAAAGAAAGTGACACATCTCCTAAGTATGTATGGGGGTGGTGTATGAGAAGTAGTTGCACTGTAGCAACTGAGCGGGAACCCTGAGTGCCATATTTCCTTTGCAAAAGAAAAAATATATATTTAAAGAATGCGTATGTAGTAAGTATTAACATTTCTGAGCTCTGAAGTCACCCAGAAGGCAGTTTCAAATGCGCAACACCTTAAGACAGAAACTTGTAATTGTATGCGTGTATCCATGCGACATTTTGAAAACTGTGGATGTTGAATTGCTCTGCGGGCAGTTGGTAGTTGGAAACTGTAGGACAAGTCTGTCTATACGTGATTAATTATCCTTTCCGCTCTCCATTCTGAGCTTTAACTCTGTGCTTCGACACAGGAAGCACATCGTCTCATCTGTCGTATGAACTGCCAGGTCCACTTTGCTCAAAATCTGATATAGTCAAATATGACCGGGAGGAAATGTACTTTTCCACAAAGGCATCAAACCACATGAGCTAATTACCGGAGCTCTTACTGTTTCAGAAACAGACGACCGTAAACGTGGCTCGACCCTCGAGGACAGAGTTGCAGTAGCCCCTCAGATCTGTCCGTCTAACATCAGGGCCAGTAAGAGCAGCTCCGTTGCACCAGATAATAGGCTTACCAACCGGCCTAAAAATAGGTTTTGCAGGGGCTGCCGATCGACTCTGGGTGTAACGTTGTAAAAAGTCCACCGCTATCCACCTCCGTCTCTGACAACCAGTAGGAATCACTCACGAATATCCCTGGAATGCGGTCGCCCCAGTCCACAACCACTCGCCTAAAGGGGATAATGGCATTGTTTTTCCGGCGAGGGATGGGGAAACTTCTCATCAAACGCTCTTGAAGTGGGCGGAAATATTATGGGATATTGTTATACGCAAGAATATCCAGTGACAATGAGTCAGTTTCTCCTCGTGCTTCTGCAGGGATCTGCACTCACAGATGCTGATGATGTTATAAAACCCCATCTTGAATGTGCACTTTTAATTCCCTTGAGGTGCGGTGTTACATGTATATTCACACTAACTTTTGTCTCATTTGAATCCCTGACCTGTTCTCCTAGTTCTTCATTCTCATCTTCCTCCTCTTCTTTGTAACAGCTGTGTTATGTATGTATGTATGTGAATCATGCTGCATCTTTGTTTTCCACCCCATGTTATTGTTGCTTTGTTTTGTTTTTTTTGTTTAGGCATGTAGACAAACTGTTCTGGTTAACATGCATCGACATGGCGTTGTGTTTTGACACCTGGTCACTTTTAATTACTCCACAGATAAGATTTGCGACCAAATCAGTGATGCTGTGCTGGATGCACACCTCAGACAGGACCCCAATGCCAAAGTTGCTTGTGGTAAGTCTCTTGATAAGCAAAGCAGGTTTAACCACAGGTGCCATCGTTAACTAGGTATCCATGGTTGAAACATGCATGTGCAGGCTTCGGCACGTAGGGGTGAGGTTGACTCCTCCGTGTTTGATTACACTGTTTGTTCCTCTGTTAAGAAATGTTGACAAAAAGGAACGTCTCATGTTTGTCCCGGTTTCAGCCAAAATTTGAAACGAGACGCCCCGTGGGCCTAAAACTAAACATAAAATAATTTAATAATAATTTTTAAGCCTCCTGCGTGGGCCATACTGTTGGTTCGGTGCTTAGTGCTGCCAACAAGAAGGTCTCGGGTTCGAATCCCAAATGGATCTGTGTGGATTTTGCATGTTCTCCCTGTGTCCGAGTGATTTTCTCCTGGTACTCCAGTTCCCCCTACAGTCCAAGAACACATGAGTTTAAGGTTCATTGGACACTCTAAATTGCTCCTAGGGGTAGTGGACAGTGAAGGGTGTGTGTGTACCCTGCAGAGGATTAGAGAGGGCGTTTTCCTTGCCTTCACCTCATGTACTCGGGATAGACTACAGCGGACCCCGTGGGTACAAAGCAAGCAAGATAATGATGAAAGTCCCTTTTGGAATGATCTTTGTGTTAATGCGTCCTATTGGGCTTGATTTGTATTCTGGGATTTAAAAATATATATATATTGTTAAAACAGATAAAAAGTAATTGACAGATCAATCGTTGCAGCTGCCACATCACATTTATAAATGATCTGCTTCGGCGCAACAGCCCGTGTCCTTGATTCCCCTTCCCCTCCGCGTCCTGAGCCATCTATTACACTTAGTGTCACTCTCATCCCTCACGCTGCGCCTCGTGCCGTCTACAGAGACCGTGGCTAAGACGGGGATGATCCTGCTGGTGGGGGAGATCACCTCCACGGCCAGCGTGGACTATCAGACGGTTGTCCGGGACACGATCAAATACATCGGCTACGACGACTCCTCCAAAGGTACGGGGGCGAGGACGGCGCCTAACCTGCGAGTGCGCGTTCAGACACTCCGCTCAGCCAGTGAATGTCAGGGAGCTGGGTGTGAGAAGGAACAGAGAGAGTTAGAAATGACTGGAATTTTTTGATAAGCGGCACGTACTGTACGTTATAGTATGTGATCCAACTAGCATAACCAGTTTGGCTACAGCCTAAAGTAGAGCTCAAAGTTACGCAGAATACACCCGGGGTATCTTGCTCTCATGCCACTTTGTTCCCATCTCATTCCCGTCACGATGCCTAGCATGAGATGAGAGGGTTTTAAGGTTTTCGAGTGTGGCGTGTGAAAGCAGTTTGCTAAATGCGTCCGCAGGCTTTGACTACAAGACCTGCAATGTGCTGGTGGCTTTGGAGCAGCAGTCCCCTGACATCGCCCAGGGGGTTCACCTGGATCGGAAAGAGGAGGACGTGGGAGCCGGCGACCAGGTCGGAGGGTTCACATCTTCATTCCCGTCGTTTAGTGAATTGTAGCCGGAAAGGTTGGCGGTCGACGGAGCTGGCGTTTGTGGCTGACTGTGTGTGACCGCCCCCCCCCCCCCCCCCCCAGGGTCTGATGTTTGGGTACGCCACAGATGAGACGGAGGAGTGCATGCCCCTCACCGTTGTCCTGGCCCACAAGCTCAACGCCAAGATGGCCGAGCTGCGGCGGAACGGGACGCTGCCGTGGCTGCGGCCCGATTCCAAAACACAGGTCAGACGCTGAAGCGTTTCACTTTCACGCAGACCAGGCCGCCTCGCTCCCGGCATGAGCACGGGGAGCGCTCGCAATGACATGTTCCAGACGGAAACGTCAGATCCGCGTCTGCTGCTGGAGCTTTTGATTTCGTTTCACTTTAGATCTAAACCAGACAAGTGTGTCCCCCCAGATGAAGAAGGAGTTGTGTTCCAATGCGTTATAATGCATCATAATGTGCGAGATAATGAGGCTAAACTCTGTCCTGCAGTACCTTTTATCTAGGCTGAACATCCGCTGCGTTCCAGCTCTCTGGCGGCGAGCCGGTGCCCGTTTGTGACGATTCCTCTCTCCATCGCTCTTCCGTCTTTGCTTCCACGTCCCCCCCGCCCAGGTGACGGTGCAGTACAGGCAGGACCGAGGCGCCATGGTGCCGCTGCGCGTGCACACCGTGGTGGTGTCCGTGCAGCACGACGAGGGCATCGGCCTGGAGGACATGTGCCGCTGCCTGAGGGAGCAGGTGGTGAAGGCGGTGGTGCCCAGCGCGTACCTGGACGAGCAGACCGTCTACCACCTGCAGCCCAGCGGCCGCTTCGTCATCGGGGGGCCTCAGGTGAGGAGGAGGAGGAGGAGGGGTGGGTGGAGGGGGGTGGGGGGTGCCATTCCCGAGGCCCTGGGGGTAGTAGACGGGGACAGAGAATCGAACCTGACGGCCCCGCGCTCCTCACCCCGCAGGGCGACGCCGGTCTGACCGGCCGGAAGATCATCGTGGATACGTACGGAGGCTGGGGGGCCCACGGGGGCGGAGCCTTCTCCGGGAAGGACTACACCAAGGTGGACCGCTCCGCTGCCTACGCCGCCCGCTGGGTGGCCAAGTCTCTGGTCAAAGCTGGACTCTGCAGGCGCGTCCTGGTCCAGGTGGGTGTCGCGGGAGGCGCGCCAGTCTCCAAGGTCAAAGAATCGATTGTTTTGTGTTTCGATTCGGGGTGCGTTGCCTCTTGAAATCCCCTGAAAATCGCCCCTAGAAATGCGCAATGGCTAAAATGTTGCAGATTTCTCTCTCAGGTATCCTATGCTATCGGAGTCGCACATCCACTCTCCATCTCCATCTTTGACTATGGGACCTCCCAGAGGAGCGAGAGGGAGCTGCTGCAAATTGTGAAGAATAATTTCGACCTCCGCCCGGGGGTCATTGTGAGGTATCCCATCTACCTGCCTATCCCGTCTGACCTCTAGTGTCTCGCCCTGGGAATACGGCGAACCGACCGATACGCATTCCCTAACTAGACTTCTGTTCCTGTTCCTCCAGGGATCTGGACCTGAAGAAACCCATCTACCAGAGCACAGCGGCTTATGGTCACTTTGGCCGTGAAAACTTCTCATGGGAGGCGCCCAAGACGCTGAGATACTGAGCCCTCCTCTCCCCGATCTCCCAGCAGGCCTTAGGTGTACCACAGAGGAACCTGTTTGTCTCCATTCTTCCTCCTTCTCCCCCCTCCCTCGTCCCCCTTGCACTCACGGCCACATCACCGCAGCCTCAACTACATGAAAAGATGTCCTGTTCCTGTCCCGTAACACTGTTTGATTCCCCTAAAAAAAGTGTGTGTGTGTGTGGGGGGGGGGGGGGGGCGGTTGCAGAGCTGCTGTGAGACTTGAACTTGTCCATGAAGATTTGTGCTTCAGGCTTTATTTCGTCCGTTCTGGAGGGTCATCTGGTTCCCTGATTAGTCGTAAGTGGGCCGTATCTGTGCACATCTGAAGAGCATCGCTGCCAGTACATCTGTCCAGTACAAATTTAAAGCAGAGTCCCAGAGAGACACGAGTACTTACCAGCAACGATTGATTGTGCTCTGTAAAAAAAAAAAATCTCCTTTTTCTGAACTGGAGACGAATTCGACGAGTTTGTCTCCAGTTCACTTGCACAGGTGATCAGTTGCGTAAGTTAACTTGATTGAGTTACTAGTAAGGTTGCTGTTCCCCTCCTGGCCCTCGCCCTTTATTATTATTTTTTTTAATGTTCTTGAGGGTCACAGCCTTAGACAATCTCCGCAGCTTTGTCTTCTAGCCTGTCCCTTCGGACCATTTCCCGTTCTGGCGTCCTACAGAAGTCAAAAGCTGCTATTGACCTCGTGGTTTTGTTGGGCTTGCTCGTCGAGACGTCACTCCAGGTTTTTCTGATCTAGTTCGGCGGTGGCGTCGATGTTGAACGTGTTGCTCTCCTCCTCCTCTTCCGGGATGAAGGCAGCAGCCCGGCCTCAGGGTGCGACTCCGGGCGTAGCTTACAGAGAAACCCGGGCTGCGTCAGCCCCGGGGCGGCGGGGGCGGGCGGGCTGCCTGCATCCCACTGCGACGCTTTACTTGAAACTATTTATGAATTGCATTCGACTATTATTATCGGGACCCAGCAGGCGCACCACCCACCCCCCCACACACTCCATCGCACACGCTTTGGGTCCGATCCCGTGTGCCCTGCACGCCGTGTGAAAGACGTGAGGATGAAGAGACCAAAACAAAGAGGCAGACAGGCAGCAGGCGCTCGGCTTAGCGAATGTAAGACGCGGTATTACCGCTCTCATCTCCTCTGCAGAGTTTTACACAAATGAGGACCTGGGATCAGACGTGTCACTGGACACCACGCGGCTCTTTCACCCTGGCTAGCAAAAGTGGGACGGGCCTGCACCGTCGCGGACGCTGGTCCTGGAATGAATGTCGAGCCCTCGGGCGAAAAGTTTTATTTCTTTTCGAAAAGATTTCTTCAGACACCACCACCGCGCCATTAGATAGCCTCTGTTCCTCTGCTCGACACAATCTGGGTTCGCCCCGCTCTGAAGTCCGTGGAGAGACTCGACTTGAGTAGGAATGCAGGCACGCTGAGCGAACCAAAGACAAAATGCCCCTCTCCTCGACCTTTTCAATCAGCACAGCTCTTTGGTGTGATCTGGGTCTTTTTTTAATCATTTGGCTAGGTGGCACTGTGTCCCATATGTAACACTAGCTCTGGTCCTTTCTTTTTCTTTCCCTCCTCCCTGCCAGTGAAGTTGACGTCTTGTCTTCTGTGTTACTCTGGCTTCACCTTGTGGTTTCTTGAGTGAACTGCAGAGAAACTGTAACTCGCAGCCGTAAACGATGTCTGCGTCATTTAACGACAACACCAACAACAAAAGATATGTTTGCCTGCTCAAACTGCTCCGCAGAGGGGACCGATGATTGGTTGGTGTTATACAGAGAAGCCACCATGTTTACATGGTCTCCTATGTGGGGTGGGGGGTGGGAGGGGGGGCGTTAAAGAATCTTCTTTTTGTTCCCTTGTCAATCACTGTTTAATGGTCACAAGTGAGTGTTAATGTGGCATTTGGACGTGTTAAAGTGCCTTTTCATTCTAACTGCGACGCCCCCACGCACCTCTGCTCCCCCAAAGATCTGATTTATCTAATGAACCCACTCTACTGAAAAAAAAATTCAACCTGGGAATTTTTATTTTCTGAGTGTCTTTAAAACTCTTGAAATAAACCACAACTTTTCTCGTGCTCATCAGCCGTCTTTCTTGCCACTTATTTATTAATTATAACTTTGTCTTTTAAAGTACATTTGTCTTCCACTGTCATGTTTGCATTGCAGATTTCATGACGTGCGTAGCCGAATGCCATCTATATTAATCCCGCACATGTAGGGCGTAGCAGGGAACACACAAACACCATTAATTCAGTCATACTCAGACCAAGAGGCAATACAGAGTCCCATCAAGAGGCTCCATTGACCTTGAACATGTTACGAGTGTGTGGAGAACATGCAAGGCCCGCAGTTCTGATGGAGAGTTGAACCCAGGAGCTTCTTGATAATACGTAATACGTACAAGAGGTCATCATAGCAACGGGTGACAGAAAGTTGAAGGAGAAAAGTTGCATTTTAAAGAGGATGTAAAGATGAACGGTTCCTCAGGCAGACATCAATTTTGCAGAACTGTAAGCGGAGTTTCTGTTCTCACTTTTACTGTTGTAGCACTTCAACTTTCGGAGCAATGCAGGACAGACCTGCCAGTGTGTTACGCATCTTTGTGTAGGGAGGAGGCTCATTGCAAAGGAGTCTCACTCATCAATGTTCCAAAGCCCCATGATATGCACTCTTTAATCAACAGCATCAATTATCACATTTTCCATCATCTCATTCTCATTCTCATTCAAGAACTAAACTCATTAAAAAGCAGAGCAACACTTATACAGAAAGAAAGTGAGTATAAAAATCAGAACAAAAAGTTTAAAAATAGTGTACAAAATGATCGCAAAACGCCTCACTTCACAATGTATTCAACTTCCTGATCGTACAATTGAGGTTTCATATCAGTCCAAAATTCCTTTTTACTCGTGAAGTTCAAATAATCCTTTTGTCCATACTATGCCAAGCCGAGATTTTGAGTCCGTGTCTAATGCTATCAGGCAGAATACCGTAGCTGTGAAGCAGGAAGAGAAATATTTGCACTTTGATGTCGCCAGAGCTGGGTCACAGATGGAGGCACTGCATTTTTGTTTCCACCCTGACAAAAGATATGCAGAGATATTTAACATGGTACTGTATGCGTGTGGGTACTATGTATTTATGAAGTTCTCTCAAAAGTCTGAACCTACCCCAACAATTTAGACTGCGCTGTAGTTGACAGGCTTCCAGACAAATCTCTGGCAGTAAAACAGCGTCTGCACAAACAGCCAAAGTCGTGAGTGGTCAGTAATATGTGAGCTTTGGTGAGCTCAGCACTTTTGTGATTTAGACTGGGTTACACTCACGCCACATCGGAGGGCAGTCGTCATGTCTTTGCACCTGTACGCTGGAAAAGTGCACGGGTCTGAAGAGAAAAAAAAACAACAGAAATAAAAGATGTTTAAAGAAAGATCTCAAATCAATGAATGAGCCAAATATATAATTACAGAAGTCGATAGGACTGAGCAGATTAGGGACAGCTGCATTCCGATTCAGGTGGCAAATGGTCTGTTCCACAGGCTCATGAACGTCGAATGCAGCCAATCATCAGTATGAAAAGTGGCAGCTGAACCAGCCGTGGCATCACAGTAGGTCAGCGAGAAGCACCACTGCCTCAATCGAGATAACCTCCAGAATGAAAGTAGCGGACGGAAAAAAGATGCGTATTTTGAAGGTGACACATCACAGACACGTCACTGACTGACCCACTTGAGCAGCCTCCTCCCCTTTACACAGGTGGATGAGAGCACAGATGGCCTGAGGGGTGGCGAAGCCGAGGATGGCGTCCACCACTGTCTTCCCGAACTTGCTGGTCACGGTCCTGCATTCGTCCTGGTAAGTGCGAGGCAAAACATGGCAGATCTCCCCCAGCAGGTGAACCACAGCCTCCTGCAGGAAAATGAGACAGACGAAGAATGGCCATCATGGCACCGACTGCTCTCACATGTCCCTGTCAGTGTGTTCATACTGATTAGTTTAAAGCAACCTCCGCCCACCTCAGTCCTGGATTTAGGCAGCAAATCCTCCAAAGTCTTGAGAATAAGAATGCAGATGGAGCATTGTGTTGAGGGCTTCACCTGATGGTCAGACACAAACAGCAGAGCAGCAATGTTACAAACAGGTCAAAACTGGGGACTTTCCACTTATAATTTATATATTTTTTCAAGCAAGTTCAAAAAGTAGTATTCAACCAACATTTTCTCCAGTCATAGCACCCTGAACGGCCTCCTGGGCGAGATACTGGAGCACTTTCATCTGGTTGTCAGAGCCACAGAGTCCAATGAGTTTGCAGACCTCCGCTGGTTTCTATATACAGACACATAAACAGGACACACCGTTTTGACTTTACTCCTACCGATATTGGCATGATGTCTGTTGAATCCAGCATCAACTTACGACAATAGAAGTCATAACGCTGATGGCAATGGGGAGGAACTTGTCCACCTCGTCTTTGCAGATTTTGCCAGCCTGACCAGGCAGGTGTGCACACAGAGAATCAAGGTCTTGCAGCATCTTTTTCTGAAATTAAAGTTAGTTAGTGTCTTTAAATCTGAGCTGTGGTTAACCAGTTCATTTGCACTTCATTTATTTCAACACAGCTCGCTATGAAAAAAAAGCATTCAAAAGTATACATGCATGTTAAGGTGCAAGCCTAATTCAGCTAGCTGGCTTGCAAGTTTCATTTGTTTTCTCATAGGGTCAGTTTGTGTGTTTCCCTGACCATCCCCAAAGCTGCTTATAATAAGCAATTCTAAAACAGATTTCTGCAGCTACACCATCTCAAAAATCCTGAGTTAGCTTGGTAGCATATAAGGTGGGGTAGTCCGTTTACTGAGTTAATTTGGAGATTCGCAGATTTATCCTGTATCGGTTTTCTAATTTCTTCTTATTTTTCTGTTTCTATTTTCATTTTCCCGCTGTAGCAGCTTGTATTTACTAGTTTTGGTTAAGATAACAAGAGAGGCTACCTAAAAGGCTCATAGAACTCAAGGTTTCCATGTGTAATAATGCACCACATTTCTTCCATAATGATAGTTTTTTCTTTCTGTGTTCGCATAAGTAGCCGTGAAAGCATCCATTTTGCTATACTATACACTATACAATGCTATTAATATAATAATGCTAGAAAGTCAATTTGACTCTTTCTATTTCAGTCACTCAAGTGTTAAAATGATCCTTTACAATAGCGTGTGTGACCTAAAACAGCTACCGATAAGTTGAGTATACAAATCAATCACTTTTTAAGCATGTTTTTTTTTTTTATCATTAATCTCATGGGACTTTCCATTGTCAAGATTAGAGGTCAGAGAAAGAGGATCTCTGATGTTCAAAAGGAAACAAAACCATCTGTTAAAATTTCATATCCACTTTTGTTAGGCTAAGAAAATGGGAAGTAGTATACCATTTAGTGTGTGTGTGTGTGTGTATGTGTGCGTATGTGTCTCACATGGCTGAGGCCAAATTATTTGCATCCATGAGTGTGACAAATGTGCTTCAGGTGATAAGAGCTCACGTGGGATACTGTATCACTCCAGGAATTGCACACATTGATCCTAACAAAGCACTTCACATACTTGGTATTTTAATCTTGCTTTCTAAACATTCACTGCATCCACTTTATCACTGAAAATATCAGTGAGCAAATATTGTCTTTGCTCTGTAGGGGACCATTGAACTTACCTGGAGGTCCGCATTAGAAAGCAGGTCAGCAATGAGTTCAAATATTTGCGTGCAGTCCTTGCAGACATCGCCATTCTGAGTATGAAGCCATTGAAACAACATTAATGCCTTAAGATGATGTATTCACCTTAACATGGTCTACAATACAGATAGCAGGGAGGTTATGTTCAGTGTTGTGTTTATGCATTTTCAACAAATACATATAGATTTTACTCTACTTTCAGGACTTAAGAAACATCAGGCAGTTTGTTAGATGCATTATTAGAAATTAAATTAAAAGTGTAGTTCAGTTGTTCAGTTTCGATGCCTGTGCAGGGAGTTTCACTTCTGTTCAGGTAAAGCTATGTATAAAAGAGCAAATAATGCTGGTAGCAGTACTTATTCATTCATGTCCAATGCAATGATGCGTTGCTCAGAAAACATGTATTAAGAGACAATTGCAATTTGGTACTTTCCTGATTATACATCTCCTTTAGAACCACAACCTTTGGTTTTTTCACTGTTGTAAAGAATCTAAGGACATCTTCCACCACACTGTTAAATGAACATGACATGCTTTTAATATACACCAGGCAATTATAATGAACTTACCTCTCTCATGTCTTCTGGAACATTTTGCAAATCTTTAATATCAAATGCGGAAGTCAGAGCTGCAAAGAGGAATATTCAAACAATGTGTCAATGTCTGTAGTTATAGCTCAACACTTCACCTTTTTTACAGTTTGCTTCCTATTCATCATTACAGAATAAATAATTCCAGTCTTACCACAGCCTTCATAGCAAATGAAGAGAAGCAGAGCAATCTTGAGCAGGGTCATCCTCTGTTATTTTCAGGATTTAAGTCGAATAAATTCACTGATTTGAGAGGTCCGTCCTGGGAAGTGTGGATGCAACTTATATTTGACACAGCCCACCTGCTACATCTTACGCACAACCTTCCACCAACCAGATTTTGAGGGGGAGAAAAAAAAACCCATCATGTGAGCTTTTTCAGATTGCAGAACAGTTTCAGAGTTTCACTCCCCTTATTCGTTTGTTGATTTTAATCTCACACAGACAGATACACACACATCACACATTCTGATGTGTTATTAGACTGAGTTGGACTAATTGTAACTGTAAAGAACAATGTGCTGACATAGAGGACTTGTTGCACTTGTTGCACTTGTAGACTGCATGTAAAATACTGTATGTTTGCCTCAAAATAAGACTCAACTTTCCAAAACTGTACAATCAATAAAAAAAGGATCTCAATGAATCGGGTAACTAATACTAAAACTACTTCTCACTGTAGGTCACTCATTCATGTATCTTGTGCATCCAACAATATGTTGGGTAAAAGACTGAATTGGACATGCCAGGACAAACTTTTAGTATCTGTACCCTCTTTGAGAACATGTAAACGAAACTCTGGCGATCCCTAGTGGAAACTTCAGATAACGGCAGCAGAGTGAATCAAAGAAGCTGAACAACCTTGAAAACTGGAAGTTCTGACTGGCTCGTGTTGAGTCCTTGTTGAGTCCTTCTGACGTGTGGCAGAAAGTAGTTCTTGCTTCTACTTCCATTTTGTATTGGCCGAATCAAAAGATAAATGCCTCAGAGCATCACATTCACCACTTTAAACAGAGTTCTTGTTTGATGTCATATGCAGTGTTATATTTCTTGTCCGACTGCAATTTTGTGACCGCAACACTGTTGACATACTTTCAATTGATGTTGACCTCAAACAGTCAAGTGCCCCTGTGAATAAATAAGAGTTATTTTTTTGCCATTGTACTACTCCATGCCATCTCGAAATCATCTAAAGCTGGAGTCAACCTGCTGCACAATAGGGCCATTGTGAGGCAACAGCAGTAACCACTCCATCATGTAGCCCTGCACTCCACATCATAGCTTCTGCTGCTTCAAAGCAGTCTGTTCCTATTAGCCTGACTTTTCACCTGAGTTTGACACAGGGCCTAGTGGAATACTAAACCACCAGACCGAGAAGATAAACGGATACATCTACCAATAAACCTAGAGTGATCATCTTATGTTGCTGTTGTTGTTGTTGTTGTTGTTGTTGTATTATTGTCATTAAGTGTCAACCTGCTTATTTTACTTGGACAGTAAAGTTAGTAAACGTATCTTAAATCTTAAATCCTCAGGATATAGTCATGGCCTGGATAGTTCTCAAATTAATCTTAGCAAATTTGCCACCATTAGTAAAAATCAGACCAAGTGGTACAAATAGTTTATTTGTAACAATCACCTTTTTCCATGCAGTGTGGTTGGTCTTTTTAGACCGTTTTTGTGTTGAAATTGAATTTATTCATCATGTTATTGTTCTGCACATTAGATGTCTTTGGGTTTCAATGGTTGTTTGGCTCCACTGAGGTTCCCTGGACGTTGTGACAAGCATGTTCTACAAGTTTCATTTGCCCTCATCAAAGTAAATAGCTGTTTAACAACAGCCACAACAACAGCCACACAAATAGTTTTGTTTGTTTTGTTTTGTACCATCCCACCTCCCTCCCACCTTACACCAATACGTAGTGTAAGGCGCAGATCTGACAGTGGCCCAGCGTCTGCTTGGGACCTCTCTTCTGGGTCCGTCTGCATCTGCCAGCACTGCCAGAACATAACAACAGTGGCCTCCCAGCCCCTACTTACAAACTCTGTTCTGGGGTGAACACTGACATCATCACAGCTATGATGATGTCACACTTGCTGTACATCTAACATATAGCACTATGAGTAGGAGCTGTGATGATGTCACACTTGTTGTATGGGAGCCGTGATGATGTCACACATTCCATGTGCCTACCATGTCGACCATATGATGATGTCACGCCTGCCATTAACTACCCCATAAATAGCTGTGAGACATATGTGACATCGTACAGTCTCTCGCCTGCATCATCACACAGTCAGTGTGACATCATCACACAGACAGGATGATGTCACAGCCTGGGCGTTCACCCCAGAACAGAGTTTGTGAGTAGGGGCTGGGAGGCCACAGTGGTTGAGTCCTGACACTGCGACGCAGACGCAGACAGACCTCTCTCCTCCTCCGCGGACGCACGTGGGCCCCGTGGGCTCCAAGCATGAGCAGACCCAGGAGAGAGGTCCCAAGCAGACGCTGAGCAGCTGATGGAGAGGGAGGTGGGTGGGCCCAAACAAAACAAACAAAAAAAAACAAAACAACAAAACTTCTCAAACATTCAAGGCTGGATGTGTACGCTCTCCATAGCTGCATCATCAAGTGGCTGTCTTGCCTGTAACTGTCAGCATTTGAGGTCATGATCAAGATGTCACACTGTGAATGCTCAAGCTGTACAGTACACAGTACACAATGTACGGTATACGTGCAGGGGTGTCAAACTGACTCCACAAAGGGTGGCAGCAGGTTTGTGTTCAAACCAATCAAGAGTACACAGTTTGACCAATCAGCTGTCTGAAAGTTGAGATCAGTTCATTGAGAATTGATCCTTGCGGGAGGAGGGGTTGCAAGGCCTACCAGGATAATGGCGAGTTACCCAATGGCAGTCATTGCTTCAGATGTGGACAGCAAGGAGAAGTCACCATAGTGAGGTGCTGAGCACATTCTGAGGTTAATCCTCAAGTTAAAGTCATGGCCTGGATGATTCTCAAATCGATCTTAGCAAACATGTCACCAACGTTAGTAAAAATCAGACCAAGTGCGTGCTTGCTAATTGTTTATTTGCAACAATCAATTTTTTCATACAGTGTGGTTGTTCTTTTGAAGACATTTGTTCCCAAATCTGAAATTGTGTTCAACTGCACAATGTAATGTAATGTAATTACAACAACAACATTGATCAGACACAAAATCAAATGCAAGTTCTGGGAGTCGTCTTGTCTGTCGTGGAAAGATCTTGTTTGTGGAGGCAGCATGGTTGACATCCAACCTGAAAGGAGAAGTTATAGGACATATTTTACTGTCAGAGATACCTCTACATAAAACAATGGACTGACTAGACACAAGTCTCGTTCACCCAGTCACACACTGTAGGCAGAAGCTATACAACACAGTCCAGCTACTGAAACAACATTTCTAACCATTCACACACATTCACACACAGCATCAGGGCCAGTTTGGAGTTCAGTATCTTGCCCATGGATATGCAGTATAGGGTGCAGTGGGCCCAGATTAAACTTGAATGACAGCAATGCTGAATAATCAGTTAATTTAATGACATGTTCTCAGCAAACTAACCAACTTTAAAGCCTCTTAAAACAAGAATTTTATTTTCTTCTTTTTCTCTTGATTCATTATTGTTTAGACGGACACATTTTCAGGACTCTGCTGAGCCACCCTGGACATTGTGACAAGCATGTTCTTTAAGCTTCATGCAAATTACGGATGTAGCTACTCACCTTCAAAAGGAGCATCCTGTATTCAGCACAGGCGAATGCCTTTGCATACTAAAGAAGCTCCGTCTCCATTAAGGATGAGGTCTACTATTTCATCGCTGTACTCCTCAACTAGCAGATTACACTCATGTTCCAGGAAGCCTGGTAGAACACGGCAAACCTTTTTCAAGGCGTCTTGTACACTTTGCTGAAGAAAATAAGGAAAAATAAAATAGCAGTTAATTGATGCTGCCTGTGTAAATGACAGAGGTTTTGTGGTTGTTTTTGTGTGAAAGAGTTCCTTCATGAAGGTAACGCACCTCAGTTATATCAAAAGGAAGAAGGCGTATCAAAGTCTGGATAATTTGTTTGCAGATGCTGCATGTCATTATTCCATTCCTCCGAATCATCTGTGGGAGTAAAGTAGAAAGACTCAATCTGTGGAACAATGATATTGATATTGTGTGTTCTTTTTGATCACTTTCCTCAAAGTTGAAGTTCACTTACATGGGCCCGATAGCGAACACTCGGACGGAGGGAAAAGACAGATTTCCTATCCAGAATGGAGACATTCTGTGGCACCTACAAAGAGACACTTCTTTAATTAATGGTGGAGCGCTCAGAAGAATCAGATGAACAGAGGAGTCAGAGGAGGTGACAGGGGTCCCTGGAGATCATTCAAGCTCTCCTTACCATGGAAGCAACAATTAGGTTCAAGGCCAGTGGAAACATCTGCGTCACCTGCCCCTCGCAGATTTTTGCCACAGTGGGTGTCTGTTCTTGACCTACGCACAGCTTGTTGTCCCAGAACTTTTCCTGGAATAATCATCACTTTTGGTTACTACTGCTATATGTTTTGTCTGAACAGAACATGAAAAGTAATATGCTTTAACATAGAAAAATCAATGTGGATATGAAATCATTTTTTCACAAAGAAAATCACAAACCCTGGAAAAGTTGAGCAGATTCTCACCTGGAGGGCTGGATCAGAAAGCAGGACAGCCAGGAGCTCAAATGTTTCAGAGCAGTTGTGGCAGACGGCTGCATCGGTGAACTAGTGTCAAAATGAACCAAAATCAACACTTGAGAGATGTTGATCATTTACATATTCCACACTCAAACTTCTGGCTATAGTAGTGCTACTGAGACATAAAATGAAACACCACAATCCAAACAGAAGTATTTCACTTTTAACCAAATGTGTGTATTGTTTTTATTAATACTGCTACTGGGTAAACTAACTGTTTGTGCTGCCTACGTGATCCAATGTGGACGCAGGACCACAGACGCTCAGTCCCAGGGAGCTTGATGTGTCAGTGTCGACAGTGGTGGCATTTTTTTTATATTAAAATTGAACCATAAAATGTCACATGTAATCCACCACTGAGTGTCTGTCAGCGATATCTGAACTTTGAGGGACGTCAACACAACCTGAGGACGTTTAGGACGCTCGCTATCTCTCATGTATCCTAGCAACAGTTGCCATGTAAACAAGGTCCGTCGTGCTACAGTCCTCCAAACAAAACGTTGAGCCGTGCTTGCGGCTATGGCGTGTGTCAGTCTGACAGTAGGTACACCAAGGGTTTCTTTCCCTTCTCAAAGGAGGATTTGGATTTTAGCCAAACTCAAATACTTGCCGTTGTGTCTGATGCCACCTCAACTTCATCAGCAGAAGTCAGAGCTGGAGAGGAACAGAGAGAACAGAGAGATCATGAATACTGCACTTATATTTCTATAGAGTGTAGCACATTTCCATAGATATCACAGAATTTCTTCAACCGAGGACACTCACTCAATTACTGTGTCTGAGTCTACTTTGATCATTTCACAACAAATCTAGCAACATTTTCAGTCTTACCAAAGCCACAGAGGCCAATATACAGAAGCAATGCAAACTTGAACCACGCCATCCTCTGTTAAGTAAAGGTTTCTCGTTCAGTTCCTTTCTTCCTCAGATGCGAGTATGAAACAGTGGGTGCAGTTTATATTAGACAGGCTCCCACTGCCACCCTCAGTCCCCACCAACCAGATTTTGAGCAAATAACAAATACATCAAACAAACAAACAAAAAAAAACTGCATGCCAGCATGTTACCATAAACCATGTCTTCCCAGCCAGTTTCTCTAATTACAGTAAAATCACTGTCTGTTTATCTTTCTACGCAGCAGCTTATCTTCTCTGTACTTTGTAAAGTCCAGACATACGGATACATGACCTTTGCTTAATGCTAGCCTCACAGCTCGGTTTGCCTTTTCATTGTTTTGAAGAAACTCTTTTTATATAGTTGACTTCAGTGCAAACCTCATGTCAGACAGATACAGTATTGTATTTTATTTTGTATTGTTTACTGTCATTCACGCCAAGTCCTTTGGTGTGAAGTGGGAAGTTTAACATTGGTCAATTTACTGACCATATATTTCTCTGCTTGTCGTACTGTTCAACTAGTTCCTTACCTTTATGTTCCAGGAAGAATGGTAAAAATGTGTGGGGGGGTTAAGTTTGTTTGTTTGTTTTTCCCATTATAGCTATTACCATTGACATATGCAATGTGTGGAGCAGGGGAGTATTTCCATTCTCCATTGATGATTTTCATGGTTAACTTTTAATGCTTAACTTTCCCAAAAAGGGCTGGTATGTGGCAGTGTGTGTTGTTTTGGGGGGATTATTCGCCATCTCTTTTCCAGTAAAGCCACACATTTGAGCTCTCAAACCAAGGTACTTCAGTGTTTGATTAACTTCAACTTCAACTTTATTTGTTTTAAGTGCCATTTCATAACAGCTGTTATCTCAGCTTAAACCCATGCAGTTTGCTCATTCTGAAACAAAGGCAGTAGTAAAAAGTCATCCATTTTCAATAATCTCATAACCTGCAAACATGTCTCCAATTTCAATATTTTCAAAATTCATAGGTAGGTGTAAAATGTATGAACATTTTAAATGATGATAAATTTATCAGAGAAAGAACAGATGCTACCATGGTTATTAATCGATCAATCAGTTTCTATTTATAGAGTACATAAACTCAATTTGCCTTACAGTGGTTCCTCCAGTTATGTTGGGTGGCAAAGATAGAAGGTTTACAGATTATTGGTTACAGGCACTCTACCTAAGGACTGGCAGGCAGCCACAAACAGCGCAGAATGAAGGAATCAGACTATGTACACTTGTCCGAACAGGTTGAAAAATACTGTCACATATTGTGTACCTTATAGTTAATAAATGATTAATTGAATTAGTTAAATGTAACTTATTGTGTAATTTAGTGTAAGGTAAGTGTTTGGAACACAGGCAAGGCAGCCCCTTGATGATGTAGCTATGGACAGCCTACACATCCAGCCTTGTATGTTTGAGGATTTTTTTTTGTTTGTTTGTTTGTTTAGTTTAGTACCATCCCACCACCCTCCCACCTTACACCAATACGTAGTGTAAGGCGCAGATCTGACAGTGGCCCAGCGTCTGCTTGGGACCTCTCTTCTGGGTCCGTCTGCGTCTGCCAGCACTGCCAGAACATAGCAACAGTGGCCTCCCAGCCCCTACTTACAAACTCTGTTCCGGGGTGAACGCTGACATCATCACAGCTATGATGATGTCACACTTGCTGTACACCTAACATGTAGCACTATGAGTAGGAGCCGTGATGATGTCACACTTGCTGTATGGGAGCCATGATGATGTCACACATTCCATGTGCCTGCCTTCTCACCCTTGTGATGATGTCACGCCTGCCATTGAGATACCCCATGAATAGCTGTGAGGCATGTGTGACATCGTACAATCCCTCGTCTGCATCATCACACAGTCAGTGTGACATCATCACACAGACAGGATGATGTCACAGCCTAGGCGTTCACCCCAGAACAGAGTTTGTAAGTAGGGGCTGGGAGGCCACAGTGGTTGAGTCCTGACACTGCGACGCAGACGCAGACAGACCTCTCTCCTCCTCCGCGGACGCACGTGGGCCCAGTCGGGCTCCAAGCATGAGCAGACCCAGGAGAGAGGTCCCAAGCAGACGCTGAGCGGCTGACGGATACTTTTTTTTTCACAGGTTTATACCTGTGAAAAAAAAGGGGAGGGAGGTGGGTGGGCCCAAACAAAACAAACAAAAAAAACAAAACAACAAAACTTCTCAAACATTCATGGCTGCATGTGTATGCTCTCCATAGCTGCATCATCAAGTGGCTGTCTTGCCTGTAACTGTCAGCATTTGAGGTCATGATCATGATGTCACACTGTGAATGCTCAAGCTGTACAGTACACAGTACACACTGTACTGTATGTTATATGTGCAGGGGTGTCAGACTGACTCCACAAAGGAGTCGTTGCTTCAGATGTGGACAGCAAGGAGAAGTCACCATACTGAGGTGCTGAGCACATACTGAGGCTGAGACAGACACACCTGTGTTGTTTTGCCCAGAAATAAACACAAACCTCCCAGAAGGACTTTACATTCAGCAGGTACTGTTTACCCTGAAAAGGGCAAATAAGTGACTGTCCCTGTTTCAGTAGTTAACACCACAGGACATAGTATCACACTGGGTCCACGAGTTAGACTGGGGCACATGGAGGGCGTTAAAGCTGTGACCCAGCCACTGTACACCTGAACGCCTTTCTTTTTTTTGTCTGAACAAGAGAGAAAAAAAGAAAACTGCGCTCATTGCTCCTCCCACTCCACTGCACTGTATCTACTGTACCCAGAAGTGTCTGGGTTTATCATGTCCGAAGACGGATGTCTGAGGCATATGACGTTGCCTCCAGAAACGCCTCTAAGTCAGCTGACAGAGGCAAGAAACAATATGACAACAAAGGTTATGGCCCACCATTGCAACTGAGCAGTCATGATCCGGAAATGAGATGTATCTGAGAGGGGAGGACCAGGGAAAATCCTCTCCTACTGGGAGGATAATATCTTCAAAATCCAAGTCCTTCTCCTCAGGTTAAAGTCATGGCCTGGATGATTCTCAAATCGATCTTAGCAAACTTGTCACCAACATGAGTAAGAGTCAGACCAAGTGGGTGCCTGCTAATTGTTTATTTGCAACAATCAATTTTTTCATACAGTGTGGTTGTTCTTTTCAGACATTTGTTCCCTAATCTGAAATTGTGTTCAACTGCACAATGTAAAATCACATTACAGCAACAACATTAATCAGACACAAAATCAAATGGAATCTCTGGGAGTCCCTTGTCTGTCGTGGAAAGATCTTGTTTGTGGAGGCAGCATGGTTGACATAAATATACTGAGTCCAACCTGAAAGGAGAAGTTATAGGACATATTTTACTGTCAGAGATACCTCTACAGAAAAACAATGGACTGGCTAGACACAAGTCTCGTTCACCCAGTCACACACTGTAGGCAGAGGCTATACAACACAGTCCAGCTGCTGAAACAACATTTCTAACCATTCACACACATTCACACACAGCATCAGGGCCAGTTTGGAGTTCAGTATCTTGCCCATGGACATGCAGTCTAGGGTGCAGTGGGCCCAGATTAAACTTGAATGGCAGCAATGCTGAATAATCAGTTAATTTAATGACATGTTCTCAGCAAACTAACCAACTTTAAAGCCTCTTAAACCAAGAATTTTATTTTCTTCTTTTTCTCTTGATTCATTATTGTTTAGACAGACACATTTTCAGGACTCTGCTGAGCCACCCTGGACATTGTGACAAGCATGTTCTTTAAGCTTCATACAAATTACGGATGTAGCTACTCACCTTCAAAAGGAGCATCCTGTATTCAGCACAGGCGAATGCCTTTGCATACTAAAGAAGCTCCGTCTCCATTAAGGATGAGGTCTACTATTTCATCGCTGTACTCCTCAACTAGCAGATTACACTCATATTCCAGGAAGCCTGGCAGAACACGGCAAACCTTTTTCAAGGCGTCTTGTACACTTTGCTGCAGAAAATAAGGGAAAATAAAATAGCAGTTAATTGATGCTGCCTGTGTAAATGACAGAGGTTTTGTGGTTGTTTTTGTGTGAAAGAGTTCCTTCATGAGGGTGACGCACCTCAGTTATATCAAAAGGAAGAAGGCGTATCAAAGTCTGGATAATTTGTTTGCAGATGCTGCATGTCATTATTCCATTCCTCCGAATCATCTGTGGGAGTAAAGTAGAAAGAGTCGGTCTGTGGAACAATGATATTGATATTGTGTGTTATTTTTGATCACTTTCCTCAAAGTTGAAGTTCACTTACATGGGCCCGATAGCGAACACTCGGACGGAGGGAAAAGGCAGATTTCCTATCCAGAATGGAGACATTCTGTGGCACCTACAAAGAGACACTTCTTTAATTAATGGTGGAGCGCTCAGAAGAATCAGATGAACAGAGGAGTCAGAGGAGGTGACAGGGGTCCCTGGAGATCATTCAAGCTCTCCTTACCATGGAAGCAACAATCAGGTTCAAGGCCAGTGGAAACATCTGCGTCACCTGCCCCTCGCAGATTTTTGCCACAGTGGGTGTCTGTTCTTGACCTACGCACAGCTTGTTGTCCCAGAACTTTTCCTGGAATAATCATCACTTTTGGTTACTACTGCTATATGTTTTGTCTGAACAGAACATGAAAAGTAATATGCTTTAACATGGAAAAATCAATGTGGATATGAAATCATTTTTTCACAAAGAAAATCACAAACCCTGGAAAAGTTGAGCAGATTCTCACCTGGAGGGCTGGATCAGAAAGCAGGACAGCCAGGAGCTCAAATGTTTCAGAGCAGTTGTGGCAGACGGCTGCATCGGTGAACTAGTGTCAAAATGAACCAAAATCAACACTTGAGAGATGTTGATCATTTACATATTCCACACTCAAACTTCTGGCTATAGTAGTGCAACTGAGACATAAAATGAAACACCACAATCCAAACAGAAGTATTTCACTTTTAACCAAATGTGTGTATTGTTTTTAGTAATATTGCTACTGGGTAAACTAACTGTTTGTGCTGCCTATGTGATCCGATGTGGACGCAGGACCACAGACGCTCAGTCCCAGGGAGCTTGATGTGTCAGTGTCGACAGTGGCGGCATTTTTTTTATATTAAAATTGAACCATAAAATGTCACATGTAATCTACCACTGAGTGTCTGTCAGCAATGTCTGAACTTTGTGGGACGTCAACACAACCTGAGGACGTTTAAAACACCGCTCGCTATCTCTCATGTATCCTAGCAACAGTTGCCATGTAAACAAGGTCTGTCGTGCTACAGTCGTTGAGCCGTGCTTGTGGCTATGGCATGGGTCAGTCTGACAGTAGGTACACCAAGGGTTTCTTTCCCTTCTCAAAGGAGGATTTGGATTTTAGCCAAACTCAAATACTTGCCGTTGTGTCTGATGCCACCTCAACTTCATCAGCAGAAGTCAGAGCTGGAGAGGAACAGAGAGAACAGAGAGATCATGAATACTTCACTTATATTTCTGTAGAGTGTAGCACATTTCCATAGTTATCACAGAATTTCTTCAACCGAGGACACTCACTCAATTACTGTGTCTGAGTCTACTTTGATCATTTCACGACAAATCTAACAACATTTTCAGTCTTACCAAAGCCAAAGAGGCCAATATACAGAAGCAATGCAAACTTGAACCACGCCATCCTCTGTTAAGTAAAGGTTTCTCGTTCAGTTCCTTTCTTCCTCAGATGCGAGTATGAAACAGTGGGTGCAGTTTATATTAGACAGGCTCCCACTGCCACCCTCAGTCCCCACCAACCAGATTTTGAGCAAATAACAAATACATCAAACAAACAAACAAAAAAAACTGCATGCCAGCATGCTACCATAAACCATGTCTTCCCAGTCAGTTTCTCTACTTACAGTAAAATCACTGTCTGTTTATCTTTCTACGCAGCAGCTTATCTTCTCTGTACTTTGTAAAGTCCAGACATACGGATACATGACCTTTGCTTAATGCTAGCCTCACAGCTCGGTTTGCCTTTTTATTGTTTTGAAGAAACTCTTTTTATATAGTTGACTTCAGTCGAAACCTCATGTCAGACAGATACAGTATTGTATTTTATTTTGTATTGTTTACTGTCATTCACGCCAAGTCCTTTGGTGTGAAGTGGGAAGTTTAACATTGGTCAATTTACTGACCACATATTTCTCTGCTTGCCATACTGTTCAACTAGTTCCTTACCTTTATGTTCCAGGAAGAATGGTAAAAATGTGGGTGGGGGGGTTAAGTTTGTTTGTTTGTTTTTCCCATTATAGATATTACCATTGACATATGCAATGTGTGGAGCAGGGGAATATTTCCATTCTCCATTGATTATTTTCATGGTTAACTTTTAATGCTTAACTTTCCCAAAAAGGGCTGGTATGTGGCAGTGTGTGCTGTTTTGGGGGGATTATTCGCCATCTCTTTTCCAGTAAAGCCACACATTTGAGCTCTCAAACCAAGGTACTTCAGTGTTTGATTAACTTCAACTTCAACTTTATTTGTTTTAAGTGCCATTTCATAACAGCTGTTATCTCAGCTTAAACCCATGCAGTTTGCTCATTCTGAAACAAAGGCAGTAGTAAAAAGTCATCCATTTTCAATAATCTCATATCCTACAAACATGTCTCCAATTTCAATATTTTCAAAATTCATAGGTAGGTGTAAAATTTATGAACATTTTAAATAATGATACATTTATCAGAGAAAGAACAGATGGTAACATGGTTATTAATCGATCAATCAGTTTATATTTATAGAGTACATAAACTCAATTTGCCTTACAGTGGTTCCTCCAGTTATGTTGGGTGGCAAAGATAGAAGGTTTACAGATTATTGGTTACAGGCACTCTACCTAAGGACTGGCAGGCAGCCACAAACAGCACAGAATGAAGGAATCAGACTATGTACACTTGTCCGAATAGGTTGAAATATACAGTCACCTATTGTGTACCTTATAGTTAATAAATGATTAATTGAATTAGTTAAATGTAACTTATTGTGTAATTTAGTGTAAGGTAAGTGTTTGGAACACAGGCAAGGCAGCCCCTTGGTGATGTAGCTATGGACAGCCTACACATCCAGCCTTGTATGTTTGAGAATTTTCTTTTATGTTTGTTTAGTTTAGTACCATCCCACCACCCTCCCACCTTACACCAATACGTAGTGTAAGGCGCAGATCTGACAGTGGCTCAGCGTCTGCTTGGGACCTCTCTTCTGGGTCCGTCTGCGTCTGCCAGCACTGCCAGAACATAACAACAGTGGCCTCCCAGCCCCTACTTACAAAGTCTGTTCTGGGGTGAACGCTGACATCATCACAGCTATGATGATGTCACACTTGCTGTACACCTAACATATCGCACTATGAGTAGGAGCCGTGATGATGTCACACTTGCTGTATGGGAGCCGTGATGATGTCACACATTCCATGTGCCTGCCTTCTCACCCTTGTGATGATGTCACGCCTGCCATTGAGCTACCCCATAAATAGCTGTGAGGCATTTGTGACATCGTACAATCCCTCGTCTGCATCATCACACAGTCAGTGTGACATCATCACACAGACAGGATGATGTCACAGCCTGGGCGTTCACCCCAGAACAGAGTTTGTAAGTAGGGGCTGGGAGGCCACAGTGGTTGAGTCCTGACACTGCGACGCAGACGCAGACAGACCTCTCTCCTCCTCCGCGGACGCACGTGGGCCCCGTGGGCTCCAAGCATGAGCAGACCCAGGAGAGAGGTCCCAAGCAGACGCTGAGCGGCCGACGGATACTTTTTTTTTCACAGGTTTATACCTGTGAAAAAAAAAGGGGAGGGAGGTGGGTGGGCCCAAGCAAAACAAACAAAAAAAAACAAAACAAAAAAACTTCTCAAACATTCAAGGCTGGATGTGTATGCTCTCCATAGCTGCATCATCAAGTGGCTGTCTTGCCTGTAACTGTCAGCATTTGAGGTCATGATCATGATGTCACACTGTGAATGCTCAAGCTGTACAGTACACAGTACACACTGTACTGTATGTTATATGTGCAGGGGTGTCAGACTGACTCCACAAAGGAGTCGTTGCTTCAGATGTGGACAGCAAGGAGAAGTCACCATACTGAGGTGCTGAGCACATACTGAGGCTGAGACAGACACACCTGTGTTGTTTTGCCCAGAAATGAACACAAACCTCCCAGAAGGACTTTACATTCAGCAGGTACTGTTTACCCTGAAAAGGGCAAATAAGTGACTGTCCATGTTTTAGCAGTTAACACCACAGGACATAGTATCACACTGGGTCCACGAGTTAGACTGGGGCACATGGAGGGCGTTAAAGCTGTGACCCAGCCACTGTACACCTGAACGCCTTTCTTTTTTTTGTCTGAACAAGAGAGAAAGAAAGAAAACTGCGCTCATTGCTCCTCCCACTTCACTGCACTGTATCTACTGTGCCCAGAAGTGTCTGGGTTTATCATGTCCGGAGACGGATGTCTGAGGCATACGACGTTGCCTCCAGAAACGCCTCTAAGTCAGCTGACAGAGGCAAGAAACAATATGACAACAAAGGTTATGGCCCACCATTGCAACTGAGCAGTCATGATCCGGAAATGAGATGTATCTGAGAGGGGAGGACCAGGGAAAATCCTCTCCTACTGGGAGGATAATATCTTCAAAATCCAAGTCCTTCTCCTCAGATTAAAGTCATGGCCTGGATGATTCTCAAATCGATCTTAGCAAACTTGTCACCAACGTGAGTAAAAATCAGACCAAGTGTGTGCCTGCTAATTGTTTATTTGCAACAATCACTTTTTTCATACAGTGTGGTTGTTCTTTTTAGACATTTGTTCCCTAATCTGAAATTGTGTTCAACTGCACAATGTAAAATCACAAAGTACAGCAACAACATTGATCAGACACAAAATCAAATGCAAGCTCTGGGAGTCGTCTTGTCTGTCGTGGAAAGATCTTGTTTGTGGAGGCAGCATGGTTGACTTCCAACCTGAAAGGAGAAGTTATAGGACATATTTTACTGTCAGAGATACCTCTACAGAAAAACAATGGACTGACTAGACACAAGTCTCGTTCACCCAGTCACACACTGTAGGCAGAGGCTATACAACACAGTCCAGCTACTGAAACAACATTTCTAACCATTCACACACATTCACACACAGCATCAGGGCCAGTTTGGAGTTCAGTATCTTGCCCATGGACATGCAGTCTAGGGTGCAGTGGGCCCAGATTAAACTTGAATGACAGCAATGCGGAATAATCAGTTAATTTAATGACATGTTCTCAGCAAACTAACCAACTTTAAAGCCTCTTAAACCAAGAATCTTATTTTCTTCTTTTTCTCTTGATTCATTGTTGTTTAGACAGACACATTTTCAGGACTCTGCTGAGCCACCCTGGACATTGTGACAAGCATGTTCTTTAAGCTTCATACAAATTACGGATGTAGCTACTCACCTTCAAAAGGAGCATCCTGTATTCAGCACAGGCGAATACCTTTGCATACTAAAGAAGCTCCGTCTCCATTAAGGATGAGGTCTACTATTTCATCGCTGTACTCCTCAACTAGCAGATTACACTCATGTTCCAGGAAGCCTGGCAGAACACGGCAAACCTTTTTCAAGGCGTCTTGTACACTTTGCTGAAGAAAATAAGGAAAAATAAAAGAGCAGTTAATTGATGCTGCCTGTGTAAATGACAGCGGTTTTGTGGTTGTTTTTGTGTGAAAGAGTTCCTTCATGAAGGCAACGCACCTCAGTTATATCAAAAGGAAGAAGGCGTATCAAAGTCTGGATAATTTGTTTGCAGATGCTGCATGTCATTATTCCATTCCTCCGAATCATCTGTGGGAGTAAAGTAGAAAGACTCAATCTGTGGAACAATGATATTGATATTGTGTGTTCTTTTTGATCACTTTCCTCAAAGTTGAAGTTCACTTACATGGGCCCGATAGCGAACACTCGGACGGAGGGAAAAGGCAGATTTCCTATCCAGAATGGAGACATTCTGTGGCACCTACAAAGAGACACTTCTTTAATTAATGGTGGAGCGCTCAGAAGAATCAGATGAACAGAGGAGTCAGAGGAGGTGACAGGGGTCCCTGGAGATCATTCAAGCTCTCCTTACCATGGAAGCAACAATTAGGTTCAAGGCCAGTGGAAACATCTGCGTCACCTGCCCCTCGCAGATTTTTGCCACAGTGGGTGTCTGTTCTTGACCTACGCACAGCTTGTTGTCCCAGAACTTTTCCTGGAATAATTATCACTTTTGGTTACTACTGCTATATGTTTTGTATGAACAGAACATGAAAAGTAATATGCTTTAACATGGAAAAATCAATGTGGATATGAAATCATTTTTTCACAAAGAAAATCACAAACCCTGGAAAAGTTGAGCAGATTCTCACCTGGAGGGCTGGATCAGAAAGCAGGACAGCCAGGAGCTCAAATGTTTCAGAGCAGTTGTGGCAGACGGCTGCATCGGTGAACTAGTGTCAAAATGAACCAAAATCAACACTTGAGAGATGTTGATCATTTACATATTCCACACTCAAACTTCTGGCTGTAGTAGTGCTACTGAGACATAAAATGAAACACCACAATCCAAACAGAAGTATTTCACTTTTAACCAAATGTGTGTATTGTTTTTATTAATACTGCTACTGGGTAAACTAACTGTTTGTGCTGCCTACGTGATCCGATGTGGACGCAGGACCACAGACGCTCAGTCCCAGGGAGCTTGATGTGTCAGTGTCGACAGTGGCGGCATTTTTTTTATATTAAAATTGAACCATAAAATGTCACATGTAATCTACCACTGAGTGTCTGTCAGCAATGTCTGAACTTTGTGGGACGTCAACACAACCTGAGGACGTTTAAAACCCCGCTCGCTATCTCTCATGTATCCTAGCAACAGTTGCCATGTAAACAAGGTCTGTCGTGCTACAGTCGTTGAGCCGTGCTTGTGGCTATGGCGTGGGTCAGTCTGACAGTAGGTACACCAAGGGTTTCTTTCCCTTCTCAAAGGAGGATTTGGATTTTAGCCAAACTCAAATACTTGCCGTTGTGTCTGATGCCACCTCAACTTCATCAGCAGAAGTCAGAGCTGGAGAGGAACAGAGAGAACAGAGAGATCATGAATACTGCACTTATATTTCTATAGAGTGTAGCACATTTCCATAGATATCACAGAATTTTTTCAACCGAGGACACTCACTCAATTACTGTGCCTGAGTCTACTTTGATCATTTCACAACAAATCTAACAACATTTTCAGTCTTACCAAAGCCACAGAGGCCAATATACAGAAGCAATGCAAACTTGAACCAGGCCATCCTCTGTTAAGTAAAGGTTTCTCGTTCAGTTCCTTTCTTCCTCAGATGCGAGTATGAAACAGTGGGTGCAGTTTATATTAGACAGGCTCCCACTGCCACCCTCAGTCCCCACCAACCAGATTTTGAGCAAATAACAAATACATCAAACAAACAAACAAAAAAAAACTGCATGCCAGCATGTTACCATAAACCATGTCTTCCCAGCCAGTTTCTCTAATTACAGTAAAATCACTGTCTGTTTATCTTTCTACGCAGCAGCTTATCTTCTCTGTACTTTGTAAAGTCCAGACATACGGATACATGACCTTTGCTTAATGCTAGCCTCACAGCTCGGTTTGCCTTTTTATTGTTTTGAAGAAACTCTTTTTATATAGTTGACTTCAGTGTAAGCCCCATGTCAGACAGATACAGTATTTTATTTTATTTTGCATTGTTTACTGTCATTCACGCCTAGTCCAGTGGAGTGAAGTGGGAAGTTTAACATTGGTCAATTTACAGACCACATATTTCTCTGCTTGCCATACTGTTCAACTAGTTCGCTACCTTTATGTTCCAGGAAGAATGGTAAAAATGTGTGGGGGGGTTAAGTTTGTTTGTTTGTTTTTCCCATTATAGCTATTACCATTGACATATGCAATGTGTGGAGCAGGGGAATATTTCCATTCTCCGTTGATAATTTTCATGGTTAACTTTTAATGCTTAACTTTCCCAAAAAGGGCTGGTATGTGGCAGTGTGTGTTGTTTTCGGGGGATTATTCGCCATCTCTTTTCCAGTAAAGCCACACATTTGAGCTCTTTAACCAAGGTACTTCAGTGTTTGATTAACTTCAACTTCAACTTCAACTTTATTTGTTTTAAGTGCCATTTCATAACAGCTGTTATCTCAGCTTAAACCCATGCAGTTTGCTCATTCTGAAACAAAGGCAGTAGTAAAAAGTCATCCATTTTCAATAATCTCATAACCTACAAACATGTCTCCAATTTCAATATTTTCAAAATTCATAGGTAGGTGCAAAATGTATGAACATTTTAAATGATGACAAATTTATCAGAGAAAGAACAGATGCTAACATGGTTTTTAATCGATCAATCAGTTTCTATTTATAGAGTACATAAACTCAATTTGCCTTACAGTGGTTCCTCCAGTTATGTTGGGTGGCAAAGATAGAAGGTTTACAGATTATTGGTGACAGGCACTCTACCTAAGGACTGGCAGGCAGCCACAAACAGCACAGAATGAAGGAATCAGACTATGTACACTTGTCCGAACAGGTTGAAATATACTGTCACATATTGTGTACCTTATAGTGAATAAATGATTAATTGGATTAGATAAATGTAACTTATTGTGTAATTTAGTGTAAGGTAAGTGTTTGGAACACAGGCAAGACAGCCCCTTGATGATGTAGCTATGGACAGCCTACACATCCAGCCTTGTATGTTTGAGAATTTTTTTTGTTTGTTTGTTTGTTTAGTTTAGTACCATCCCACCACCCTCCCACCTTACACCAATACGTAGTGTAAGGCGCAGATCTGACAGTGGCCCAGCGTCTGCTTGGGACCTCTCTCCTGGGTCCGTCTGCGTCTGCCAGCACTGCCAGAACATAACAACAGTGGCCTCCCAGCCCCTACTTACAAACTCTGTTCTGGGGTGAACGCTGACATCATCACAGCTATGATGATGTCACACTTGCTGTACACCTAACATATAGCACTATGAGTAGGAGCCGTGATGATGTCACACTTGCTGTATGGGAGCCGTGATGATGTCACACATTCCATGTGCCTGCCTTCTCACCCTTGTGATGATGTCACGCCTGCCATTGAGCTACCCCATAAATAGCTGTGAGACATATGTGACATCGTACAATCCCTCGTCTGCATCACTACACAGTCAGTGTGACATCATCACACAGACAGGATGATGTCACAGCCTGGGCGTTCACCCCAGAACAGAGTTTGTAAGTAGGGGCTGGGAGGCCACAGTGGTTGAGTCCTGACACTGCGACGCAGACGCAGACAGACCTCTCTCCTCCTCCGCGGACGCACGTGGGCCCCGTGGGCTCCAAGCATGAGCAGACCCAGGAGAGAGGTCCCAAGCAGACGCTGAGCGGCTGACGGATCCTTTTTTTTTCACAGGTTTATACATGTGAAAAAAAAAGGGGAGGGAGGTGGGTGGGCCCAAACAAAACAAACAGAAAAAACAAAACAACAAAACTTCTCAAACATTCAAGGCTGGATGTGTATGCTCTCCATAGCTGCATCATCAAGTGGCTGTCTTGCCTGTAGATGTCAGCATTTGAGGTCATGATCATGATGTCACACTGTGAATGCTCAAGCTGTACAGCACACAGTACACACTGTACTGTATGTTATATGTGCAGGGGTGTCAGACTGACACCACAAAGGAGTCGTTGCTTCAGATGTGGACAGCAAGGAGAAGTCACCATACTGAGGTGCTGAGCACATACTGAGGCTGAGACAGACACACCTGTGTAGTTTTGCCCAGAAATGAACACAAACCTCCCAGAAGGACTTTACATTCAGCAGGTACTGTTTACCCTGAAAACGGCAAATAAGTGACTGTCCATGTTTCAGCAGTTAACACCACAGGACATAGTATCACACTGGGTCCACGAGTTAGACTGGGGCGCATGGAGGGCGTTAAAGCTGTGACCCAGCCACTGTACACCTGAACGCCTTTCTTTTTTTTGTCTGAACAAGAGAGAAAGAAAGAAAACTGCGCTCATTGCTCCTCCCACTTCACTGCACTGTATCTACTGTGCCCAGAAGTGTCTGGGTTTATCATGTCCGGAGACGAATGTCTGAGGCATACGACGTTGCCTCCAGAAACGCCTCTAAGTCAGCTGACAGAGGCAAGAAACAATATGACAACAAAGGTTATGGCCCACCATTGCAACTGAGCAGTCATGATCCGGAAATGAGATGTATCTGAGAGGGGAGGACCAGGGAAAATCCTCTCCTACTGGGAGGATAATATCTTCAAAATCCAAGTCCTTCTCCTCAGATTAAAGTCATGGCCTGGATGATTCTCAAATCGATCTTAGCAAACTTGTCACCAACGTGAGTAAAAGTCAGACCAAGTGTGTGCCTGCTAATTGTTTATTTGCAACAATCACTTTTTTCATACAGTGTGGTTGTTCTTTTTAGACATTTGTTCCCAAATCTGAAATTGTGCTCAACTGCACAATGTAAAATCACAAAGAACAGCAACAACATTGATCAGACACAAAATCAAATGCAAACTCTGGGAGTCGTCTTGTCTGTCGTGGAAAGATCTTGTTTGTGGAGGCAGCATGGTTGACTTCCAACCTGAAAGGAGAAGTTATAGGACATATTTTACTGTCAGAGATACCTCTACAGAAAAACAATGGACTGGCTAGACACAAGTCTTGTTCACCCAGTCACACACTGTAGGCAGAGGCTATACAACACAGTCCAGCTACTGAAACAACATTTCTAACCATTCACACACATTCACACACAGCATCAGGGCCAGTTTGGAGTTCAGTATCTTGCCCATGGATATGCAGTATAGGGTGCAGTGGGCCCAGATTAAACTTGAATGACAGCAATGCTGAATAATCAGTTAATTTAATGACATGTTCTCAGCAAACTAACCAACTTAAAAGCCTCTTAAACCAAGAATTTTATTTTCTTCTTTTTCTCTTGATTCATTGTTGTTTAGACAGACACATTTTCAGGACTCTGCTGAGCCACCCTGGACATTGTGACAAGCATGTTCTTTAAGCTTCATACAAATTACGGATGTAGCTACTCACCTTCAAAAGGAGCATCCTGTATTCAGCACAGGCGAATGCCTTTGCATACTAAAGAAGCTCCGTCTCCATTAAGGATGAGGTCTACTATTTCATCGCTGTACTCCTCAACTAGCAGATTACACTCATGTTCCAGGAAGCCTGGCAGAACACGGCAAACCTTTTTCAAGGCGTCTTGTACACTTTGCTGCAGAAAATAAGGAAAAATAAAAGAGCAGTGAATTGATGCTGCCTATGTATATGACAGAGGTTTTGTGGTTGTTTTTGTGTGAAAGAGTTCCTTCATGAGGGTGACGCACCTCAGTTATATCAAAAGGAAGAAGGCGTATCAAAGTCTGGATAATTTGTTTGCAGATGCTGCATGTCATTATTCCATTCCTCCGAATCATCTGTGGGAGTAAAGTAGAAAGACTCAATCTGTGGAACAATGATATTGATATTGTGTGTTATTTTTGATCACTTTCCTCAAAGTTGAAGTTCACTTACATGGGCCCGATAGCGAACACTCGGACGGAGGGAAAAGACAGATTTCCTATCCAGAATGGAGACATTCTGTGGCACCTACAAAGAGACACTTCTTTAATTAATGGTGGAGCGCTCAGAAGAATCAGATGAACAGAGGAGTCAGAGGAGGTGACAGGGGTCCCTGGAGATCATTCAAGCTCTCCTTACCATGGAAGCAACAATCAGGTTCAAGGCCAGTGGAAACATCTGCGTCACCTGCCCCTCGCAGATTTTTGCCACAGTGGGTGTCTGTTCTTGACCTACGCACAGCTTGTTGTCCCAGAACTTTTCCTGGAATAATCATCACTTTTGGTTACTACTGCTATATGTTTTGTCTGAACAGAACATGAAAAGTAATATGCTTTAACATGGAAAAATCAATGTGGATATGAAATCATTTTTTCACAAAGAAAATCACAAACCCTGGAAAAGTTGAGCAGATTCTCACCTGGAGGGCTGGATCAGAAAGCAGGACAGCCAGGAGCTCAAATGTTTCAGAGCAGTTGTGGCAGACGGCTGCATCGGTGAACTAATGTCAAAATGAACCAAAATCAACACTTGAGAGATGTTGATCATTTACATATTCCACACTCAAACTTCTGGCTATAGTAGTGCAACTGAGACATAAAATGAAACACCACAATCCAAACAGAAGTATTTCACTTTTAACCAAATGTGTGTATTGTTTTTATTAATACTGCTACGGGGTAAACTAACTGTGTGTGCTGCCAATGTGATCCGATGTGGACGCAGGACCACAGACGCTCAGTCCCAGGGAGCTTGATGTGTCAGTGTCGACAGTGGCGGCGTTTTTTTTTATATTAAAATTGAACCATAAAATGTCACATGTAATCCACCACTGAGTGTCTCTCAGTGATGTCTGAACTTTGTGGGACGTCAACACAACCTGAGGACGTTTAAAACACCGCTCGCTATCTCTCATGTATCCTAGCAACAGTTGCCATGTAAACAAGGTCCGTCGTGCTACAGTCGTTGAGCCGTGCTTGTGGCTATGGCGTGGGTCAGTCTGACAGTAGGTACACCAAGGGTTTCTTTCCCTTCTCAAAGGAGGATTTGGATTTTAGCCAAACTCAAATACTTGCCGTTGTGTCTGATGCCACCTCAACTTCATCAGCAGAAGTCAGAGCTGGAGAGGAACAGAGAGAACAGAGAGATCATGAATACTGCACTTATATTTCTATAGAGTGTAGCACATTTCCATAGATATCACAGAATTTTTTCAACCGAGGACACTCACTCAATTACTGTGTCTGAGTCTACTTTGATCATTTCACAACAAATCTAACAACATTTTCAGTCTTACTGAAGCCACAGAGGCCAATATACAGAAGCAATGCAAACTTGAACCAGGCCATCCTCTGTTAAGTAAAGGTTTCTCGTTCAGTTCCTTTCTTCCTCAGATGCGAGTATGAAACAGTGGGTGCAGTTTATATTAGACAGGCTCCCACTGCCACCCTCAGTCCCCACCAACCAGATTTTGAGCAAATAACAAATACATCAAACAAACAAACAAAAAAAACTGCATGCCAGCATGTTACCATAAACCATGTTTTCCCAGCCAGTTTCTCTAATTACAGTAAAATCACTGTCTGTTTATCTTTCTACGCAGCAGCTTATCTTCTCTGTACTTTGTAAAGTCCAGACATACGGATACATGACCTTTGCTTAATGCTAGCCTCACAGCTCGGTTTGCCTTTTCATTGTTTTGAAGAAACTCTTTTTATATAGTTGACTTCAGTGCAAACCTCATGTCAGACAGATACAGTATTGTATTTTATTTTGTATTGTTTACTGTCATTCACGCCAAGTCCTTTGGTGTGAAGTGGGAAGTTTAACATTGGTCAATTTACTGACCATATATTTCTCTGCTTGTCGTACTGTTCAACTAGTTCCTTACCTTTATGTTCCAGGAAGAATGGTAAAAATGTGTGGGGGGGTTAAGTTTGTTTGTTTGTTTTTCCCATTATAGCTATTACCATTGACATATGCAATGTGTGGAGCAGGGGAGTATTTCCATTCTCCATTGATAATTTTCATGGTTAACTTTTAATGCTTAACTTTCCCAAAAAGGGCTGGTATGTGGCAGTGTGTGTTGTTTTGGGGGGATTATTCGCCATCTCTTTTCCAGTAAAGCCACACATTTGAGCTCTCAAACCAAGGTACTTCAGTGTTTGATTAACTTCAACTTCAACTTTATTTGTTTTAAGTGCCATTTCATAACAGCTGTTATCTCAGCTTAAACCCATGCAGTTTGCTCATTCTGAAACAAAGGCAGTAGTAAAAAGTCATCCATTTTCAATAATCTCATAACCTGCAAACATGTCTCCAATTTCAGTATTTTCAAAATTCATAGGTAGGTGTAAAATGTATGAACATTTTAAATGATGATAAATTTATCAGAGAAAGAACAGATGCTACCATGGTTATTAATCGATCAATCAGTTTCTATTTACAGAGTACATTTCATCTGCTGGGCAAACTCAATTTGCCTTACAGTGGTTCCTCCAGTTATGTTGGGTGGCAAAGATAGAAGGTTTACAGATTATTGGTTACAGGCACTCTACCTAAGGACTGGCAGGCAGCCACAAACAGCGCAGAATGAAGGAATCAGATTATGTACACTTGTCCGAACAGGTTGAAAAATACTGTCACATATTGTGTACCTTATAGTTAATAAATGATTAATTGAATTAGTTAAATGTAACTTATTGTGTAATTTAGTGTAAGGTAAGTGTTTGGAACACAGGCAAGGCAGCCCCTTGGTGATGTAGCTATGGACAGCCTACACATCCAGCCTTGTATGTTTGAGAATTTTCTTTTATGTTTGTTTAGTTTAGTACCATCCCACCACCCTCCCACCTTACACCAATACGTAGTGTAAGGCGCAGATCTGACAGTGGCCCAGCGTCTGCTTGGGACCTCTCTTCTGGGTCCGTCTGCGTCTGCCAGCACTGCCAGAACATAACAACAGTGGCCTCCCAGCCCCTACTTACAAACTCTGTTCTGGGGTGAACGCTGACATCATCACAGCTATGATGATGTCACACTTGCTGTACACCTAACATATAGCACTATGAGTAGGAGCCGTGATGATGTCACACTTGCTGTATGGGAGCCGTGATGATGTCACACATTCCATGTGCCTGCCTTCTCACCCTTGTGATGGTGTCACGCCTGCCATTGACCTACCCCATAAATAGCTGTGAGGCATGTGTGACATCGTACAATCCCTCGTCTGCATCATCACACAGTCAGTGTGACATCATCACACAGACAGGATGATGTCACAGCCTAGGCGTTCACCCCAGAACAGAGTTTGTAAGTAGGGGCTGGGAGGCCACCGTGGTTGAGTCCTGACACTGCGACGCAGACGCAGACAGACCTCTCTCCTCCTCCGCGGACGCACGTGGGCCCCGTGGGCTCCAAGCATGAGCAGACCCAGGAGAGAGGTCCCAAGCAGACGCTGAGCGGCCGACGGATCCTTTTTTTTTCACAGGTTTATACCTGTGAAAAAAAAGGGGAGGGAGGTGGGTGGGCCCAAACAAAAAAAAAAAAAAAAAAAAAAAAAAACTTCTCAAACATTCAAGGCTGGATGTGTATGCTCTCCATAGCTGCATCATCAAGTGGCTGTCTTGCCTGTAACTGTCAGCATTTGAGGTCATGATCATGATGTCACACTGTGAATGCTCAAGCTGTACAGTACATAGTACACACTGTACTGTATGTTATATGTGCAGGGGTGTCAGACTGACTCCACAAAGGAGTCGTTGCTTCAGATGTGGACAGCAAGGAGAAGTCACCATACTGAGGTGCTGAGCACATACTGAGGCTGAGACAGACACACCTGTGTTGTTTTGCCCAGAAATGAACACAAACCTCCCAGAAGGACTTTACATTCAGCAGGTACTGTTTACCCTGAAAAGGGCAAATAAGTGACTGTCCATGTTTTAGCAGTTAACACCACAGGACATAGTATCACACTGGGTCCACGAGTTAGACTGGGGCGCATGGAGGGCGTTAAAGCTGTGACCCAGCCACTGTACACCTGAACGCCTTTCTTTTTTTTGTCTGAACAAGAGAGAAAAAAAGAAAACTGCGCTCATTGCTCCTCCCACTCCACTGCACTGTATCTACTGTGCCCAGAAGTGTCTGGGTTTATCATGTCCGGAGACGGATGTCTGAGGCATACGACGTTGCCTCCAGAAACGCCTCGAAGTCAGCTGACAGAGGCAAGAAACAATATGACAACAAAGGTTATGGCCCACCATTGCAACTGAGCAGTCATGATCCGGAAATGAGATGTATCTGAGAGGGGAGGACCAGGGAAAATCCTCTCCTACTGGGAGGATAATATCTTCAAAATCCAAGTCCTTCTCCTCAGATTAAAGTCATGGCCTGGATGATTCTCAAATCGATCTTAGCAAACTTGTCACCAACGTGAGTAAAAATCAGACCAAGTGCGTGCCTGCTAATTGTTTATTTGCAACTATCACTTTTGTCATACAGTGTGGTTGTTCTTTTTAGACATTTGTTCCCAAATCTGAAATTGTGCTCAACTGCACAATGTAAAATCACAAAGAACAGCAACAACATTGATCAGACACAAAATCAAATGCAAACTCTGGGAGTCGTCTTGTCTGTCGTGGAAAGATCTTGTTTGTGGAGGCAGCATGGTTGACTTCCAACCTGAAAGGAGAAGTTATAGGACATATTTTACTGTCAGAGATACCTCTACAGAAAAACAATGGACTGGCTAGACACAAGTCTTGTTCACCCAGTCACACACTGTAGGCAGAGGCTATACAACACAGTCCAGCTACTGAAACAACATTTCTAACCATTCACACACATTCACACACAGCATCAGGGCCAGTTTGGAGTTCAGTATCTTGCCCATGGATATGCAGTATAGGGTGCAGTGGGCCCAGATTAAACTTGAATGACAGCAATGCTGAATAATCAGTTAATTTAATGACATGTTCTCAGCAAACTAACCAACTTAAAAGCCTCTTAAACCAAGAATTTTGTTTTCTTCTTTTTCTCTTGATTCATTGTTGTTTAGACAGACACATTTTCAGGACTCTGCTGAGCCACCCTGGACATTGTGACAAGCATGTTCTTTAAGCTTCATACAAATTACGGATGTAGCTACTCACCTTCAAAAGGAGCATCCTGTACTCAGCACAGGCGAATGCCTTTGCATACTAAAGAAGCTCCGTCTCCATTAAGGATGAGGTCTACTATTTCATCGCTGTACTCCTCAACTAGCAGATTACACTCATGTTCCAGGAAGCCTGGCAGAACACGGCAAACCTTTTTCAAGGCGTCTTGTACACTTTGCTGCAGAAAATAAGGAAAAATAAAAGAGCAGTGAATTGATGCTGCCTGTGTAAATGACAGAGGTTTTGTGGTTGTTTTTGTGTGAAAGAGTTCCTTCATGAGGGTGACGCACCTCAGTTATATCAAAAGGAAGAAGGCGTATCAAAGTCTGGATAATTTGTTTGCAGATGCTGCATGTCATTATTCCATTCCTCCGAATCATCTGTGGGAGTAAAGTAGAAAGACTCAATCTGTGGAACAATGATATTGATATTGTGTGTTATTTTTGATCACTTTCCTCAAAGTTGAAGTTCACTTACATGGGCCCGATAGCGAACACTCGGACGGAGGGAAAAGGCAGATTTCCTATCCAGAATGGAGACATTCTGTGGCACCTACAAAGAGACACTTCTTTAAATAATGGTGGAGCGCTCAGAAGAATCAGATGAACAGAGGAGTCAGAGGAGGTGACAGGGGTCCCTGGAGATCATTCAAGCTCTCCTTACCATGGAAGCAACAATCAGGTTCAAGGCCAGTGGAAACATCTGCGTCACCTGCCCCTCACAGATTTTTGCCACAGTGGGTGTCTGTTCTTGACCTACGCACAGCTTGTTGTCCCAGAACTTTTCCTGGAATAATCATCACTTTTGGTTACTACTGCTATATGTTTTGTCTGAACAGAACATGAAAAGTAATGTGCTTTAACATGGAAAAATCAATGTGGATATGAAATCATTTTTTCACAAAGAAAATCACAAACCCTGGAAAAGTTGAGCAGATTCTCACCTGGAGGGCTGGATCAGAAAGCAGGACAGCCAGGAGCTCAAATGTTTCAGAGCAGTTGTGGCAGACGGCTGCATCGGTGAACTAGTGTCAAAATGAACCAAAATCAACACTTGAGAGATGTTGATCATTTACATATTCCACATTCAAACTTCTGGCTGTAGTTGTGCTACTGAGACATAAAATGAAACACCACAATCCAAACAGAAGTATTTCACTTTTAGCCAAATGTGTGTATTGTTTTTATTAATACTGCTATTGGGTAAACTAACTGTTTGTGCTGCCTATGTGATCCGATGTGGACGCAGGACCACAGACGCTCAGTCCCAGGGAGCTTGATGTGTCAGTGTCGACAGTGGCGGCATTTTTTTTATATTAAAATTTAACCATAAAATGTCACATGTAATCCACCACTGAGTGTCTCTCAGCGATGTCTGAACTTTGTGGGACGTCAACACAACCTGAGGACGTTTAGGACGCTCGCTATCTTTCATGTATCCTAGCAACAGTTGCCATGTAAACAAGGTCGTCGTGCTACAGTCCTCCAAACAAAACGTTGAGCCGTGCTTGTGGCTATGGCGTGTGTCAGTCTGACAGTAGGTACACCAAGGGTTTCTTTCCCTTCTCAAAGGAGGATTTGGATTTTAGCCAAACTCAAATACTTGCCGTTGTGTCTGATGCCACCTCAACTTCATCAGCAGAAGTCAGAGCTGGAGAGGAACAGAGAGAACAGAGAGATTATGAATACTGCACTTATATTTCTATAGAGTGTAGCACATTTCCATAGATATCACAGAATTTCTTCAGCCGAGGACACTCACTCAATTTCACAACAAATCTAACAACATTTTCAGTCTTACCAAAGCCACAGAGGCCAATATACAGAAGCAATGCAAACTTGAACCAGGCCATCCTCTGTTAAGTAAAGGTTTCTCGTTCAGTTCCTTTCTTCCTCAGATGCGAGTATGAAACAGTGGGTGCAGTTTATATTAGACAGGCTCCCACTGCCACCCTCAGTCCCCACCAACCAGATTTTGAGCAAATAACAAATACATCAAACAAACAAACAAAAAAAACTGCATGCCAGCATGTTACCATAAACCATGTTTTCCCAGCCAGTTTCTCTAATTACAGTAAAATCACTGTCTGTTTATCTTTCTACGCAGCAGCTTATCTTCTCTGTACTTTGTAAAGTCCAGACATACGGATACATGACCTTTGCTTAATGCTAGCCTCACAGCTCGGTTTGCCTTTTCATTGTTTTGAAGAAACTCTTTTTATATAGTTGACTTCAGTGCAAACCTCATGTCAGACAGATACAGTATTGTATTTTATTTTGTATTGTTTACTGTCATTCACGCCAAGTCCTTTGGTGTGAAGTGGGAAGTTTAACATTGGTCAATTTACTGACCATATATTTCTCTGCTTGTCGTACTGTTCAACTAGTTCCTTACCTTTATGTTCCAGGAAGAATGGTAAAAATGTGTGGGGGGGTTAAGTTTGTTTGTTTGTTTTTCCCATTATAGCTATTACCATTGACATATGCAATGTGTGGAGCAGGGGAGTATTTCCATTCTCCATTGATAATTTTCATGGTTAACTTTTAATGCTTAACTTTCCCAAAAAGGGCTGGTATGTGGCAGTGTGTGTTGTTTTGGGGGGATTATTCGCCATCTCTTTTCCAGTAAAGCCACACATTTGAGCTCTCAAACCAAGGTACTTCAGTGTTTGATTAACTTCAACTTCAACTTTATTTGTTTTAAGTGCCATTTCATAACAGCTGTTATCTCAGCTTAAACCCATGCAGTTTGCTCATTCTGAAACAAAGGCAGTAGTAAAAAGTCATCCATTTTCAATAATCTCATAACCTGCAAACATGTCTCCAATTTCAATATTTTCAAAATTCATAGGTAGGTGTAAAATGTATGAACATTTTAAATGATGATAAATTTATCAGAGAAAGAACAGATGCTACCATGGTTATTAATCGATCAATCAGTTTATATTTACAGAGTACATTTCATCTGCTGGGCAAACTCAATTTGCCTTACAGTGGTTCCTCCAGTTATGTTGGGTGGCAAAGATAGAAGGTTTACAGATTATTGGTTACAGGCACTCTACCTAAGGACTGGCAGGCAGCCACAAACAGCGCAGAATGAAGGAATCAGATTATGTACACTTGTCCGAACAGGTTGAAAAATACTGTCACATATTGTGTACCTTATAGTTAATAAATGATTAATTGAATTAGTTAAATGTAACTTATTGTGTAATTTAGTGTAAGGTAAGTGTTTGGAACACAGGCAAGGCAGCCCCTTGGTGATGTAGCTATGGACAGCCTACACATCCAGCCTTGTATGTTTGAGAATTTTCTTTTATGTTTGTTTAGTTTAGTACCATCCCACCACCCTCCCACCTTACACCAATACGTAGTGTAAGGCGCAGATCTGACAGTGGCCCAGCGTCTGCTTGGGACCTCTCTTCTGGGTCCGTCTGCGTCTGCCAGCACTGCCAGAACATAACAACAGTGGCCTCCCAGCCCCTACTTACAAACTCTGTTCTGGGGTGAACGCTGACATCATCACAGCTATGATGATGTCACACTTGCTGTACACCTAACATATAGCACTATGAGTAGGAGCCGTGATGATGTCACACTTGCTGTATGGGAGCCGTGATGATGTCACACATTCCATGTGCCTGCCTTCTCACCCTTGTGATGATGTCACGCCTGCCATTGAGCTACCCCATAAATAGCTGTGAGGCATGTGTGACATCGTACAATCCCTCGTCTGCATCACTACACAGTCAGTGTGACATCATCACACAGACAGGATGATGTCACAGCCTGGGCGTTCACCCCAGAACAGAGTTTGTAAGTAGGGGCTGGGAGGCCACAGTGGTTGAGTCCTGACACTGCGACGCAGACGCAGACAGACCTCTCTCCTCCTCCGCGGACGCACGTGGGCCCCGTGGGCTCCAAGCATGAGCAGACCCAGGAGAGAGGTCCCAAGCAGACGCTGAGCAGCTGACGAATACTTTTTTTTCACAGGTTTATACCTGTGAAAAAAAAAGGGGAGGGAGGTGGGTGGGCCCAAGCAAAACAAAAAAAAAAAACCAAAACAACAAAACTTCTCAAACATTCAAGGCTGGATGTGTATGCTCTCCATAGCTGCATCATCAAGTGGCTGTCTTGCCTGTAACTGTCAGCATTTGAAGTCATGATCATGATGTCACACTGTGAATGCTCAAGCTGTACAGTACACAGTACACACTGTACTGTATGTTATATGTGCAGGGGTGTCAGACTGACTCCACAAAGGAGTCGTTGCTTCAGATGTGGACAGCAAGGAGAAGTCACCATACTGAGGTGCTGAGCACATACTGAGGCTGAGACAGACACACCTGTGTTGTTTTGCCCAGAAATGAACACAAACCTCCCAGAAGGACTTTACATTCAGCAGGTACTGTTAACCCTGAAAAGGGCAAATAAGTGACTGTCCATGTTTTAGCAGTTAACACCACAGGACATAGTATCACACTGGGTCCACGAGTTAGACTGGGGCGCATGGAGGGCGTTAAAGCTGTGACCCAGCCACTGTACACCTGAACGCCTTTCTTTTTTTTGTCTGAACAAGAGAGAAAAAAAGAAAACTGCGCTCATTGCTCCTCCCACTCCACTGCACTGTATCTACTGTGCCCAGAAGTGTCTGGGTTTATCATGTCCGGAGACGGATGTCTGAGGCATACGACGCTGCCTCCAGAAACGCCTCAAAGTCAGCTGACAGAGGCAAGAAACAATATGACAACAAAGGTTATGGCCCACCATTGCAACTGAGCCGTCATGATCCGGAAATGAGATGTATCTGAGAGGGGAGGACCAGGGAAAGTCCTCTCCTACTGGGAGGATAATATCTTCAAAATCCAAGTCCTTCTCCTCAGGTTAAAGTCATGGCCTGGATGATTTTCAAATCGATCTTAGCAAACTTGTCACCAACGTGAGTAAGAGTCAGACCAAGTGGGTGCCTGCTAATTGTTTATTTGCAACAATCAATTTTTTCATACAGTGTGGTTGTTCTTTTTAGACATTTGTTCCCTGATCTGAAATTGTGTTCAACTGCACAATGTAAAATCACATTACAGCAACAACATTAATCAGACACAAAATCAAATGCAAGCTCTGTCCCTTGTCTGTCGTGGAAAGATCTTGTTTGTGGAGGCAGCATGGTTGACATAAATATACTGAGTCCAACCTGAAAGGAGGAGTTTTAGGACATATTTTACTGTCAGAGATACCTCTACAGAAAAACAATGGACTGGCTAGACACAAGTCTTGTTCACCCAGTCACACACTGTAGGCAGAGGTTATACAACACAGTCCAGCTCCTGAAACAACATTTCTAACCATTCACACACATTCACACACAGCATCAGGGCCAGTTTGGAGTTCAGTATCTTGCCCATGGATATACAGTATAGGGTGCAGTGGGCCCAGATTAAACTTGAATGACAGCAATGCTGAATAATCAGTTAATTTAATGACATGTTCAAAGCAAGCTAACCAACTTTAAAGCCTCTTAAACCAAGAATTTTATTTTCTTCTTTTTCTCTTGATTCATTGTTGTTTAGACGGACACATTTTCAGGACTCTGCTGAGCCACCCTGGACATTGTGACAAGCATGTTCTTTCAGCTTCATACAAATTACGGATGTAGCTACTCACCTTCAAAAGGAGCATCCTGTACTCAGCACAGGCGAATGCCTTTGCATACTAAAGAAGCTCCGTCTCCATTAAGGATGAGGTCTACTATTTCATCGCTGTACTCCTCAACTAGCAGATTACACTCATGTTCCAGGAAGCCTGGCAGAACACGGCAAACCTTTTTCAAGGCGTCTTGTACACTTTGCTGCAGAAAATAAGGAAAAATAAAAGAGCAGTGAATTGATGCTGCCTGTGTAAATGACAGAGGTTTTGTGGTTGTTTTTGTGTGAAAGAGTTCCTTCATGAGGGTGACGCACCTCAGTTATATCAAAAGGAAGAAGGCGTATCAAAGTCTGGATAATTTGTTTGCAGATGCTGCATGTCATTATTCCATTCCTCCGAATCATCTGTGGGAGTAAAGTAGAAAGACTCAATCTGTGGAACAATGATATTGATATTGTGTGTTATTTTTGATCACTTTCCTCAAAGTTGAAGTTCACTTACATGGGCCCGATAGCGAACACTCGGACGGAGGGAAAAGACAGATTTCCTATCCAGAATGGAGACATTCTGTGGCACCTACAAAGAGACACTTCTTTAATTAATGGTGGAGCGCTCAGAAGAATCAGATGAACAGAGGAGTCAGAGGAGGTGACAGGGGTCCCTGGAGATCATTCAAGCTCTCCTTACCATGGAAGCAACAATCAGGTTCAAGGCCAGTGGAAACATCTGCGTCACCTGCCCCTCGCAGATTTTTGCCACAGTGGGTGTCTGTTCTTGACCTATGCACAGCTTGTTGTCCCAGAACTTTTCCTGGAATAATCATCACTTTTGGTTACTACTGCTATATGTTTTGTCTGAACAGAACATGAAAAGTAATATGCTTTAACATGGAAAAATCAATGTGGATATGAAATCATTTTCTCACAAAGAAAATCACAAACCCTGGAAAAGTTTAGCATATTCTCACCTGGAGGGCTGGATCAGAAAGCAGGACAGCCAGGAGCTCAAATGTTTCAGAGCAGTTGTGGCAGACGGCTGCATCGGTGAACTAGTGTCAAAATGAACCAAAATCAACACTTGAGAGATGTTGATCATTTACATATTCCACACTCAAACTTCTGGCTGTAGTAGTGCTACTGAGACATAAAATGAAACACCACAATCCAAACAGAAGTATTTCACTGTTAACCAAATGTGTGTATTGTTTTTAGTAATATTGCTACTGGGTAAACTAACTGTTTGTGCTGCCTACGTGATCCGATGTGGACGCAGGACCACAGACGCTCAGTCCCAGGGAGCTTGATGTGTCAGTGTCGACAGTGGCGGCATTTTTTTATATTAAAACTGAACCATAAAATGTCACATGTAATCTACCACTGAGTGTCTGTCAGCGATGTCTGAACTTTGTGGGACGTCAACACAACCTGAGGACGTTTAAAACCCCGCTCGCTATCTCTCATGTGTCCTAGCAACAGTTGCCATGTAAACAAGGTCTGTCGTGCTACAGTCGTTGAGCCGTGCTTGTGGCTATGGCGTGGGTCAGTCTGACAGTAGGTACACCAAGGGTTTCTTTCCCTTCTCAAAGGAGGATTTGGATTTTAGCCAAACTCAAATACTTGCCGTTGTGTCTGATGCCACCTCAACTTCATCAGCAGAAGTCAGAGCTGGAGAGGAACAGAGAGAACAGAGAGATCATGAATACTGCACTTATATTTCTGTAGAGTGTAGCACATTTCCATAGATATCACAGAATTTTTTCAACCGAGGACACTCACTCAATTACTGTGTCTGAGTCTACTTTGATCATTTCACAACAAATCTAACAACATTTTCAGTCTTACCAAAGCCACAGAGGCCAATATACAGAAGCAATGCAAACTTGAACCAGGCCATCCTCTGTTAAGTAAAGGTTTCTCGTTCAGTTCCTTTCTTCCTCAGATGCGAGTATGAAACAGTGGGTGCAGTTTATATTAGACAGGCTCCCACTGCCACCCTCAGTCCCCACCAACCAGATTTTGAGCAAATAACAAATACATCAAACAAACAAACAAAAAAAAACTGCATGCCAGCATGTTACCATAAATCATGTCTTCCCAGCCAGTTTCTCTACTTACAGGAAAATCACTGTCTGTTGATCTTTCTACGCAGCAGCTTATCTTCTCTGTACTTTGTGAAGTCCAGACATACGGATGCATGACCTTTGCTTAATGCTAGCCTCACAGCTCAGTATGCCTTTTTATTGTTTTGAAGAAACTCTTTTTATATAGTTGACTTCAGTGCAAACCCCATGTCAGACAGATACGGTATTGTATTTTATTTTGTATTGTTTACTGTCATTCACACCAAGTCCTGTGGAGTGAAGTGGGAAGTTTAACATTGGTCAATTTACTGACCACATATTTCTCTGCTTGCCATACTGTTCAACTAGTTCCTTTCCTCTGTATTCCAGGAAGAATGGTAAAAATGAAGGATAATTAGGTAATTAGACATGATTTTATTATTAAGAAAAAAAGGTCTTGTGGCCTATATGGCTTTTTTTTTTCACTCTGCGGATAAAAAAATAGCATTTTGTTGAAAACAGGTTCACAACCTCTAATAGTGTTCATAATTGCAACTCGCTATGTGTACAAAACTATGTGCCCTCACCAAAGCTAATAGTTGTTTAACAACATCAAAGTGTGACCTCCAGAAGATAAGATAACACCAAGTTGAATTTGTTGCTACAGGGTTAAACAACGTTGGTAATGACCTACATCGAACTCTTTCCTTTGCCAGTGCATTTTCTGTAAAATCTTACAGATGCTGGAGCCGATTTCAACATTTTTTGCGTTTCCCAAAACGGGCTGGTATTTCGGGGTGTGTGTTGTTTTTGGGGGACGGCTTGCCATCTCTTTTCCAGTAAAGCCACACATTTGAGCTCTTACTTGCACTGTTTTTTTTCCAGGAAAAAAAGCATTCAAGAAGGAAAATCAGATAAAGGAGAATGACAGCTAGAACAGAAACTCATGGGCCCCATTTCATGAATAGTAATTACCCTAACTTTATTTCCACCTGTGATTTCAACGTATTATGCATTCATTCATCATCTTACTCGGTTTTGGAAAAAAAATTACATTTCTTATATATATTTTTTATATAGTTCAATTCAGTGCAAACCTCATGTCAGACAGATACAGTTGTACTGTATGTTTACTGTCATTCACATCAAGTCCTGTGGAGTGAAGTGTGAAGTTTAACATTGGTCATTTTACTGTCTCACTGGTGCTTCTTAGTACATTTTAATGGACCACATATCTCTCTGCTTGCCATACTGTTCAACTAGTTCCTTACCTTTATATTCCAGGAAGAAAGGTAAAAAAGTTCTGTTTTTTTCAATTGAAGCTACCTCCATTGACATACGCTATCACCACTGACATATGACTATTGCCCTGGGTGGAGCAGGGGAATCTTTCCATTCTCTGTTGTTAATTTTCCTGCTTAACTCTGGATTAAGGATGATTAGAGATTATTTTATTATTCAGAAATAAAATTATTCACAACCTCTAATAGTTCCTCTAATACCTCGAATGCAACTCGGTATGTGAACAAAACTGTGTGCCCTCACCAACGCTTATAGTTGTAATGACCCTTATCATGGATTCATTCATGCATTCATTATCATACCCGCTTCCTACCCAAAGTTGTCACTGGGACTATAGGACTGTATTAAACTGTGTTAAAGAAAATCCACACAGGGATGGTATTCAAACCAGGGGCGCTCTTGTTGTGAGGGGATAACCCTGTTCACCGTGTCGTCCCTGTGTCCCATGATCTAAGTAGTGAATTCACAGAAACTCTTCCATAGATTTCCATCGCCCCTATATCATGGGGATCCCCTGACTCCTCTGAGTGTCCACTTGTAATTTCACGTTCAAATGTTTCATATTTCATTACATGTCCAGCGTGTTTTCATTACTGATGATAATGATGTTTTTGTCCCTGTTCAAAGCAAGCAAAAATCTGACCAAGTACAGTGAATATCTGTCAGTGCTTTATTGTCACAATCAGTTTTAGTACATTGGTGATGAATCTTGGTCATCCACTACAGCATCATGGTTGGCTCACATCTGTGCAACTCCACCTCTGAAAAGAAAAGAAAAGTTTTATGATTCATTCAATGCTGTATGTTTTGTTCGTTCTTACAAATGACCCATGTTAGGAAACAGCATGTTCTGGATCCTCATCAGGTACAAATGCCAAACATCTCTTTACTTCCATTCAAAATAATGAATTTGTCAAACAACAGTAATGTAGTCACCCACCTTTCACATGAATGAAGACACGCCGCCTATCGTCGACACATGCGGATAGCAACGCATACAGCAGTTGGTCCGGCTCCATTAAGGAGTAAATCGATGATCACTCTGCTAAAGGTCTGCACGATGCTGTTGCACTTGCCTTGAACCGAGGAGGGCAGGATTTTGCAAACCTTTTGCAAGGCTTGACTGATCGTGTCCTGAATAAAGGAAACAGGATGTAATACATGTGTGCAGGACGGAGAGATTCAGTCCAGCACAATCGTTCATTGACTGCATGGGTGTGATGCATACCGCAGTTGCACCCGAAGGAATCAAGCTTATCACACTGCCAATAACGACCTGGCAGATTGAACACGAGAGCACCGACTTCTGTAAATCGACCACCAGCTGTGGATACAAAAAAGAAAGTGATGTGACTGGGGCTTTTTCACAATTGCAGTCTCTCTTTTGAATCAGTCCCCTTTAGGTTCAACTCAACGGACATGATCAGCATCGATGATGTTTTGGACCAACTTGGAGTGACTGGTGGGCTCCACTGTTGGTTCCTGCAAAGCAAGAGACGACACATGTTTCTATTGATCGGGCAAACAGAGAAAGCATCCTGGTAAAGCTGCATCATTCCAGCTTGTCTCACCATGGAAGCAAGAATCATGTTCAAGGCCAGCGGAAACATTTCCTTCAAGTCCCCTCGCTGGCAGATCTTTGCCACGGTTGGTGTCTGTGGCATGACGTCACACAGCTTCTTGTCCCAGAACTTTGCCTGAAATAATCACATGTTGATGGGATTATTGGTGTGCTCTTCAAAAGATCAGAGGACATGCTTTCTCTGGCCTGGTTATCTTTCTCACCTGGAGTTCTGGGTCTGACAGCAGGACAGTCAGGAGGTCAAACGTTTCGGTGTAGTTTTGACAGACTTGCACATCCTGAGGATCCTGGAATGTCACAGATTAAAGGAAAATCAACACATGAAATTGATGTTGATCACTTACAAATATCATGCAATTACGTTTGCCTTGTTTTATGTTTTTGGGGTTTTTTATAGCTAATGTCAGCTGATTTCAGTGGTCAAAGTTTATTATTCCTTATTGAAAAACCGACGCTTCGGGCAGCACCACATTACTTCAATACAAACTGAAACATCGGAAAATCTACTAGAAGCACTTTAATTTTACCCAAATGCCATGACCTCCCGTGCTCCATGCCACCTCAACTTCATCAGCAGTCAGCACTGAAGAGATAAATCTCATAGTTAGTTCCACATTTTTATATTTATAAACTATATCATAGCAATTTACACATGAATATATCCTTCATTATAATTGTATGGACTGTAATGTATTTCCATTCTTGACAAAGGGTCCGAGAATTTGTCCAACAATGACTCACATTGAATTTCCTTGATACAATGTAAATGTTGTGTTGTGTCTCACAGCAAATCTAAGAACATTTTCAGTCTTACCATAGCCGAAGAGACAAAGAGAGAGGAGCAACGTAAACTTGAACCAGGCCATCCTCTGTGATTCTCAGCTTTTTAGACCACCACCTTTCCTCCTCAGATTCTTGTTCAGAGGGAACAGTGGGTGCTATTTATATCAGACAGAATCCAGCTGCCACCTACAGTCTCCACCAACCAGATTTTACGCAAAAATAGATAAACAAATAAACCAGACAAACTGAGGAGCTTGGCATGCAGCATTTTACTATAAACCAAGTTCCTGCAAGTCTGTTATCTAAAGCAAATAAGCCATTACCCAACCACTTACTCCCATTACAGTAAGAGCGAAATCAGATTTTCTGTTTATCTTTGTGCAGACAATGTTGTTGAGGCTAATAATATCTCACAGATTATAATACTATCACACATATCCACATTAGTCCTCATTAAGACCTATGTTTTGTTCATAGTTTGCTCCCAGTTTGTCGTGGTAACACATAGCTGCATGCTCATTCACTCTGCACAGATAAATCTGAGGAGGGGATCCTCAGCCAAGACCAATATTGGGGCACAAACAGAGCAGTTACAATTTGCAGTGTCCACATTACAGATACCTCACCTCATCCAGGAGGGGCAGGCACACACAGACAGCGTAGACAAACAGAGTAATTTACAGCTCATAGGTTGCAGATAACAGATCGAGGATGGGCAGGCACACACAGACAAGACAGACAGACCGACAGACAGAACAGTTTACAGCACATAGGTTACAGTAGGTAACGTGGTTTGAGTGACATGAAGCGCTCACGATCTGGTATGCAGCTGACTTGTGCTACTCTCACAGTGCAAATGAGTCAAAATGTACAGTTCGAGAGCTCAGTTCAGTTTGAATGTTGAAAGAAGCATCAAGACTCACAAAATGGAGTTGCATAAGTAGAATTTAGGATTTCTTAAACTAATGTTCCTCAATTCTGCTCCTTTGTCATGCATGTCCTAGATGTTTCCTGCTCCACTGGACAATGGATGTGCTCATGCTCCGTAACCCGTGCACTGGTGTTTTTCCAGAAACAAAAGCATTCAAGAAGGAAAATCAGACAAAGGAGAATGACAGCTAGAGCAGAAACTCGTGGCCCCCATTTCATGAATCCTAATTACCCTAACTTTATTCCCACCTGTGATTTCAAGAGATCAATCAACTTATCATGCATTCATTCATGCATTCATTATCTTACCCGCTTTTGAAGAAACTGTTTTTATATCGTTCAATTCAGTGCAAACCTCATGTCAGACAGATACAGTATTGTACTGTATCTTGTATGTTTACTGTCATTCACATCAAGTCCTGTGGAGTGAAGTGTGAAGTTTAACATTGGTCATTTTACTGTCTCACTGGTGCTTCTTAGTACATTTTAATGGACCACATATCTCTCTGCTTGCCATAGTGTTCAACTAGTTCCTTACCTTTATATTCCAGGAAGAAAGGTAAAAAAGTTCTGTTTTTTTCAATTGAAGCTACCTCCATTGACATACGCTATCACCACTGACATAAGACTATTGCCCTGGGTGGAGCAGGGGAATCTTTCCATTCTCTGTTGTTAATTTTCCTGCTTAACTCTGGATTAAGGATGATTAGAGATTGTTTTATTATTCAGAAATAAAATTATTCACAACCTCTAATAGTTCCTCTAATACCTCTAATGCAACTCGGTATGTGAACAAAACTGTGTGCCCTCACCAAAGCTGATAGTTGTAATGACCCTTATCATGCACACATTCATGCATTCATTATCATACCCGCTTCCTACCCAAAGTTGTCACTGGGACTATAGGACTGTATTAAACTGTATTAAAGAAAATCCACACAGGGATGGTATTCACACCAGGGGCGCTCTTGCTGTGAGGGGATAACCCTGTTCACCGTGTCGTCCCTGTGTCCCATGATCTAAGTAGTGAATTCACAGAAACTCTTCCATAGATTTCCATCGCCCCTATATCATGGGGATCCCCTGACTCCTCTGAGTGTCCACTTGTAGTTTCACGTTCAAATGTTTCATATTTCATTACATGTCCAGCGTGTTTTCATTACTGATGATAATGATGTTTTTGTCCCTGTTCAAAGCAAGCAAAAATCTGACCAAGTACAGTGAATATCTGTCAGTGCTTTATTGTCACAATCAGTTTTAGTACATTGGTGATGAATCTTGGTCATCCACTACAGCATCATGGTTGGCTCACATCTGTGCAACTCCACCTCTGAAAAGAAAAGAAAAGTTTTATGATTCATTCAATGCTGTATGTTTTGTTCGTTCTTACAAATGACCCATGTTAGGAAACAGCATGTTCTGGATCCTCATCAGGTACAAATGCCAAACATCTCTTTACTTCCATTCAAAATAATGAATTTGTCAAACAACAGTAATGTAGTCACCCACCTTTCACATGAATGAAGACACGCCGCCTATCGTCGACACATGCGGATAGCAACGCATACAGCAGTTGGTCCGGCTCCATTAAGGAGTAAATCGATGATCACTCTGCTAAAGGTCTGCACGATGCTGTTGCACTTGCCTTGAATCGAGGAGGGCAGGATTTTGCAAACCTTTTGCAAGGCTTGACTGATCGTGTCCTGCATAAAGGAAACAGGATGTAATACATGTGTGCAGGACGGAGAGATTCAGTCCAGCGCAATCGTTCATTGACTGCATGGGTGTGATGCATACCGCAGTTGCACCCGAAGGAATCAAGCTGATCACACTGCCAATAACGACCTGGCAGATTGAACACGAGAGCGCCGACTTCTGTAAATCGACCACCAGCTGTGGATACAAAAAAGAAAGTGATGTGACTGGGGCTTTTTCACAATTGCAGTCTCTCTTTTGAATCAGTCCCCTTTAGGTTCAACTCAACGGACATGATCAGCATCGATGATGTTTTGGACCAACTTGGAGTGACTGGTGGGCTCCACTGTTGGTTCCTGCAAAGCAAGAGACGACACATGTTTCTATTGATCGGGCAAACAGAGAAAGCATCCTGGTAAAGCTGCATCATTCCAGCTTGTCTCACCATGGAAGCAAGAATCATGTTCAAGGCCAGCGGAAACATATCCTTCAAGTCCCCTCGCTGGCAGATCTTTGCCACGGTTGGTGTCTGTGGCATGACGTCACACAGCTTCTTGTCCCAGAACTTTGCCTGAAATAATCACATGTTGATGGGATTATTGGTGTGCTCTTCAAAAGATCAGAGGACATGCTTTCTCTGGCCTGGTTATCTTTCTCACCTGGAGTTCTGGGTCTGACAGCAGGACAGTCAGGAGGTCAAACGTTTCGGTGTAGTTTTGACAGACTTGCACATCCTGAGGATCCTGGAATGTCACAGATTAAAGGAAAATCAACACATGAAATTGATGTTGATCACTTACAAATATCATGCAATTACGTTTGCCTTGTTTTATGTTTTTGGGGTTTTTTATAGCTAATGTCAGCTGATTTCAGTGGTCAAAGTTTATTATTCCTTATTGAAAAACCGACGCTTCGGGCAGCACCACATTACTTCAATACAAACTGAAACATCGGAAAATCTACTAGAAGCACTTTAATTTTACCCAAATGCCATGACCTCCCGTGCTCCATGCCACCTCAACTTCATCAGCAGTCAGCACTGAAGAGATAAATCTCATAGTTAGTTCCACATTTTTTTATATATAAACTATATCATAGCAATTTACACATGAATATATCCTTCATTATAATTGTATGGACTGTAATGTATTTCCATTCTTGACAAAGGGTCCGAGAATTTGTCCAACAATGACTCACATTGAATTTCCTTGATACAATATAAATGTTGTGTTGTGTCTCACAGCAAATCTAATAACATTTTCAGTCTTACCATAGCCGAAGAGACAAAGAGAGAGGAGCAACGTAAACTTGAACCAGGCCATCCTCTGTGATTCTCAGCTTTTTAGACCACCACCTTTCCTCCTCAGATTCTTGTTCAGAGGGAACAGTGGGTGCTATTTATATCAGACAGAATCCAGCTGCCACCTACAGTCTCCACCAACCAGATTTTACGCAAAAATAGATAAACAAATTAACCAGACAAACTGAGGAGCTTGGCATGCAGCATTTTACTATAAACCAAGTTCCTGCAAGTCTGTTATCTAAAGCAAATAAGCCATTACCCAACCACTTACTCCCATTACAGTAAGAGCGAAATCAGATTTTCTGTTTATCTTTGTGCAGACAATGTTGTTGAGGCTAATAATATCTCACAGATTATAATACTATCACACATATCCACATTAGTCCTCATTAAGACCTATGTTTTGTTCATAGTTTGCTCCCAGTTTGTCGTGGTAACACATAGCTGCATGCTCATTCACTCTGCACAGATAAATCTGAGGAGGGGATCCTCAGCCAAGACCAATATTGGGGCACAAACAGAGCAGTTACAATTTGCAGTGTCCACATTACAGATACGTCACCTCATCCAGGAGGGGCAGGCACACACAGACAGCGTAGACAAACAAACAGAGTAATTTACAGCTCATAGGTTGCAGATAACAGATCGAGGATGGGCAGGCACACACAGACAAGACAGACAGACCGACAGACAGAACAGTTTACAGCACATAGGTTACAGTAGGTAACGTGCTTTGAGTGACATGAAGCGCTCACGATCTGGTATGCAGCCGACTTGTGCTACTCTCACAGTGCAAATGAGTCAAAATGTACAGTTTGAGAGCTCAGTTCAGTTTGAATGTTGAGAGAAGCATCAAGACTCACAAAATGGAGTTACATAAGTAGAATTTAGGATTTCTTAAACTAATGTTCCTCAATTCTGCTCCTTTGTCATGCATGTCCTAGATGTTTCCTGCTCCACTGGACAATGGATGTGCTCATGCTCCGTAACCCATGCACTGGTGTTTTTCCAGAAACAAAAGCATTCAAGAAGGAAAATCAGACAAAGGAGAATGACAACTAGAGTAGAAACTCATGGCCCCCATTTCATGAATCGTAATTACCCTAACATTATTCCCACCTGTGATTTCAAGAGATCAATCAACTTATCATGCATTCATTCATGCATTCATTATCTTACCCGCTTTTGAAGAAACTGTTTTTATATCGTTCAATTCAGTGCAAACCTCATGTCAGACAGATACAGTATTGTACTGTATCTTGTATGTTTACTGTCATTCACATCAAGTCCTGTGGAGTGAAGTGTGAAGTTTAACATTGGTCATTTTATTGTCTCACTGGTGCTTCTTAGTACATTTTAATGGACCACATATCTCTCTGCTTGCCATACCGTTCAACTAGTTCCTTACCTTTATATTCCAGGAAGAAAGGTAAAAAAGTTCTGTTTTTTTCAATTGAAGCTACCTCCATTGACATATGCTATCACCACTGACATATGACTATTGCCCTGGGTGGAGCAGGGGAATCTTTCCATTCTCTGTAGTTAATTTTCCTGCTTAACTCTGGATTAAGGATGATTAGAGATTATTTTATTATTCAGAAATAAAATTATTCACAACCTCTTATAGTTCCTCTAATACCTCTAATGCAACTCGGTATGTGAACAAAACTGTGTGCCCTCACCAACGCTTATAGTTGTAATGACCCTTATCATGCATTCATTCATGCATTCATTATCATACCCGCTTCCTACCCAAAGTTGTCACTGGGACTATAGGACTGTATTAAACTGTATTAAAGAAAATCCACACAGGGATGGTATTCAAACCAGGGGCGCTCTTGCTGTGAGGGGATAACCCTGTTCACTGTGTCGTCCCTGTGTCCCATGATCTAAGTAGTGAATTCACAGAAACTCTTCCATAGATTTCCATCGCCCCTATATCATGGGGATCCCCTGACTCCTCTGAGTGTCCACTTGTAATTTCATGTTCAAATGTTTCATATTTCATTACATGTCCAGCGTGTTTTCATTACTGATGATAATGATGTTTTTGTCCCTGTTCAAAGCAAGCAAAAATCTGACCAAGTACAGTGAATATCTGTCAGTGCTTTATTGTCAATCAGTTTTAGTACATTGGTGATGAATCTTGGTCATCCACTACAGCATCATGGTTGGCTCACATCTGTGCAACTCCACCTCTGAAAAGAAAAGAAAAGTTTTATGATTCATTCAACGCTGTATGTTTTGTTCGATCTTACAAATGACCCATGTTAGGAAACAGCATGTTCTGGATCCTCATCAGGTACAAATGCCAAACATCTCTTTACCTCCATTCAAAATAATGAATTTGTCAAACAACAGTAATGTAGTCACCCACCTTTCACATGAATGAAGACACGCCGCCTATCGTCGACACATGCGGATAGCAACGCATACAGCAGTTGGTCCGGCTCCATTAAGGAGTAAATCGATGATCACTCTGCTAAAGGTCTGCACGATGCTGTTGCACTTGCCTTGAACCGAGGAGGGCAGGATTTTGCAAACCTTTTGCAAGGCTTGACTGATCGTGTCCTGAATAAAGGAAACAGGATGTAATACATGTGTGCAGGACGGAGAGATTCAGTCCAGCACAATCGTTCATTGACTGCATGGGTGTGATGCATACCGCAGTTGCACCCGAAGGAATCAAGCTTATCACACTGCCAATAACGACCTGGCAGATTGAACACGAGAGCACCGACTTCTGTAAATCGACCACCAGCTGTGGATACAAAAAAGAAAGTGATGTGACTGGGGCTTTTTCACAATTGCAGTCTCTCTTTTGAATCAGTCCCCTTTAGGTTCAACTCAACGGACATGATCAGCATCGATGATGTTTTGGACCAACTTGGAGCGACTGTTGGGCTCCACTGTTGGTTCCTGCAAAGCAAGAGACGACACATGTTTCTATTGATCGGGCAAACAGAGAAAGCATCCTGGTAAAGCTGCATCATTCCAGCTTGTCTCACCATGGAAGCAAGAATCATGTTCAAGGCCAGCGGAAACATATCCTTCAAGTCCCCTCGCTGGCAGATCTTTGCCACGGTTGGTGTCTGTGGCATGACGTCACACAGCTTCTTGTCCCAGAACTTTGCCTGAAATAATCACATGTTGATGGGATTATTGGTGTGCTCTTCAAAAGATCAGAGGACATGCTTTCTCTGGCCTGGTTATCTTTCTCACCTGGAGTTCTGGGTCTGACAGCAGGACAGTCAGGAGGTCAAACGTTTCGGTGTAGTTTTGACAGACTTGCACATCCTGAGGATCCTGGAATGACACAGATTAAAGGAAAATCAACACATGAAATTGATGTTGATCACTTACAAATATCATGCAATTACGTTTGCCTTGTTTTATGTTTTTGGGGTTTTTTATAGCTAATGTCAGCTGATTTCAGTGGTCAAAGTTTATTATTCCTTATTGAAAAACCGACGCTTCGGGCAGCACCACATTACTTCAATACAAACTGAAACATCGGAAAATCTACTAGAAGCACTTTAATTTTACCCAAATGCCATGACCTCCCGTGCTCCATGCCACCTCAACTTCATCAGCAGTCAGCACTGAAGAGATAAATCTCATAGTTAGTTCCACATTTTTATATTTATAAACTATATCATAGCAATTTACACATGAATATATCCTTCATTATAATTGTATGGACTGTAATGTATTTCCATTCTTGACAAAGGGTCCGAGAATTTGTCCAACAATGACTCACATTGAATTTCCTTGATACAATGTAAATGTTGTGCTGTGTCTCACAGCAAATCTAATAACATTTTCAGTCTTACCATAGCCGAAGAGACAAAGAGAGAGGAGCAACGTAAACTTGAACCAGGCCATCCTCTGTGATTCTCAGCTTTTTAGACCACTACCTTTCCTCCTCAGATTCTTGTTCAGAGGGAACAGTGGGTGCTATTTATATCAGACAGAATCCAGCTGCCACCTACAGTCTCCACCAACCAGATTTTACGCAAAAATAGATAAACAAATAAACCAGACAAACTGAGGAGCTTGGCATGCAGCATTTTACTATAAACCAAGTTCCTGCAAGTCTGTTATCTAAAGCAAATAAGCCATTACCCAACCACTTACTCCCATTACAGTAAGAGCGAAATCAGATTTTCTGTTTATCTTTGTGCAGACAATGCTGTTGAGGCTACTAATATCTCGCAGATTATAATACTATCACACATATCCACATTAATCCTCATTAAGACCTATGTTTTGTTCATAGTTTGCTCCCAGTTTGTCGTGGTAACACATAGCTGCATGCTCATTCTCCCTGCACAGATAAACCTGAGGAGGGGATCCTCAGCCAAGACCAATAGGGGGGCACAAACAGAGCAGTTACAATTTGCAGTGTCCACATTACAGATACCTCACCTCATCCAGGAGGGGCAGGCACACACAGACAGCGTAGACAAACAGAGTAATTTACAGCTCATAGGTTGCAGATAACAGATCGAGGATGGGCAGGCACACACAGACAAGACAGACAGACCGACAGACAGAACAGTTTACAGCACATAGGTTACAGTAGGTAACGTGGTTTGAGTGACATGAAGCGCTCACGATCTGGTATGCAGCTGACTTGTGCTACTCTCACAGTGCAAATGAGTCAAAATGTACAGTTTGAGAGCTCAGTTCAGTTTGAATGTTGAAAGAAGCATCAAGACTCACAAAATGGAGTTACATAAGTAGAATTCAGGATTTCTTAAACTAATGTTCCTCAATTCTGCTCCTTTGTCATGCATGTCCTAGATGTTTCCTGCTCCACTGGACAATGGATGTGCTCATGCTCCGTAACCCATGCACTGGTGTTTTTCCAGAAACAAAAGCATTCAAGAAGGAAAATCAGACAAAGGAGAATGACAACTAGAGTAGAAACTCATGGCCCCCATTTCATGAATCGTAATTACCCTAACATTATTCCCACCTGTGATTTCAAGAGATCAATCAACTTATCATGCATTCATTCATGCATTCATTATCTTACCCGCTTTTGAAGAAACTGTTTTTATATCGTTCAATTCAGTGCAAACCTCATGTCAGACAGATACAGTATTGTACTGTATCTTGTATGTTTACTGTCATTCACATCAAGTCCTGTGGAGTGAAGTGTGAAGTTTAACATTGGTCATTTTATTGTCTCACTGGTGCTTCTTAGTACATTTTAATGGACCACATATCTCTCTGCTTGCCATACCGTTCAACTAGTTCCTTACCTTTATATTCCAGGAAGAAAGGTAAAAAAGTTCTGTTTTTTTCAATTGAAGCTACCTCCATTGACATACGCTATCACCACTGACATATGACTATTGCCCTGGGTGGAGCAGGGGAATCTTTCCATTCTCTGTTGTTAATTTTCCTGCTTAACTCTGGATTAAGGATGATTAGAGATTATTTTATTATTCAGAAATAAAATTATTCACAACCTCTAATAGTTCCTCTAATACCTCGAATGCAACTCGGTATGTGAACAAAACTGTGTGCCCTCACCAACGCTTATAGTTGTAATGACCCTTATTTTGTTTCCACTTGTGATTTCAACCTATCATGCATTCATTCATGCATTCATTATCATACCCGCTTCCTACCCAAAGTTGTCACTGGGACTATAGGACTGTATTAAACTGTATTAAAGAAAATCCACACAGGGATGGTATTCAAACCAGGGGCGCTCTTGCTGTGAGGGGATAACCCTGTTCACCGTGTCGTCCCTGTGTCCCATGATCTAAGTAGTGAATTCACAGAAACTCTTCCATAGATTTCCATCGCCCCTAAATCATGGGGATCCCCTGACTCCTCTGAGTGTCCACTTGTAATTTCACGTTCAAATGTTTCATATTTCATTATATGTCCAGCGTGTTTTCATTACTGATGATAATGATGTTTTTGTCCCTGTTCAAAGCAAGCAAAAATCTGACCAAGTACAGTGAATATCTGTCAGTGCTTTATTGTCAATCAGTTTTAGTACATTGGTGATGAATCTTGGTCATCCACTACAGCATCATGGTTGGCTCACATCTGTGCAACTCCACCTCTGAAAAGAAAAGAAAAGTTTTATGAATCATTCAACGCTGTATGTTTTGTTCGATCTTACAAATGACCCATGTTAGGAAACAGCATGTTCTGGATCCTCATCAGGTACAAATGCCAAACATCTCTTTACTTCCATTCAAAATAATGAATTTGTCAAACAACAGTAATGTAGTCACCCACCTTTCACATGAATGAAGACACGCCGCCTATCGTCGACACATGCGGATAGCAACGCACACAGCAGTTGGTCCGGCTCCATTAAGGAGTAAATCGATGATCACTCTGCTAAAGGTCTGCACGATGCTGTTGCACTTGCCTTGAACCGAGGAGGGCAGGATTTTGCAAACCTTTTGCAAGGCTTGACTGATCGTGTCCTGCATAAAGGAAACAGGATGTAATACATGTGTGCAGGACGGAGAGATTCAGTCCAGCGCAATCGTTCATTGACTGCATGGGTGTGATGCATACCGCAGTTGCACCCGAAGGAATCAAGCTGATCACACTGCCAATAACCACCTGGCAGATTGAACACGAGAGCGCCGACTTCTGTAAATCGACCACCAGCTGTGGATACAAAAAAGAAAGTGATGTGACTGGGGCTTTTTCACAATTGCAGTCTCTCTTTTGAATCAGTCCCCTTTAGGTTCAACTCAACGGACATGATCAGCATCGATGATGTTTTGGACCAACTTGGAGTGACTGGTGGGCTCCACTGTTGGTTCCTGCAAAGCAAGAGACGACACATGTTTCTATTGATCGGGCAAACAGAGAAAGCATCCTGGTAAAGCTGCATCATTCCAGCTTGTCTCACCATGGAAGCAAGAATCATGTTCAAGGCCAGCGGAAACATATCCTTCAAGTCCCCTCGCTGGCAGATCTTTGCCACGGTTGGTGTCTGTGGCATGACGTCACACAGCTTCTTGTCCCAGAACTTTGCCTGAAATAATCACATGTTGATGGGATTATTGGTGTGCTCTTCAAAAGATCAGAGGACATGCTTTCTCTGGCCTGGTTATCTTTCTCACCTGGAGTTCTGGGTCTGACAGCAGGACAGTCAGGAGGTCAAACGTTTCGGTGTAGTTTTGACAGACTTGCACATCCTGAGGATCCTGGAATGTCACAGATTAAAAGAAAATCAACACATGAAATTGATGTTGATCACTTACAATTATCATGCTTGTTTTATGTTTTGGGGTTTTTTTATAGCTAATGTCAGATGATTGCAGTGGTCAAAGTTTATTATTCCTTATTAAAAAACCGACGCTTCGGGCAGCACCACATTACTTCAATACAAACTGAAACATCAGAAAATCTACTAGAAGCACTTTAATTTTACCCAAATGCCATGACCTCCCGTGCTCCATGCCACCTCAACTTCATCAGCAGTCAGCACTGAAGAGATAAATCTCATAGTTAGTTCCACATTTTTATATTATAAACTATATCATAGCAATTTACACATGAATATATCCTTCATTATAATTGTATGGACTGTAATGTATTTCCATTCTTGACAAAGGGTCCGAGAATTTGTCCAACAATGACTCACATTGAATTTCCTTGATACAATGTAAATGTTGTGTTGTGTCTCACAGCAAATCTAAGAACATTTTCAGTCTTACCATAGCCGAAGAGACAAAGAGAGAGGAGCAACGTAAACTTGAACCAGGCCATCCTCTGTGATTCTCAGCTTTTTTGACCACTACCTTTCCTCCTCAGATTCTTGTTCAGAGGGAACAGTGGGTGCTATTTATATCAGACAGAATCCAGCTGCCACCTACAGTCTCCACCAACCAGATTTTACGCAAAAATAGATAAACAAATAAACCAGACAAACTGAGGAGCTTGGCATGCAGCATTTTACTATAAACCAAGTTCCTGCAAGTCTGTTATCTAAAGCAAATAAGCCATTACCCAACCACTTACTCCCATTACAGTAATCAGATTTTCTGTTTATCTTTGTGCAGACAATGTTGTTGAGGCTACTAATATCTCGCAGATTATAATACTATCACACATATCCACATAAATCCTCATTAAGACCTATGTTTTGTTCAGTTTGCTCCCAGTTTGTGGCTGCATGCTCATTCTCCCTGCACAGATAAAGCAAACAGTGATATATGGACACTGAAACTGACATGTGTTTCACAATGCTAGGATCGACGACTGACTGTTAGAAGGCCCTGTTGCGAGAAGGCATGATTTGCTTTCTCCTGTTCCTGTAAGACCACACATTTGAAATCTTTAACTAAACGTCAAGTTTCATTAACCCCATTAGAGATGACGTTGGAGATGATGTGCACAAAACCGAAAAAAAAACAGACTTTAGTCTACATATGATCATTGTAACCAGGCTCATTGCCATACATAGAATATCTTTTTATTTACTCTTTTGACAGAGGAGACCAAAGGTCTGTGTCATACATTCATCCATCCATTTACTGCCTCACATCCTACACTGTAGGTATGCACACATACTTGAGATACTTGATATTTATATTGTTGTAGAAGAATTCTTGTTCTAAGGCTGAAACAGGTGCCAAGTGATTATTCTGTGCAGAGAAGAGAGACAACATACTGACCACAGCTAGTGGGGCCTTTGACCCCCAGGATCCCATCCCCATGTGGGAAATCCATTTGGGCACAATAAAACAGATAGTCAAGAGCGGAGGAATACTTTACAATTACTGTCCTGAGAGCAGGACACTTTTATGGGCATAACGAAGGAGGTATTAAAGTGCAGGGAAAGATCTTTTTTCAAGTTAAGTTCGTGACACTTTGATGAGTGCAGCTCACACAGTTCACGCTACGAGTAAAGAATATTAAGATCAAATGTTCCTAGATGCATGTGAAATTCCCAGTCGTTGTAGATCACAATAGCAGTTGTGTCCGAGAGACCCAGTAACCTATGAGTCAGTACGTGATAAATACTTTTAGTGCTCTAGATTTGATAATCAAATGTAGGTGATCAAAACAACTTGTCTTATCTGTATGACATTTATTGAAGACTGAAGTGTGTCATTCCAGTAACCCCTGGTGTTACAGTAACTATCTTTACGGTCAAACCCTTCTTTTTAATGCTCCGTCGATGTTGTTTATTTTATTTGAGCACTTGTGAAACACAGGACTTCCAAAAAGCATATTGTGAGTTAAGCACTGAACATAATGGACGAGGAAGTGACAAACTGAAGCTGCCGAAAGAGAACTTATTTGTTTATTCGTTTTTGCAATGTCCATTGGTGTGATGCCGAGTGCTTCGTCACTAAAGGTGTCTGTGACAAACTATCCGTGACATAATGTCACTGTCTTCCTCACACTTTCCGTGCGCCTGCTGTTAAGTCCACTTGTGAAATCACAAGTTGCTATTCTCCTCATTGCCACCGAATTAGTCATAGAACCTGCAAATTATAAAGTCTTGCTCTCTGTGAACTACTGGCTCTCTGCCACATGCCATTTCTCAACCACAGACTGTGGTCGACCACAAGAAGAAGCAGGCTGAGGCCTTTCTGTCTGCGCTCCTGTCGACTGGGCTGAAGCGTGCGTGCAGCGAGCGCGGCACCTCTTTGTTAAAGGCAGTTAAGAAGGCCAGAGCCGAGGCGGGAATTTGACTGAAAACAGAACTGAAATATAAAGGGGAAATGGAAGATTGATTTTGTGTCCCTCGAAATGTTGCAAAACAAACTGCATCTATTCATAGAGTTCAGCTGAAAGACGCCACTCGAATTCTTGTCATCTGACACCTCACTGACGTTTGCCGCCACTGAGGCGACACAAACTCAGACAGAAAGTCCTGAATGAGAGCGCTGTATTGTTCTCTGACCTTTTTTTCTATTGCCAAACCTGCTTAATTTAATTTCTTGAACATTTGCTGTGGAAGTGGTGCTCTATTAGGCTTTTTTTTTTTGTCTTTACCAGCTTTGTGCAAATTCAATTTATGCTGCGTGTAGATGACAAATTAGGCCATGCACTTGTTTACCAGTTTCTTTTACAAGCATGCATGTAATGAGTTGACTGGTAACAGTCTAATTAACAGATTTCCTGTATGTTTGTGATTGATAACACGTGCCACTTCCTTATTATACCCATAATTCACTGCCCTTTACAACATTTTATATCAGGGTATTGTTATTAGCGGTAAAAACAACTCGTTGTCCAAAACCCCTTTCCTTCCTGCACGATGGGGGAATTACTCTGCCATCTGAACTATGAGTCACTGTCATGTCCATAAATGGAGAACCTTTTCTTGTTTCCATGACTCGGCAGAATAATTGCTTGGTTGTTTCCCACCTGCTCGCTGCCGTCACATAAAACTGACAGCTCTCTTGCAAAATCTTGACATTGACTAACTAACCGTGTTTCAGCCAGCGCCGTTCATTTCTGCTTTTGTGACCTCTTTCACAAGGGGATCAGGAAGAGATGCGCAACTCTCGAGCGAATGTGGTAAATGCAGTCATTAAGCGAGAAAAAGCTCAAGTCTTCGCTTTGGGATAAACGTTTGTCTCCCAGAAATTGATGACAAAGAAGTGATTCTTTCAAAGAACTATTATTATTCTCATGTACGTTTTTGACATTTGAATACAGTTTTTATTCATAAAGCCAGCCTAAAACAAAACTCATCATAGGACTCTTTCCATGTGGGGAGCTTTGACTCTAAGCGTTATCATACATCTAACCTATAATCATAATCTTCCCTATAAGAAATGCATAAGACTTGATACAAAATTACAAGAGTGTGATATCGGCAATAGTGTGTTCTTCTGTTGGAATGTTGCATTAACATAGGTCAAACCAACTTGATATATTAATTATTAATACTGTTTTGTATGAAATCTTTCAGCATCGGTCAGTTATGGCAAGTTGTGGCGGTTGTGTGTAAAAAGCTATTGTCTGAAGAACAAATACAGGGCTCCACCCCAAACACACACACACTTTCGGGAAAACATATATCGATCCCGTCCTTTTCCTCATTGCACAACCAGCTATAATGAGGTAACCTCTTAATTATTTACCTGCATTGGCTCGCACTGGTGTGAACTTGTCACCTCAGTCACCCTTACTTTACTGAAGGTTGAATATCTTCCTCTTTTCACGCTCTTTCTCAAGTTTATCGGTTTCTGTGTGGTAACGCCGTCAGCTTCATCACGGCAACATCACTAAACGTTTGAGGAAAAAGGACAGACATTAGACAGCGGTGCATTTTCTTTTTCTTTTTTTAGATATAGGTGTTTGTAGAACGATCATGATAGTATTTTCCAGCAATCAGGTGAGACAAGGCTTGATTCACATTTTCGTTGATTACTAAAAAAAAAATCAGAAAGCTGCAACTTTATTTTTGCAAAAACTCGTTGCACTTTCAGTTCATAGATTCTCATCAATGTATGTCACGTCGACTCCATCCCTTTGTTCAAGACAATAACTGATAAGAACAATGATTTCCAGCAGCCCAGGAAGAAGGAAGAAGGAACTGTTCTTTACTGTAGGTTCACCTGAACAACCCCAGGGGGCGAGGCCTCAGCTCCTCAGACTCACTATAAAGAAGGTTAAGATGTCTGGCACAACACCTCGAACTGCAGCTCTGCATGCTCTCTACGAACATCTGAGATCTTCAGAACTATCTTCAGTGGGGAATGCTCTTTATTTCACTGACTGTTCAGCTGATTTTAGGTTGAACGGGTTTTTTGCATGTTGACTAAGTGAACATAGGTCCTTCATTGACTTTTATTTAGTCACAATGCTTTTGTCAGTGCTTTTTGTGCTGGGCATCTGCCTGGTGCCTATGAACACCAAACCAACAGGTAAGCTCTGAATTTCACTCTGTGATAGTAGCATCTGTTGCGTCACTGGAGATTAAGTCTGATGGATGTGTTGTGTCTGTACAGAGCAATTCCCAGGCAGTCCGTTGCTCCAAAAGTGTTTCGAGGATGCAAAGAAACTTGTGGATGATGCATACACATACTCCAGAGAAGAGTGAGTCCATCCTGTGGGCAATTTCATGAAATGAATTCAGTGAGAACGTTCTAAAATCCAAAAACATCCATTTTCAACTTGTCAAACTGTTTTTTTCTTCTTTTTATTTCTCCAGGAGTTTGAGACGAGTGCGCAGAGATGTGGTCAGCCCTCACGATGCCCTTCGCCTCCTGAAGCAGCCCCGTGGGGACACCCGCTCTGCTGTGAGATCTGCAGACTACATGGCCCAAACCCTGCGTCTCCTGAGAGAAAGAGTGCATCATGTCCACAAACGCTCGCTCAATGCAACAGGTTAGACATGCAGCGGGCAGAAGAAGAGAAACACACAGTACTCGCATTGTTCCAGTAGCTACTCTTCCAGTAATTACTCTTCCTGGTCTCTGTCGATAGCTCATTGTTTTGTAATATGGACATCGTTGGGAACTTCAAAGCTGTCGCTGTGCTGTCGAGCAGACCTTTGAAGTCAACAGGTGTGGACACATGATACGCATCCAATTGAATGTCTCTGTCTCATTTTTTCAGACTTGCTGTCTGCGGAGGACCTGCTGAAGCTTGAAGAAATAACTGGATGTGAAGCTCGAATCAGAGAGCCATCATGCCGCACCACCCAAAACCTGGACAAATATCGCACAATCACCAGCGTCTGCAACAACCTGTAAGTGGACTGTTCAAGTGTGATTTTTTTTTATACATGTGGTTTGTGGATTGTTCAAAATGTTTTTTTCTATCAGTTCTGCGAGTAACTGGTTCTATAGGATTGAGGAAATGCTTTTGAAATACACCTGAACCTCTTGGGTCATTGACCACAGGAGATTTGTACACTACCTTGTAATGTCTCAAGCAATATTTCCAAACATGAACGTCCGCCATTTGCTCTTAGAAAAAGAACTCGCCTCGGAGCCTCCAACACCCCCTTCGCACGCTGGCTTCCTGCTCAATATGACGACGGCATCTCCCAACCCAAAGGCTTCAGAAACAGAACGATCAACAACTTTATCCTACCACTGGTAATGACTTTGCACCCCCTCCCTCCCTAGAAAGTCACTTTGATCACGAGACACACACAAACAAATTGCGTCATCATCTCTTTGGCACAGGTGCGACAGGTGTCCAACAACATCCTCAGCACGACGGACGAAGGCGTGGTCTCAGACAGAGAGTTCACTCACATGGTCACGTTGTTCGGCCAGTGGAATGACCACGACCTCACCTTCACGCCGTTCTCCCCGAGCATCCGCTCCTTCAGCAACGGGGTGAACTGTGACGAGAGCTGCAAGCAAGTCGAGCCGTGCATCCCCATCCCGGTTAGCGCCCACGCTCAAACCCAAACACTGAGTTGCTCTTACTGAAAGATGACCCTCGATAACCCTCCCCGGTTTCCCGCCAAACAGATTCCTCCCGGTGACCCGCGCCTTCCCTCGCGCCCAGACAGCTGCATCCCTGCATTCAGATCTGCACCAGCTTGCGGGACAGGATACTCGGCCTATAACTTCGGCGGAGTGCCCGAACCCAAGAGAGAGCAGATCAACGCTTTGACGGCCTTCCTGGATCTCAGTCAGGTGTACGGCTCGGAGGATAAGCTCGCCCTGGACCTCCGTGACCTTACCAATGACGGTGGACTGATGCGCGTGAATACGCAGTTCAGAGACAACGGGCGAGAGCTGCTGCCCTTCCACCCCCTGCAGGTGAAAATATGCGCCACACGCAGAAACGTCACCAACGACGCCAATGCCAGAGAAGTGCCCTGTTTCATTGCAGGTCAGTCACGTGTTCAAACTTTTTGCAACTTGAAGCCTCATCTATAAATCTACTCTAATAAGAGTTGAAGGCCCCTGTTCTTGTCTGGGGCATATAACACAGTATCTCTTATAACTCCATTTTTGGTCTTTGTGTTATTTTTTTATGAATGGATACTATTGGTCAGTCCCCACGTGGGTCTGTAAAATGTATATATTAACCAATGTTAAGTATCATCAGCATCTATATCTATATCTATATACATATATATATATATATATATATATATATAGAGAGAGAGAGAGAGAGAGAGAGAGATGACACAGCATCCATTTATTTACAAGTTTTTTTGTGATTTGTGAAAAATAGCTGTTTTGGACATGAGGGGTCCCTGCCCGACAGTGATTATTTTCTCATTAGTGCTACACCTAGTACTAACTTTAATCTGTGTGTGCCTCTCAGGGGATTCCCGTGTGGACGAGAACATTGCTCTGACGTCCATTCACACGCTGTTTTTGCGTGAACACAACCGCCTGGCTCGTGAACTGAAGAGACTGAACCCACAATGGGACAGCGAGACGCTCTACCAGGAGGCCCGCAAGATCATGGGTGCATACACACAGGTAGCTAAACCTCAGAGTCACCAGGCATTTGCTTCGACTGTACAACGCCGTCCTAACTCTCCACTGCCTCCTCAGGTGTTTGTGTTCAGGGACTACCTGCCACACATCGTCGGCCCGGACGCCATGCGCAGGCAGCTCGGCCGCTACCCAGGCTACAATCCCAACGTCGACCCCAGCATCTCCAACGTCTTTGCAACGGCAGCTTACCGCTTCGCCCACCTTGCCATCCAGCCAACATTGTTCCGCCTGGATGCAAACTACAAGGAGAACAATCGGTTCCCCAGTGTCCCACTGTTCAAGGCCTTCTTCACCCCCTGGAGGATAGTCTTTGAGGGTGAGCTGCATAGTTTTCGGTGTGGTAGTGAAATATCTCTCGCTCTCTGTAAGACTAAAATAATTTTTTTTTTCTTACATTTTCACCCCTGCAGGAGGCATCGACCCTCTGCTCCGTGGCCTGGTGGGACGTCCGGCCAAGCTGAACGTTCAGGACCACATGATGGTGAACGCCCTGAGGGAGAGGCTGTTCCAGTTTGTGATGCACGTTGCTCTGGACCTGGGCTCTCTCAACATGCAGAGAGGACGTGACCACGGCTTGCCCGGTACATCCCTCCCTCTGATCTTCAGCCTTCAGTTTGTTTGTTTTGTTCTCTGATGTTATTTGTCGTCGTCCGGTCTTTGATTGAATCGTTGTTCGCCCCCTGTCAGGCTACAACGCCTGGCGCCGGTTCTGTGGCCTGTCTCAGCCCAAGAACGAGGCAGAGCTCGCTCGGGTCCTGAACAACAACAACCTGGCCCGCAAGCTCATCCAGCTCTACGGTACTCCCGAAAACATCGACGTGTGGCTGGGAGGTGTGGCCGAGCCGTTTGTCCGTGGCGGTCGCGTCGGGCCTCTGTTCGCCTGCCTCATCGCAACACAGTTCCAGAGGATCCGCCAGGGTGACAGGTCAGTATGCGCATGTGGACACAAACAGGGCTGTTGAGAAATTGATAAATAACAGGCATACAATGTTTTGTTTCCTCCTCTCAGGCTGTGGTATGAGAAGTCAGGCGTCTTCACCCCGGCACAGAGAGCGGCTCTGTCCTCCGCCTCCCTGGCCAGGATCATCTGTGACAACACCAACATCAACAGCGTCCCCACTGACGTGTTCGACGTCGTCTCAAACAAAAACCGGCTCGTCCGCTGCACCAACATCCGACGGGTTAACCTCTTTGCCTGGAGGGAGCGGCGGTGCACAGGTTTCTTAGGTGAAACACTACTGGATCACACGTTTTGTCTCCCGGGGAAACGGGAATAGACTAACCTTTTCATTCTGTATTTAACCTGGTGTGTTTATTTCTCTAACAACTTGTACGGATTTGGTTCTTCATCTGTGGTGTTTGATCTTGCAGGCGGTGGTAGCTGTAATCAAGTCAGAGGAGCAGAGGTCGGTTTTAACTACTACTCACATCGCATTAGCACAAGGAAACTATGCTTTCTTAAAAAGTGCAGGTTCAGATGATTATCTGTACCTGCTGCTTTTAACCTGTCACCTCGCTGAAGGTTCTAACTAAGACAGAAACCAGTTGTGGATTTTTAATACAAATAGATTTTGATAAAAAAAAATGTAAAAATCCTCAAGTTGTGGGGCTAAATAATGCTAAATTGTTTGTCTTCACAGATTGTGAATCAGACGGGATTCGAGGACCAAGAGGCCCAAGTGGACCAAGAGGACCAAGTGGACCAAGAGGCCCAATTGGACCAAGAGGACCAAGTGGATCAAGAGGACCAAGTGGACCACCAGGGCCTCGAGGACAACGAGGTATTTTTCTGGATTAAATGTCTTCCAAATGGCCAACACATACAGACAACAGAATAAGTCATTTCATTCTCATTAAGAATAAAATTCTTAATGATTTTTCCTCATTCTTAATAGAATTCTTAAAAGAATACCTTAACATTGAGATGACTTTCAGCACTAAAAGCCTGTGAAAATACATTTTAGACATGCAGAAGTATTTTCAGCAAAATGTACTCAAGAGTCATATACATTTTCTTTGTGAGCCCTTGAAAAAAATGATGTATGAAGTAAAAATGATCTGCATAAGAACTGTATTGCATCAAAGTCTGAAATAAATAACACCATTAATAATAAACATGTGAAGTGAATATTTAGGGAAAAGTCTTATTTTCCACAGTGAATCCACAACAAGTAATGATGATTAGCTGTGTTGCACATTCACAATATTCTGAACTAATGTCTTGTGTCCCTGCAGGTCCACGTGGACTTAGAGGACCACCAGGACCTCCAGCCTTGAACATTAACGCCTCACTGCCACAATCTGCCTTCTCCATCCTCCTGGGCTTCCACAACGCGTCCTCAGAGAGTATCATTCATTTCGATCAGGTCATCTACAATGAACAAAACCATTACAGCACTAGCACGGGCCTCTTCACCTGTGTCATCCCCGGCGTCTATGAGTTCAGCTTCCAGTGCACGTCCTCCATCGGTGCAGGAGGTTTGGGCCTGTGGTGTAACGATGAGCTGGTGCTGCACGGCTTCAGGTTCTATCAGGCAGGTCACCACCTGTCCTCGGGGGACACGGTGCTCCGGCTGAACCGAGGGGACAAGGTGTGGCTCTCTGCGCCTGATGGGACCAGAGGCATGAGCCCCAACAGCTTCTTCTCGGGACACCTGCTCTACTCCGTGTGACGCAAGCGTGCCACCTGGCTCTAACGTACTCTCTGCTGTAGGATTTCTTTGCACTGTACTTCATTTTTCATTGTGCTTGACCAAGCGTGTCTATCAACTCTGTTACAGCAATTCTATTGAGCAATTTGTCGGTAGCTCGTTTTGATCGTTGGATATATGAATATTGATGTGAATGTTTCAATCAGTGATGAAACGGAAACATACCTTGCAAATACAATGTATTGTGCCTGTTTTTGTAATGCCTTTTAAATTGTACCTTTCACACTTGTTGTTTTATTGTTTGCCTTAAATAAAGAAACTCAGCCTCAGCAATGGATGTGCACACCTGGTGTTCATTATGCAAATCACCAAAATTTAACTCATAGATGCTTTGTTTGACTTGTTTTTAAGACAGTCTAAAGGAAAGGATACTGACACAGAGAAACAAGAAAACAGGCTGAAAGGAGGTGCAAGTGTAAGAAATACTTACAAAAACTTACTTACATAAACTACATATTATTGGCCTCATGGTGCAATGATAAGCACTGTTGCTTCACACTCAGAAGGTCCCCAGTTGGACCAAGGACCAGATTTCTTTTGTGAGCACTCCAGCTTCTTCCCACAGGCCAAAAAGAAGCATGTGTAGGACAATAGGAGGCTTTCACCCTATGTGAGCTGGAGATCGGCCTCAGCATGGTCAACAGCATTTCTGCATGTGGGAGGATGCAGTTGGATAAAAAAAGGTAGCATCCAATAACACAAGATATGAAAAACCTGTCCAAAAAGTACCAAAAGTCAATGCGTTCCAGTCATAACTGTGATACTAAATTGGTCTGAAAGGCCAGAAGAGACAATGTGGAAAATACACCTGTGTGTTTTAAAACTAACCCAGTAGTCTGACAGTTTCATAACCTTTTCTTATCCAGTGGTTACGACTCAAAAGCTCATTGGATCCAAAATTCGACTTTCTGCATGTGATGCAACACAGTGCTGTGATTGTGTGACTTGGCCTGTGCTGTTTGTGGGAGGATGGATGTGGTGGATGGTTTTGATTGAAATCCTCCTCAGTTTATGATAAACAGGTTAGGTGATATATAAACTATACATCAACAATTCTTATGGGTGAGACGCTCTGGAAAACAGAGGTAATAACAAGAGATACCCTGCTAATCCATCTTGCCTCACTTAGACTCCTGTAGATGGAGCCATTGTTCTTTTTTACTGAAAATTATGAAACAGTTCATTCAGTGATATAACTGAAGTTCCTCAAAGCAGAGCCAAACTGTTGTCATCACCTTGAGTACTTCTTATCACACTATCCTACTCCTTCTAAAGCACAAATGCACAATGGTGTGTCTAATTTCAGAAACTATTCCACAAATGGGTCAGAAAAGCATACACCTAAATCTACAAATGCCAAACTTAATTAATAAAAAAAAGAAGTTGTAATTCATTCATCTGTCTCTGGACATTGAAACCAACCCGTCATGTGCTGAGACCGTGGGAGGGCACACCAGCCCACACACTAACATTTACACCTGTGGTCAACTTACTGGATGTTCTCCAGCCCACCTGGCCTGCACGTGTTCACACCGTCAAAGGCGTCCAGAGGAAACTGAGGTGAAATTGGAAAGAAAAAAAAAGTTCAAGGCTGAGATACACAGCTGCCGAGTTGGTGGCAGAGAAAAGAAATGCTGGAAATGTGTGCTCAAAGCAAATATTTACATTGCAGAAATTCAGTGTGTCTATTATCTGGTTGTGAGCTTGCTGACATGGTATGAGTGAATTCCAGTCAGGTTAGATAAGAAAACAACACAGAGAGCCTTCCTGGATCTCTACAAAGCAAAGTTGGTCCACTTCAAAACTCCAGTGTCACTCTGGCCCTGAGCACCGAGTCCCAGACATCAAAATATGGATTTTTTGCAGCTGCCCATTGCCATGGCGTAAACAGCCCTGACCCCAGCCTCTGACCTAGCTGGTTCTTACTCCTGGATCAGCAGAGATGTGGTGCTACCCTGGAACCAGTTTTTCAGGGCCAAAGCCAGTTCTTTGGTGATGGAGACAGAAAGAATGGGTTCCAGAGTGAGCTCTAGCATCGGACCAGCACTGGAACAGCATCAGTGTAAAAGGAAACTCAGAGAGCACTCACGGGTCACAACACCACATATTACAAAGCATTCATCCAAACACTTTCTCCATCCACCCATCATCTTACCTGTTTTATTCCAAACAAGGGTTGCAAGGGCACAAACGCTGGACTGCTTCAAGTCTTTGCTGAAGAGGCACTTGTGCTTGCAGGCTTTTCCCTGCTAATAATATTTAGTTGTCTGTTTTTTTTGTGTGATTGTAAAACATCCTTGGGTGCAATGAAAGGCACAATATAAATCTAACACCCCTGAAGTCTAACCCTGGTGCCACCCTGAATTAAAATGGGCTATATGCCAAAGTTGTTTTTGTCATAATAGATGCGACAAAGCCAAGAAACACATTGCTCACAATTTCCAGTCCTCTAAATGGTGATATAGTTTGTCAGTGTATTGCTCAGTTCCAGTTTAGTAAAAAAGAGAAGAGATAAAGATAATGAAAGATAAAGATAATGAACGATAAAATAAAGAAATAGGAGCTTTAAGAGAATCTGTGACAATGAATTAACTCTGACATGTTTACAAGCGAAGCGGTTTGACTGTGACACTGTGATTTATATCATCCTCACTGTTTATTCTGTCGTTATTATCTCTACGAATGGAGAGACATGCACTTCACTGCTCAAAATAATTAATACAAGGATTTCTGGGATGAAGAAAGATAGTGGGAGTGAAGAGGAAAAACATCTGCATGAATCGTTACACAATGTAAAGTTTTCAGCGTTTGTGTCTTGGTTATGAAATGGCTCCTCCTCCTGGTTGCTGGGTCTATAGTGCATGTGCAGAGTGCCACGTAGTCCACCAGACTGTGTGTGTGTGTGTGTGTGTGTGTGTGTGTGTGTGTGTGTGTGTTTGAGAGAGAGGGAGAAAGAGAGAGAGTGTGTGTATGTGTGTGTGGTGCAAGCCTTAACTTGGTGCTCCAAGAGTAATGGAAACCCAGTATTTATGAAAGAGGAGAAAATATTTGAATTGTCTGTTTCTGTCATACAGTTTCGAGCTCAGCTGAAACTGACCTGATTCGAGTAGACAAACCAGCAGAGGGGAAACCTACTACTACATGGAAATGAAGGAGCGTAAATCTGTGAGAAATGAAAAAAAAAGATAGATTAACAGAGGCAGGGATGTTATGGGATAGAACTTGTGGGATTTAAGTAGAGGGACATGATAGAAAAGCCCTGGGAGTAGATTAGAGGAAGTGGGCATTGCTAGGTATGTTTGGAGAGATGTGTGTGTGGTCCTGCTCCTCTGTGTGCGGATATCGAGATGAATGATCAATCGTATGCAGTGATGGTGAGCTGAAGTGGAGAAAAGAAAGTCTGTCCTGGAATTTCTACAGGTTAATGTGAGTTGAGGACTCCTCCAAAGCTGCAGTGACATGTGATGTGATGGATAACGTGCACGTAAAAACAAGTTTAATGCAATATCCGTGTCTGTTGTGAATGTAGACTCTGTAAACTCTGCTTAAATGCTTAAATGTAGGCTTCACGTCTCGAGCGTGGTGCCGAATGTCTGCCAGATGTTGACTCAGTGATGGCACTGAGAAATTGGTGTTGGTTTTAAGGTAAATTTAGCAACATGAAAGGATGGAGACCTTTTTTTTTCTCCCCTCCAAGCTTCTTTACACAATGACGAGTCTCACGCAGGAAGCCTTGTCACTATTTTCCCTCCTCATTCTCCGCTGCAGACGTGCGTTTATTCAAATTCTTTCAGCTCAATCGAGTGCCCAGAGAATCAGAGGAACGGGGGTGAATTCCAGCAACGTGGACAAAAGAACTCGGCTAATTCCTTGCAGATGTGAGCTCCGAGCCGAGCTGCCGAGCGAGGGAACGCTGTGCTGCCCTCGCTGGAGAGAAAAAGAACACCACATTGGAGAAAGTTCAATGAGTTACGAGCGAAAAACATCGGTGACCCAGTACAGCTGGTTCTGACTGTCTGTCTGGTTTTTAAGGAAAGGAAGGGAAAGGAAAGGAGGCAACACTGGAGCACATACTTTTGCTCTCTCCGGAGGAACTGCTGGTATGCATGATCACAGGAGTCTATGTTAGACATCCTCAAAGTATAAACACAATCACGTATTGGCCAAACTAGAATTGCACCCACAGCTGTTTTATAATGGAAACAAACCCTTCACACTAAAATGAATAAAACTGCTCACAGGCATCTCCGAATACAAAACAGGAAACTCTAAAGAGAAGCCAGATTTATTGCTGAAGTCACCGAGGTTCAGTTTGGAAAGGTCTGCCCCACATCTTTTCACTTTTTAATCAACTGTTTCTCTCTTTCTCACACATATATCTTCCACATTATCTGGTTTATAGATAAAGTGTGGCAGCCTCATCCAGGTCCGGTGTAAAACATTTCCCTCTTATCTTGAACTCTCTGATGACTCACACGTCCACAGTGAGAACTCATTTTAAGTTGTGCAACTCTTCAGCTTTAACACGCTGAGATGCAACGTCACGTGACGGTGAGATGATGCGCGCTCTCTGCTCTCCAAAAGCAATACAAGAGGTTAAACTGTAATTTACAGCGTGATTTAATCAGCGTACTCTGCCATTAAACAGAGCACATTCTCAGACCGTAGAGCATTTTAGTCCATTCCAGGTTCTCGGTCTCTTTCTGAGCCACTGGACACATGAACGCTCTTGCTCATGGGTAAATAAACATCCTGATCTTGCTCGCCTCTGAACTATATCTTAATAACACAGAACATTCATTCATTTTACCCGCTCTGTGCCCAATTGTATGGCAGGGGTCGGCTGCAGGCTTTCATTGTAAACTTAGGAGTAATTAAGAGTCTTAAGTGACTTTAATGCATGTCTTTGGACTGTGGGAGGAAACCAGAGAACCTGGAAAAAAAAACCCACGCAAACACAGAGACAACATGCAAACACCATACACAAAGATCCTCAGTCTTACGTGGATTTGCAACAACAACGTTGCTACTTACTGATCCATCGTGTTGTCCCTATACGTTTATATTCATAAGTGCAAAAGTTAGTAAGTTAAAATTGAAAGATCCCCTATAGAGATTCCAACACCTAGCAGTGTTTTCACTACTTTCACTGACAATTCTATAACTCTACAAAACACCTTTAAAGTTGTGAAAAGACATACATAGGTCATCCTTAATTTGTTGAGACTTGAACAGAGTAAAACTGAAATGATCGGCTTCATCAGACCCGTGTAGGCGCGGTACAGTGATAATGACCTAGCAACACAACTGTCATCAGACTTTGACATCATCTTTTTTTCCCAGGCAAGTCCCACCTATTCAGACCACGTGTCGGCCACAAGAATAACACAAACCGGCCATTTCGTTCTCATAGAACGTCATCGCCCACGGTAAAAAATAAAAAAGAACACATATTTTACCGACTTTTAAATGAGGCAGTGATGCTCAAAATAAACCCCGGTCACACAATGAGCCAACCAGCCCCTGTCCGTGTGTGTTTAAAGCCACTCTGACAGCTACACTCAGTTGGAGCAAAGCCTGTCATTACACAGAGCTGAGACCAGATAATGAGGATCCACGGGGGAGCACTCCCGTGCACGAGCCAGGCCTTTCAGGAGCAGTGGTGTGAAGAAATGAAAGAGAGTGTGACAGAGAGGCTGAAAAACTCAGCTCAGCGTGATTGGTCAGTCATGGTGATGCTGGTGCGATTCTCCAGAGGAATCATGGGAGGTGTGTGCATTGTTTAAACAACCAAAATTACAGATGAAATCTCTATCTGAGGCAAGACAAGAAAATATATTTAATAATGACTGTTACATTTAGTTGCTCACTCCCTTCCTAATGAGTTTTTAGAGGTATCAGTGTACAAAGATGGCATATAACGCATTTAAAGGAACAATATTTGAGGAGGGGGGGGGTAACCACCTGTCTGTTGACCATGCATCAAATCTCAACTGTAGCCATCAACCTCCTCTTGAGCGAAGCAGATAATGGTATCATCCAGCAATGTCTTCACCACACAAAGAAGGTCCTTTTCAACAGAATTTGACAGATTGGGGAGGATCTAGAGATCAGGGCACACGTATATCCCCTGTTCATCAGACAAATGTCATCTGGCACTGGCTGGCACCCGTACAAGCATGGTAACCTGGACTGTTTTCATTTGTAGTCCCTCAATAGAGGAACGAGCCACCACACGCTGCTCATGTAGGGGAGGTCTTGAAGACCCAACCCACGGAAGAGCATCTTGTCTCCTATCTTTGAAACAGCTCTTATTCTTGCATTTCTTTTCTGTTCTCTATATGTGATTTCATCAACTAGAATTTTACGTTTGCACACGTGAAACTTACATTACCGCAGTGCGAGTGTCATCAAACCTGATTTGATTCGCATAAATGTGTTTCCGGGTGTAAACATGGGGAAGCCTGGAAGAAAGCATTCGTGCGGATAACTCGAGGTTCACCAAAACACAAGTCGCTCCAGATCCTCCCCGTGCGCCGCCTCTGTGGGAGTCACCAGAAGCTTGTTTTTCTACTTTACCGAATACTAATTCAGTGGAAGACAAGATAAGAAAAGCAAGTCTGTACAGCGCAGCTGAATCAACTGTATAAACAGAAATTCTTGTTTTATTTAATAGCCTCGGGTGGTGTGACACGCCGCACTCCTTTATTAATTGCAGTCACCTGCCCCCTAGTGTCCGGATACGGGACTTTGTAATTGATTTGATATTGGATCCCAGGGGATATTTAACTGCATCTCTTACCTGTTAAGCTACAACTTGAATGAGGCCTTTTAACCTTTGATGGATATAAATTAGTCGCACGCAACCCGCATCTTTTGCTTAGAGGTCAATAAAACTCTCTCGTAAAACTTTGTGATTTGAGAAACTTGCTGTGGCTTTAGAGGTAGCCATCCTGCGGTCAGTTGTGTAGATGTTAAGGAATTTCCTGGTTAGCTAAACAGGAAAAAAAAAGTTTTCCAAGCTATGCATTAAGCCCTTGATGTTAAGAGCAGGCCAGTGATTTGAATGGGTAGCAGTAAACGACTTGGGCCTATCAGCAGAGGAGTGTGGAGGTCAGCAGACTGCAACCAGAAGCTGATATCAAGTGCCACCACAGCTTCATTTTGTTTATCGCTCAGAATGGACTAATTATGATCTTATAGAAGATTACTGTGAGAGGCATGTGATGAGGCTTTCACGTTGTCAGCAAAACGCCAGCACAGACAGGACTGAGGCGCGGCCTAGGGGTTTGTGGGAGACGGTTTCCCAGAAAAAAAAAGAAAAAAAAAGAAAAAAAGAAAATAGGCTGAAAATGTTGCAGGGCCATCAAGAAGTCATGTTTAGGTTTCTGAGGTCTTCCTATGAGAAAGTGGAGCGCACAAACTCCTGGCAGAGAGTATTGCAATTTGGTTGGGAATTCCTCCAAGAGTCAGGTTGAAAGGTATTTGTCATGACGTTCTCGAGGAAAATGACAGTGTAGACAATTAACAGAGGTTTCTTAGCACAAAAGGTCACAAGGGGCTAGATTTCATAAGAAGCCTCGTGTCTGGTTTTGATAAAGAAGTTATAATTCACAGCGTGCATCTGTTTTCAATCTCTGCGGTGCAGAGAATAAGTTTCTACTTGTTACTGACACACTTAAAACCACCTCCCTGAGCAGTTATCAAACTCGCGTCTTTGGGCATGATCACACATCAAGGAGCTCAGTGGTTATATGAGCTGCAGCGCTCCAAATGCTGAACTCCTCCTCCCCCTCACCATCATCTCCACCACCACCACCACCACCACCATCATCATCATCATCCTACTGGGCGCATCTGCAGGCTGCAGGAGCGGAGCGATATGACTTTACAGGGATACATCCAAACTTAGCTTCTCAACATCCTTCAAACAGACATGAAGGATATTTGAGTGAAAGACAAGCGACGGCCCCGGCTCGTTGTGAATCAACTCTGCTTTGTCACATTAAAAGTCCTCTATCTGTCCCAGAATGGCATTACGCATATTTGGCACGCCGCTTTACGCATTTGCGTGCGTGTATTTTCTGGTTTCCATCCTGCAGGCGGTCCAGTCTCAGCGGGACAGCCAGCGAGCGGCTCTCAGGCAGACGCTACAGTGGTCGCACAACGGCAAGATTTTTAGCATTTTGAGCCAGGGCTCGGAGTACCAGCCGGCGCGGCGCAGGGGCGCAGCGCAGGAGCAAGTGCAGCCCAGACCTGTCACCATCATCCGGGACGCGGACACGCAGCAGCAGCGGGAGCAGAGCCCGGGGGCTCGCGCGCTCCCCGCGCCGCTGCAGAGGCTCGTGAGGGGGCACGAGCACCGCCAGCAGCACCAGCACAACCAGCACAACCAGCAGAACCAGCAGCAGCCGGGGCGCGAGGGCGGGAGCGAGCGCCCCGCGGAGCGCAGCGCAAATGGCACCGAGAAGGTCACCGTCAGTCCCCCCCTGCCCCGCAGAGAGGACATGATGGTCGGGGACGACCCCTACGACCCCTACAAGTCCATAGACGGTGACAACCCCTATTACAATTACTATGACGTCTACGAGAGACCGAGGCCCAGGCCCAGGGCCAGACCTGGCTACGGAACCAGGGACCACCAGTACGGTGAGTGTCGCTCGCAGAGCGTCTGCGTGGCTAAATGTACCTGTTAAACGTTTTCGTTCAAGAGAAAAGAAAAAAAAAAGATGCATTGAAGATAACTCACAGTGGGGCAATTTGCATTATTACATGACAACAGTAGGAGAAGCTCATCAATGAAGAAACGGTAAATAGCATGCGCATGGCACTGAAAGTATAAAAACCCTGAAAAAAAGTGGAAAAAAAATACTGTACAATTCGTCCAATCGCACTGTACAAAAGTGTTCTTTTCCAATGCAATCTGAAACCTGAACCTCCCCAGGGGATCAATACAGTTTCCATCTATCTGTCAATCTGTCTGTCTGACTACATAATCTATCTATCTATCTATCTATCTATCTATCTATCTATCTATCTATCTATCTATCTATCTATCTATCTATCTATCTATCTGTCTGTCTGTCTGTCTGTCTGTCTGTCTGTCTGTCTGTCTGTCTGTCTGTCTGTCTGTCTGTCTGTCTGTCTGTCTGTCTATCTATCTATCTATCTATCTATCTATCTATCTATCTATCTATCTGTCTGTCTGTCTGTCTGTCTGTCCATTCATCCTTTATCATCATGTGAAATGACTTCATGGATAGGCCGCTCACATCCCCTTTGATATGCTGAGTTTGAGGTTGTGTGAACTACTTCTCCTGCCTGTCACATGCATCTCGTATCTGTCACCACGCTGTGTCGTTGCTGTCTCAGGTCTGCCCGATCTGGTACCTGACCCATACTACATCCAAGCCTCTGCTTACGCCCAGAGAGTCCCCATGTACAACCTGAGATGTGCAGCCGAGGAAAACTGTCTGTCAAGGTAGACGGCTGTCAGAACTTTAGTCCACATGGAGTGAGAGGAGATGGAGGAGGAGAGGTGGTGGGGGGGAAGGGGGGGGTAGCAGGGCGTGCAGCCAAGTCCCTGTGTGATTTAGAGAGCTCTGAGCCATAACAACCACCTAAAGTGTCTGTGGGTGAGGGCTGCCCAGTGGAACCATGAGGTAAAATTAACCGAACCCTGGCCGCTGATGGAGGAGAAGAGGAGGGGGGTGGATTTCTGTAAAGTTTAATCACAGTTTGTCTAAATGGAGAAAGCCTGAATGGTAAACACATTATCGAAAACTAACCCAAACAACCACACGCCTTCAGACTATTTCTTTCCACCCACCATTTATACAGCAACACCAAATAGGAATAGAGACACCCTCCGGGGATGTAGTAGGAAAAACAATCCCAGTGATGTATTCACGTCCATATAAGATATATTTGTGTGTGTTTTTCCTCGTCTTCAGCTCGGCGTACAGGTCCAGTGTCAGAGACTATGACACTCGCATGCTGCTGAGGTTTCCTCAGAGGGTCAAGAACCAGGGGACGGCAGACTTCCTCCCCAACCGGCCACGCTACTCCTGGGAGTGGCACAGCTGTCACCAGTGAGTACAGAGCCATGTCGGAGCTGTCCACCTCACTCACAAAACCTCTGTGACATGTGGCATGTGTGTGTGGGTGTGTGTGTGTGTGGACGTGCGGGTGTGCTCGCACGCTCCCTGGCATCATTTGTTCAGGAATCGCTCGCAGAATGAATCCAGGCACGGATGCTTTTGCTCCAATCTCTCAAAGCCGAGTGAGACGTTATGAAGTGACATCTACAAACATTACGTTAATGTTGTTTTAATGACTTAGGAGGGAATACGTTACCGTGGCATGCCTGGGCTCTAAACGTCGACCTGTCTTTCTCATTAGATGCAAAAAAGAAAAGGAGAGAATCATATTCATCAGACATCACAGCCTCCAGTGTCTGTAGTTGTGGTATGGCACCCCCTGTTGAAGCTCAGCCGTGTGTCACTCTCGCCTGCTGTGGAGTTTTCATTGGCTTCTTTATTGCTTCGCAGTGGTTTTGATATCAAGGCCGACGTCCCAACGTGAGCTTTTTGTATCTTCAGGCTTGCAAAGATGTCATTTTCTTTTCTTTTTTTTAAACAATTTCAACAGAAAGAACCCGCAATAGGTTTTAAAGACGACTGAACTTGACATGACCTTTGAATTCATTTCATTTACAAGGCCAAAGCCAGACTTTGTGAAATAAAGTTTTTTGTCTGTTTTTTGCCAAAGTGGAAAACCACTGCTATTTTTGCTCCTTTATTGAACTTTTGGAAAAGTGCCTAGCACTCCCAGATTTAACAGAAACCACCTCAGTCCATAGTTATGCTGTGAATTGTCCAGTTCCACTGTGCTAATCCCCCAGACGATCACAGTTGGCAGAGATCCCATGAGCCAACGAAGTAGACTGTATATAGGTTTATTTCTCCAGTGTTTTGAAAGTCAACCCATGTCAAAATCCAGACTGTGTCTGTATCACTAAATAAACACTTTTTTAAAGATAATGAAGTGAGAGCAGATTCGGATTCACTGCAGCTGTGCTCACACGTAATAAATAAGATAAACAGCCCTGGCGTTTTTAGTCTCATTGACTTAAAGGAGGAAAGGAAAACAGAGCCTGGGTGCCTTTAATGTGACTCTGATGTGGTTTAGTGTTAAAGTATAGTTGAACCCTGCTGCTGCTCCTGTGCTGTACTCTCATCTAGGCTGTGCATATTTGTACTTAAGTTGTATATCTGCATATTTTGCACACAGTTCTTCACTATAAATTGTGAATGTTCGTAGTATTTTTCTATCTTTTGACATTCCACCGCAGTTTTGGGAGATGCTCGTGCAAAGCTTCATTGCTCTTCTGGTTTTGCTCTACAGGCACTTCCACAGCATGGACGAGTTCAGCCACTACGAGCTGCTGGACGCCAGCACCCACCACTCGATGGCTGAGGGCCACAAAGCCAGCTTCTGCCTGGAGGACACGTCCTGCGACTACGGCTACTACAGGCGCTTCGCCTGCACCGCGCACACCCAGGTCTCAGAGACGCCTGCCGAAAAATATGCTCTTAAAGATGCTCTTGTTCATACTTTTGCATGATCCGCGGATCACTTTACTTCACGTAGTGACATCTGCTGTTCTCGTCTGTTTCTGTACTTCACTGATTTGGTTTCACGGTCTAAAACTGCACAGTCTCGCTGTGCCTGCTCTGCAAGATGATTGCTAGTTCCTGCATATCAGCCTTTCTTTTTCCCAGCCTGGCTACTTTTAGTTCTTCGATTTTCCAGGTTTCTCGACATGGTTTTATTGGAATTAAGCAAATTAACACAGCTAAACACCAGTGAAACATGAAAAGCTTTGTTAAAAAAACCTTTTCTTAATGTAAAAAGAAGTTTACACTGTTTGCTTTTAAAACATTTCCTGCGGATGTGGTCCGACGCACAGGGTCTGAGCCCTGGATGTTATGATACGTACAACGCAGACATCGACTGCCAGTGGATTGACATCACAGATGTGAAGCCTGGACACTACATCCTCAAGGTTCGTGAGACATACCAGACGAAACCTCCTGAGACGATAAACCTGTGCAGCAGAGTTTTCTGGAAGGACATTGTGTTTGTGCACGTTTGATCAAAGCCCGTGGCGTCGATTTTTCATCGGCGCCGCTGTTTCATTTGCCTGTTTTTACATCGCACCGTTTGTTTCGCTGTTTCACCTCAGGTCAGCGTGAACCCACACTATCAGGTCCCAGAAAGCGACTACAGCAACAACAACGTGCGCTGTGATGTTCAGTACACTGGCAACTACGCCTACGTGTCAGGCTGTCACATGTCGACGTGAGTCTCACATCCCGTATCTCAGATGTCTGTTCGATGCTCGTTCCTTCCCGTCCGTAACTGTTTTTTTATGGTGTTTTTGCTCTTCACGTTATACTCGTTTTGCAGGTATTAAGAGATGACCGTCGTCCGCAGCACGCTCTGTGAATGACAAAGAGGAGGACTGCATTTGAAAGCATCTAAGGCATCAAGAAATAAACTAAAAAAATGTCAGTGATATTGTTTATAATTTAAAGTAATCCAACAGAAATCGTCTGATCCCACTGTGCCAGATGATGTTACATGCGTTTTTGCTTATGTGAGAAAGCTTTGTCTTTTTTTACTTACTTTTTTTCTTTACTTTACTGATGAGTACAGTATATTCTTATATTCTTATTCTTTTTCAATGGGATGTTTTTATTTTTCTGCCTCTATTGCATCGTACTGTATGCTTCTATTTCATAAAATTTGGAAGATGATTCAAGGACAAAATCCAAATATGAAATTTATGAACTTAGAATAGCTCAACAAAACATGCACATGCTTAGCCTTCTTATTAATTCAATATCCGTTATATCATAGTTTTCAAATGACCAGTGGTTTAAAGAAATATGTATTTGTTATATTTATAACAGAGGAAACTCTTTTCCTTAAAAGCTTTTTTTGTGAAACTCACTTGAATAAAAACGTTACAATACTGTATCACCCTCTAAGACTGGTCAGTTCTAAGTGACTTCCATCGTGTTTTATCCTTCTTTGTGTCTTGTTTTTCTATGTCTCTTGATTATTAAGTCAATAAAATGTCAGACGAGGTAAAGGAAAAAAATTCCAAGACCCGAGGAAAACATACAAAAAAGCAAAAGCGGTAAACAGGATCCAGAAAACGTTTTGGCATATAGACAGAAGCGATTTACAATTCCATTTATGTAAGTGTAAAATTAGTGGAGAAAATCTGGATAATAAGCCACATTTGGTTGCAGCTCCTGAGCATTTTTGCTTGAACCTGCATTAACTGATTGAAAGATACCTAGAATAGAAGACCGTGTTTAGCTGGGTTGAACAATGGCACTCTGTTCCTGGCCAAAAATGCGCAGCAGGTCCACAAACATCATCACGCCCTTATGCAAAATTTGGATTTTGAAAATGGGAGTTGGGGCAGCACAGCAGTTTATGCTGTTTTTGCATCCCGTTTCCCAGCCATTCATGTGCCAGTCTGTGTGGAGTTTGTATGTTTTCACTGTGTGTGCATGGGTTTTCTCCTGGTACTCCTGATGGTGTGAGCCAATGGTGTGTGTGCTGTGTGAAGACCTGTCCAGGGTTTATTCTTTCACCTTATGTGAGCTGGAGATGGGCACCATCAGACACCCACAACACCGGTTGGTATATAAAGTGTCTGGTGAAATGTCAGTGTAGGCGATGCTGGTTCCTCCTCAATATCTGTTCACACCTCTGACTCTGGCTCAAACATGTAAGGATGGATGGGTATGCTCCACAGCTCTGTAGCTGTATCCCTTCAGTGACCACTGAGTTTGAGAAAAAGTTGCTATGCTCTTTGTCCGTTTTCTGTACCAATCACTGAAGTGATTTCCCCTGCTCCTGTCTAACTCAGTTGTACAAGTACCTGACAACAAATCTGATTCGGTATCTGCCATTCCACCACATCCCAGAAGTGCACTATGGACTGTCTCATGTTGAACTGTCTTTTCAAGGAGCCAGTTTAAGGTGATTTGAGCCTTGTAACATAGCACATTGTCGTCCTGGAAGTAGCCATCAGAAGATGGGTGCACTGCATCATGAAGTGGATGGACACAGTCTGCAACAGGACTGATTTCAAGACATGTAGTCAAAATTCTCCACTCACGGCTTCTTAAATGTGAATATTTTCAGCATTTTTTTTTTTTGGTCTTCTTGGACAAAAAATTGAATGTTGTTGAGATGAGGACAAAATATGCAACATCTCATTTTGGCCTTAACTTCAGGCATTGACTTCTTTTTTTAACTATTTGTTGCGTTTTTTTGTCGACCAAACAATCAACACTTAATCGACTACGACAACAATCGCTTGTTGCAGACCTAAGTTCTCTATGTGTGTGTATATATATATATATATATATATATATATATATATATATGTATATGCATATGTATATGTGTGTGTGTGTGTGTATATATATATATATATATATATATATATATATATATATATATATATATATATATATATATAACTATATTGTGTATTTGGGTCAATGGGATAGCGCCGCCTCGTCTGGCTGCAGTACCCTCCGCTCCTGCAGGGGGCAGCACAGACGCAACGGTGACGTTTGAATCCAGTGATTTTTATCAGGCTGCCGGAGAGACTGGAGTAAACTACCAGCAGTACCACTGTGTGTGTGTGTGTGTGTGTGTGAGTATGTGAGAGAGGGAGAGGGTGTGTATGTGTGAGCGTGTCTGTGCCATATCTACGAAAACAGTGTTCATTTTCCAGGCCAAAATGCACCCGGTCAGAGTGTCGATCCCTTCGTTCCGATCGGAAAACAACTCGGTGGAGAAAGGCTACACGGTGAGCTGCCCAGCAACAACCTCTGCCTGTCTGTGTCTGTGTCTGTCTGTGTGTGTGTGTCCTCTGCTGCTGTCATCACTGTCTCATTTCACCTCCTCCTGTGTTTGGTCCACAATGTTTGTGTGTGTATATGTGTGTGTGTGTGTGTGTATTCAGATTGTCCCTGAACGCACCTCGCTGTAACTAAACAGCTCATAGACCTGGTTCAAAACCGTCCTGTCCTGTCCTATCCTGTCCACTGAGTCCCAGGGTGTCCGTGGTTTAAGATTAAGCTTTATGACGTGTGTTCACTGCAGTATGAGATCATAATGTCCATGTTATGAGGTCCCATATTAGGACCTCATAACATGTCACACCAGCATTCCAGGAGACAAGACTCACGTACAGGGTCCACAACATTTCCCGTGTATTATTCCACTTTCTCACCACGTCATGTAGGCTGTGTCCTGTCTGCTCTTTACCCCGTTTGACAGACTGTTTATACTGTAGATTCATCATTTTGAATTGACAGTCGTGGCCTGTATACTCATGTGTTAAACATCATGATGATAAAGTAACAAAAAGAGAAAAGTCACCTCGGGTCCATTGGAGAGGAGTCTCTGAGGTCTGAGCACCTTTTTGTAGGACATTTCCTAGTCGTTTGTATTCAGTCTTCATCTTATCTTTATTTGACGATTCAAATTCACATGTCATGCTGCCTTTGCTCTGTTGTTCATATACTATACACATGAGAAATATGCTTTCATATTTTGACCTTTTATTGCAGATTGTAATGTCTGTGTGTTATCGATTCCTCTTTTTAAAAAGCCAGTCGTGGAGAGACGAAGCGTCTGGTTCGTCCACTCTTCCTGTGATGTCCATGTCACTCGGACAAGTGTGGGAACTGGATGTACTGCACATGAACTATATGATGTACTGAGAGCAGGGTGACCGTTTCCCCTACTCCCTCCTTTTATGCTCAGCTAAGCAAACTGGCCTCAGCTTCCTCCTTCTCTGTGAGCGTGCTACAATCCTGGCAGAGAACACACATCCCAAAACCTATCCTCGGATATCCTCAGATGTAAAACGAGTGAAGGGGTGATTGGCAAGTAGTATTGCAATGAGACTGACACGATTGACCGAGACGGTGTAGTTCACGCAGGTTTTCTCGCGTCACAGCTGAGTAAAACCGGCCCAACTCGCCCAGGATTTGTTAATAATCCTCGCTCGTGTGGAGACAGGTATGTGTACATAACACAACAGCAGCGTCATATGAAGGTGGATTTCCTCTTTCGCAGTGGAACAGAATAATGCGAGTGAGTGAGCGAGAGAAGTGCATTGTAGGGATGTGACTCTGGTTGATTACTGTGTTTCTTTTCCCCCAGCACCCAGATGTTTCCTGTTGGTAACTAGCTGACACAGGCCTTAGCTGGAAGCTTCATGTTTGGGGAGTAGAGCTAACTTTTCTCTGTCTTTCAGGTCTTCAAGATCGAGGTGCTGATGAACGGCAGGCAGCATACCGTTGAGAAACGCTACAGTGAATTTCACGCTTTGCATAAGATGGTGAGATTTCTACATGTTCAACATTCACACCCTGAACACTCAAATATTAGGATTTTATAGGTTGGATGTTCTTTTTTTCTTTGACGTGTGAGCAGCAGTAACACTTTAATATCTGTGCTGTGTTGGCTAGAGTGAGAAAGTTAGAGGATATGAGTAAATGTGTGGGGAGATGCACAGAAAATGACATTTTGCACACAAATGCCTTGGCCATGTTTGACATTTCAGATCAGCTACCAAATATACAAATTCCACAAATCAACTGATTAGTTTGTCCTAATACTTGAAGTTAATAAACAGGGAAAGTTGTGCTGCATGTAGCTTCATTATGATACATTTATCGAACAATGATTACCACCAAACATAAAAGTATATAGGCTACATAATAAATCAGTAACTACAGTTCCTGGAGGTGGCACGTGGTGGTTAACCACCTCTACCACGCAGGTCTGTCATCACTAAGTTCCTCTTCCCTTTGGTCATGAAAAAGTCACGAGTGTACATGCAAATACTCGCAACACTCACAGAATGAACTATAGCCCGACAACTGAACCGTAAACCACTAGGGCGACCCACAGGTTAACCTTCAAGCTCCCGCTGTGAAATCCCGGAGATCTGAGGGAAATCTGAGGGAAATGCAGATGAACATGCCTGTCGATGTCTCCTCCTCCGTCCAGCTAAAGAAGAGCATAAAGCCGCCCGAGATCCCGTCGAAGCACGTGAGGAACTGGGTCCCTAAGGTCCTGGAGCAGAGGAGGCAGGGACTGGAGCTGTATCTGCAGGTACGTCGCACCTTCTCCCCACCTGTGCAAACCTAAACATGTGTTTATGCAGACGAGACAGAGAGGCAGGAAGACTAAACAGGCTCAAGGCCGGACGGAGGTCATGTGGGTCACCGCCTCGTCGCGCACGTTGTAATTTGCGTTTGTTTTGCCTCCTCTCTCAAGACTATAATCATGGAAAATGGGGTTCTTCCAAAGATATTCCTGGATTTCCTGAACATCCGCCATTTCCCCTCGGTGCCAAAAACCGAAAGCTGTGGGTGAGTCGAATCTGCAGCGTCTCTTTAAAACCCCCCCGAGGGCGAAGCGGCGCGTTCCCAGGCTGCTGGATGGCTTCGTGGCTTAACTTTGACTTTTTTTTCTCTTTTTTTTTTCGTTTTACCTCAGGTCCTTCGATACGGAATCAGAGGAATCGAGGTGAGTTGTTCCCAAAACTTGCGTCACTGTTTGCTCGGCACTTGAACTTCACCCTGCACGTCGGTGGGGGCCGCCCACGTCTCTCGGTCCCGCTGATTCACGAACGCCCTGACGTCTCCTCTTTTTTTTTTTTTTTTTTTCCTTTTCTCTTTGACTCTTCCCAGTAAACTCTCACACCAGCCGGTCCTGCTGTTTCTGCGGGACCCGTACCTGCTGCCGTCTGCACGCGGTGAGGCCAGGAGACTTCTATATACGATATTTCAATGTCATAGAGTGCGAAAGGAGCACGCGCTAAACCTTCTCTTGGCCCGCAGATACGGTCTCGAACATTGTGATCGAAGGCGTGGTGCACGGCGTTTTCTACCCGGACCTTCAGCCAAGGTAGAGCTGCAGCCGCTGGAGCGCAGGGCATGCTGTGCGACTGTGCGGGCGGACGCCCCGTGGCCTCGCGCTGTTTTCGGCGTGCGTCGAGAAGAACAGAACATGTTAACACTGAGCCTCATTCACACTTTCCCAGATCATCGAAGTCTCTCCATCTACTCTCTTAACAATCACGTACTGACACTAACCTCTGCACCATGTGCTCTTAAAATATACACTATTTGTCAGTTTCTATTTTGAAATCCTTAATAGCCTAATGTTATCCAGCCACTAGATGAACAACTAATGCAGTAAAGAAGGAGATCATGACATTATAGATCCTCACTTTATTCACTTTTTTCACAACTTTTGGTCTGGAGAAAGCGGTGAGTGAGATCACGGCACGGGGTGAGCCTGGAATAGAGCCGAGAGGCGTGTTAACAGAGGGGAGAGCCGAGGAGAGTGGGACGCAGCCGACCAGCGTGTGCCACATGTCCGAGGCGATGATGTGGAGCCTCGTGGGAGCGGCTGGGGAGCAGCGGCTGAGGTTTAGGGCGTGATGCTGATTTTAGAGACGTAAACATGGAAGGAGCAGCTGCGAGTGAGTCAGACCTTGATAGAGAAGTGTACAGACTCACCAAAATCATCGGTTTTCCTCCTTTGACCTCGCTCTTACATTTCCAATACACCTCGCATTGACCTCGGTAGCTATCGGTAGTATCTCCCAGAACATCTGGAGCCACAAACACCTTTGAACCACTTGAATCTCCCCTCTCCCCTCGACAGATGTACTCTCTCACTTAACCAGCAACGTTAAAAACCAGCTTTGACGATATCTCCAGTTTGTGTTTGTGACGCGATACGAACCTGAAAAGGAAAAAAAAAACTGAAAAAAAACGAATCCTGCGGACGTGGTTACTGACTAAGAGGCCGACGCGGCCCCGGTCCCCTTTCACCTTCCCTCAGAAACGGGCCCGGGCTTGCAAGCGGACGCGCGTTTTCACGTGGAGGTGGTAGTTTGTACATAGGAACGGGACTTGGTTTGCACACACGCGTGAAGGGTGAAAAGGTTTCCGGAGGCCGGCGTTCCGACGCTGGCGATGTTGCACTTCGTTTTTGGATTGACACTTGTTGTCGAAGGCCAGTTTTCCCCCCGAGGTCGACTCAAAAGGGATGCTTTGTGTTTTTGTAAAATGAGAGATGTTGATTTAAAAAGTCACAAAAAAATAAACAAACCAGACTTTAAACCAGTAAGCTGTGCAATAATGAAACCCGACATAAAAGTTACTAATCATCTGTGAACACACCAAGCTTCTCCTGTTACCAACACTCCCGGTACCTCCGTATTTATATCCAACGATACGAGCGGGGTTTTGTGTTTTGGAGACATCCATCCTGTAGATTTGTATTTGTATTTATACCGTGTGACTGTTGTGCTGTTTCTTTTTGTTCCTTTAACGTGCCATATAACGTCAGCCCACGGTGCTCGCTGGACCCGTCCCGTGGCACTGGACCCGTGTACAATACTGACACCAATAAATTGTTAGACTAAAAAAAAAGTCCACTTGTTTTTTCTGGGTTTTTTTTTTTATTATTGCCAGGACACTTCAAAGGGATTGGTAGCACGGGATGTTTATTAGAAAAGCAGCGATAAAAGGCCATTTTGTTGTTTTTAATCACATTACAGGGTTAGCGCCGTGTCCGCATGATGTGTGAAAATGTGCTCGATTCACTGGGTAAATCCAACAACAGCAGGAGGAGGAGGAGGAGGAGGAGGTTCTTCACCACCTTGGCTGTGCCTGTATCTTCAGTGAAACCTGTCCCTTTGAAACAGCAGCGTTCCTGCTTATCGTACGTGCCGGTGAAAACAAAGGAGCATTAAAGTGTCGTCCAGCTTGTTTAAAAAAAAAAGAAAGATCTTTTGATGCAGAGTTCATCAGTCCTGACAATTAGCCGATCTCATTTTGGACACAGCCAAAAACTTGAATTATTAAAAAAAAAAGAAAGAAAAGCGGGGCACGTCTGTTACCGTACAGTATTCCTGGTCGAGCTGCAGCTGTAACAAGACGCATCCGCTGGAATGCACTATCTCAGATTTGTAAACAAACGCAATCACAAAATGCCTTGTATTTGGAAATAATCTGAAATCGGAATATTTCAGAGGCGTAGGAAATTACAAACCATTGACGACTCTTATCCCAGTAACAGTCCAGTTGTTGCTAACACACACACACACACACACACACGCACACACACATTCACACACTCACACAC